>OY759261.1:58590981-58855981 GCA_963662155.1 Lamellibrachia columna | reverse complement strand
TGGATATTATTCTATTAGTGCATTACACACAGAATGTCTGCAAATTGTCCACTTTCCGAGGTTGATTGCGGCTGTGTTTGCATATGAAAGCCTATAATTGAATTACGGTTAGTTGATAGTAAGTTATTATCACATCAGTAAAAAATGCAATTGCTGGCCCAGTAACTTGATTAAATAAACATTTTAAGGTGGCTCCTCGAATGTGAATTTGATTTCTTTTCCTAGATAAAAGCATTCGTCTTCACATAACGGGCGGGTCCTGTCTCAGAAAACAGGGTTCCCACTTTTCCAATAAAACAGCAGGAACAACAACTATAGTTATCCGCATTTCGACACGGACATCACTTTGTAGCGCAGCACAGTGGAAGGTAAAGACAAAATATTTTTTTTTATTACGTAACCTAATATATTCTAATTTACTGAAATATCTAATTCTTGTAATTCTAGATCCTGTCAATGTGACTTACCAAAGTTGTTACTGTGGATATACTGAAGGTGTGGTTCCACATTATCTATGGAGATAACCTTGAATGATGCCAAGGCCAATGAGCCGGGCTGTGTGCTGATCATGGCAAGGAATCAGGTCACGTTCCACGTATGTACATGGTTGTACTCAGAGCACACTGCAAACACAGCAGTGAGCTACAGTGATTAACTTTCCTTTATTCAAGCACCTGTTACTGATAATCCACGTCGTATCAAAAGAAAGCTGATATGATCATAATCAATGCTTCAATTTGGATTACTTGAAAAGAAAACCAAGCTTTTACTTGTATATTTTATATAACTGTGGATGTCATATAGTAATATATGTGATTGATGGCCCATTGAAAATCATGCCATAAACGTGACATGGTCACCATCGTGAAACAAAGCTTTTTCAGGTATATTTGAATATTTTCCCCAGAAATATACCTGGGAATTGGACCTACCAGAGACGAGATGCTTGGCTGACAACATCACCTTGGTGATGGGACTGGTGTGTACGGTGAACGTCTGGAAGAGCTGTGGGCCCTGTCCCACTGACTCTTGATGCTGCACAGCTCCCGAAATTGTCCAGTAGGCTATCTCAATCCATTTCCCACTCAGTGCTGAAAACATTCAAGCAATGTACAATGCTTAAACTGCCCTGCTTCACAGGAGCAACTTGCATATTAGCGTAACAAATATAATCAACACATCTAAATGAGACGTCTTAAGTGTAGTTTCTTTGAATTAGTCAGTATTTATAACTTTTAGTTTAAACATTCTAGTCAAATGTAGCAAATGTAGCAAGCGGGAACTTCTGCATTTGTGTAGGTAGGATGCAGAAACAATAATACTCAATCAGCTTTAGTTTTCAATATGTGTATGCAGACATTGAAAACTACATATTCTGTGTACTCTATCTAACCTATAAAGAAGTGTATGTTGGTCTGTCTGCAGTGAATACATGTATGAGGAAAGGTAACGTACCAGACGAGTAGCGAACAGGGCTAATTGTCCCAATATTGTAGAAGAAGGGAGATGCGAAAGACCTGGGAAATACAGAGGCATCGCATTTCTAAGTCATATCATGAAGCTGCTAGAGAGGACCCTGGATGGGAGGATCAGAAAGAGAGTAGAGCAAGAATTCGGGGAAGAACAACAGGGATTCAGAAAGGGAAAAGGAACGACTGATGGGATGTTTGCATTAAGACAGCTAGTAGAGAAGTGGTTGGAGATGCAAGGGAGAATGGCAGTTGGATTTGTGGACCTTCTCAGGAAGATGGTGTATGCAGACAATTTGGCAAAAATAGCAGAGAACAAACAAGAACTACAGGAAGTGTTGGAGAAATGGAAGGGGTGTTCAAGAAGCACGGACGTGGGTTGGACACCAGAGAGAGGAGCTGACCATCAGTTTGGAAGGTAAGGAGATCAAGCAAGTGGATGGCTTTGTGTACCTTGGATGAAAGGTTACGGAGGATGGGCATTCAGAGGTAGAAGTGAGACGTCAGTAGTAGACGTAAGTTTCTGACCAAGCAAATCCGGTGCCCATGTGTCTGAACGACTTCCGGTTGCGCGCGCAGCCAATCAACGCGCCCCCTGACGGCTGTAGGAACACCAAAAAAAAAACCGTGCGCAGCGCCCCCTAGCGGCTGTAGGAGTACCGAAAGATAACCAGTAGCCATCGATAGTGGACATAGGAACGACTGTCTGTTAACAGCGGTCATTAATAGGATCATTAATAACTGAGATGAAAGAGTAAGTTAACAGTGGTCAATTCGGAATTGAATTTGGATTAAGTTTTAACTAAATTTAACACTTTGGTATTGGCGCGCTGCTGAACTCGGTTTTCAGAGGATTTTGGCGCTATAGAAGTCTTCTTTATTGTATTGTATTATCCAGTCATGACAACCACACAACAAACAGCACAGACTCAACTTTCATACAGATTCTTTGCTTTGAATTCTAGATACTTGCAAGCATAATTGCTACAAACCCTCCACGCTGCTGCCTTGCGGAATTTTATGCATATTATTGCACTTAATTCCCATCATGGCCCTAGATAGCTGAAGTCAGTTGATTCCCGAAGGTCTGAGCCATCCTTGGTCTCACTTTTCCCACTGATATCTCAATTTGTTTTAGCCGTTCTTGCGCCTGTTGAATTCCTTCAGACAGATGTGCGATGTCATCAACAAAGTCGAAGTCTGACAACCGCCGGTCCAATCTGTCTATACTTAATTCTGCTCCTTTCTATTTTAAAGCCTAACTCTTCTTCTTTTCCACAAATGGCCGCCCTTAAAGCAAAGTCGATGACTATAACAAAGAGATATGGCGCAAGGGTGTCTCCTTGTAGCAATACAGCCAGAATCTCAAAAAGGGCGGTTTTCTTACCACGCGTTTTCTGAATTTGTCCTAGCTATATTAGTTGTGGGTGGAGTCGAAGGCCTTCTTGAAATGTATGAACGTTATTGTGGCAGGTTGTTTGCCCTCATTCTCTCTATTATATTAGGGTAGATTACATGTTCCACTGTAGTTCTTCCACCTCGAAAGCCATTGCGGTTGCACCTTAGGTAGATGTCAAGTTCGGGGATTATTCTAATTAAGATCATTCAGTTGTAGCTTAATTTTTTTCCACGATGTGTGTTAATTGCACGATAGATCTTTTGCAGTGTAATTGCAGTAATATTACGACACAACGATATATCCGAGATGCAAAACAAATCTTTAATCACACATAGTCACATTCACCGATATGCTTAACAGCAGGCCATGTTAGCAGAAGCAAATGGTTAACGACAGCCTAAGGAATGAAACTTCATGCTGGATGAAAGAGGTCACCGGTATCACAGTTGATGGGGTGTAGACGGGTACGGATCATAGTCACTTTTCCCATAGACCATTATAACGTTCTTGTGCCTCATTGAAAATGTATCCTACAATTTTTTGTCACAGCACATGAGAGACCCAATAAGACACCCAGTGTGTGAAATTCGTGAAAATTACATACCTTCTTTTCGCACTAATTGCTTCAATGCGTGACACCCCTGCATTTCTGCCATGAAATTCCCCGGTTTCCAAACTATGAGTACATCCTGCCTAATGGCCACTGTGTCCTTACGCAATAGGTATATCAACCGGCAAATTGCATCATTTCAAATCTCAGATGCCACTGTGCACAAAAACATCACTTACACTCACACAATTTCTGATCTCACTAATACACCCAAACTGCACAATTATTTTTTGGACTCTTTATATGTAATGGTGGATGCATTCTGACTGTGGTCCGTACCCAGACATGTTCCTGTGAAGGACTAACTTCCGACGAAACCTAGCGGATTAGTTTGGTGTATGTACATTTCGTAACCTGATAGATGGCGACACTCGTGCAGAACATGTCAAGTAAAAAATAAGGATTTCAAACCAAGCAAAAAGCCACGTCTGGTGATAACAAGATTGGAGTTGTTAACCATAACAATCGTTATAGATCGGTTCTTTTAGTACACACATACACTGTTGAGCATGATACAAGACAACCCAGTATTACATTAGTTAATGGTGCAGTGCAAGAGTGGCATCCATCCACAATGTACAGGACTGATTCGGATAATAAATAAACCACAATAGGGAATATATATAAATGGTAAACAATTGTATATTACTGGTACTTTAACAGCCTTAGTTATTTTGAAGCCTAGTTGATGCACAGAAATCAGATAGTTTTATTGATATCTCTGTAACTTACTTTTTAAATAAAGAAATGGAAAAGACATTACTCAGTGAGAAATTGTGCAGTTGGTTATATAAGCATGCTTAAAAAATATGAAGGCACAAACTCCAGTTGTTTCTGTTCAGATAAATATATTGACTATTAAAATATATTGTTAAAATGTATATTAAAAAAAAAAATGTTAATGCAAAAACTTAAATGATAACAAATAATTCCTAATATACTGGCAACCAATGGATTATATGAAATTCCGCAAAATCTTTAAAAAATGCGTAATCCAGTTTTCTAATTGCAAACTTAGTGAAATTTTCAGCGTTGGCCAGAATACAATTTTCACAAAATTAACACCACCTGTTAATAGTTTCCAGTAATAATTCCCAGATAGTGACTGCATAGGTGTGAATATGAGTGTCTATAATTAGTAAAACTACAGGTAAATGGGTGCTACTAGAGCATGTGCCAATGGCACTCTCTTTCCATCGTCCATATCCATATGTAGTTCATCAGTCCGTACTTGGTTGAGTGTTTCTTGTCTCTGTTGATGGCTGAAGTTTCTCACTCAACGGCAAAGTCTAAAACATAATTATTGCAAAAATACTAACATATAAATACATGCCAGAAAACACCTCACGTTGTGAAACATAAACTGTGGTAAGCTGGAACAGAGGTCATCAGTCACATGTGGTTAAATATGAATAACAAGTGATATCAAACTGATACTCAGGATTTTTCTGAAAACAAAAACAATAATAAGTGAATATGGCATGTAATTATTATTAGATGATTGTTAATACGGAATCACTGACTATTTATACTTTAGATCACAATAGAGTGAGGACAAAAGGGGCACAGTTTTAAATTCATTATAATATTGATAGCATAAAGCATGTTTAAAAAGTCTTTATTGAAAGGACAGGCTGGTCTGGAAATAGGTTATGTCAACTTTTTGTCATATCTTAAAAATTACTTACCTCATTTTGACTAAATTTACAGTTTTTTATGATTATGTGGAGAGAACGTCACTCATGACATCATAAGTACTCTGTATGACTTTAACCATGGTAACCAGATATTCTTAGAAAATGCTAATGGGGTGGCTTTGTCCCATGAAAAACAGAATTCATATCCAATTTGTTTATTTATTCTAACAAAGAATACACCATATTGTGCAATGAAGCAGTTTGGCTGTACAAATAATATTATTGATAAAAATAAGATTTTTGCCACATGTTACATTGACAAAAATATTTGTTCAATGTTAAAAATCACATTTTTATCAAACTTATTAAATTGGAATATTTGGCTTTCAAACAAATCAGACTCCACCACTCTACAATGTCTCTTAGGGAGAGTTGTACAGATAACGTGAGATGTAGACGATCACGTAGACATGGGTTGTTTATACCTACCAGTTCTTGGGGATCAACATCGCTGTGGGAAACTGCACCAGAAATCTCACTGATGTTGCTCTGTGAGAAGCCACGCACCACTTTCTCATCCTGAGATGTGAGAAATATCACTGATCAGCTTAGAGTAACGAAAATTTAACAAGATTTAACAAGATTGCCATCATAAAACAACAAGTTCCAGATGGCAAGTGGACAAGGAAGCCATTGGCTTATCGAAAGTCCAACAATTTTCTCATCTATGTGTAGCCCGCCTTTATCAAATATCTGTCAATTCTATTTTTAAACATATTCACACTACTAGCATTAACACAATCATTTGGCAGTTTGTTACATTCATTTATCACCCTCTGTGAGAAAGAGTACTTTCTCATGTCCAACCTAAAATGGGAGAGGCAACAGCTGAATGCGAATGGTATTGTTGGAAGATGGTCTGAAATTCAATGATTGGAGTAGGGCCTGCATTTGTTCCTAATTTTTTTTTTAATGCTGCATCTAAGACTGTTTATCTGATTCTTGTGTGAGGCGTATTTGTGAATCTCGATTGCAATTTCAAACCGCCTAAGCGAAGCCAACATCAGCGATTGATGTCGGTGGCAACGTCAAACAAACAACAAGTTGACACTCATTCATTGACATTGTTCACCTGTTTCTTGAGGATTGTCAAAGCAATTCTAAGTAGGTTTAAGCATGCCCATGGCAGAAAATCAGGGTTCATGACCAACAGCCTTATATCCGAATCCGCGATAGAACATTGTTTTCCCCACTACACACCGTGCTGTTTGTATGTCGCCATTTTGGAAATAAAATATTTCGAGAAAAAAATCATGAAAATAATTATTACTGTCCGCCTTAGCAGGGACAGAATACCAAAATATCCTGTCCGGTGTCCGCGTTAACCAGGTGTCCCCTCATCAGAGGGACATTAATATGGTAAAACAGTCTGTACATTGAGAAAGTGTCCCGACATGTTATGTTGACTATGCTTCAATCTGTATAATTATTGGTCAAAACAAATGTGTCTGCCTGAATACATTATTTTACTTTTATTGCGTTATTAAATTTTTAATAAGTCTACCCAAGATGAAAAAAATACATTGTCCAACTACACCATTGGTGACTTATTGATTTTGTATGATTCCTGATACAGGTAACTATAGACAACCGTAGCAGTGTCAACTGACCTGGGCTGTTGTTTGTCATTAATTTGACGAAATACAACACAGTGATGAAAGTGTACAATAGTGACTTCTTTCATTTACAGATTGTGGTCTAATGTAATGTAAGGGGCCGTTCATATTTGTCAACATTTCCCTATTCCTACAAGGTGTATTAAGGGGGAGGGGGTTCTGAGAATTAGTATACTTCTCAGATTTTTTTATAAACATAATATACATATGAACTGCTGCATGTTGGATTTCACTAAAGCTAACTTCTGTTTAAAATTTTCAATTCTCAAAAACGTCAGCTTTTCTACATCACATTGGCTCAACAAACTTGACTACTTACAATGCTCTGTGCAGCGGCTGCTGGGGCAGTCTTGCTCACAAGGGGTGGCATGTCTCCCAAAAACGCGTTACTACATCCAATCTTTGTGTGCTTCTTGTGGACGCAGTACACAATGAAGACGGTGCCAAGAGTGACGGCAATGGTGCCCAGCAGAGACCCAAGGATGATGGCAACCAGCAGCAAACCAGCTGTGAGAAGCAACGCATAATATTAGGGAATAACACACTGCTTGTTGATGTCACGACAGTGCTACCAGCGAGATAACATTATCTGGCTGGTAACCCTCGAGTGACATCAACAAGTAGTGTGTTATTCCCATTATATCAGGACTGATTAAAAGTTTAACATACGTTTTCACTTCCTATGTTTGCAAACATGCAGCTGGGGCCGATTTCATGAAACATTCATATCATACAAAGGTTGAATTCTCAGAACAAGGTAGTTTTATTGCTGTGCATCATCCCCCACAATAACACGCTGCTGCCTCGTTCGGAAAATCCTTGTTAAGCCTACGTTTCTTAATAATGTAAGACGTTACATAAAATTGGTTCCATGGGGTGTGGGGGTAGCAGCTGTTTTGCGCAAGGTCATGCAATGATTTCTCAAAATATTGTTTATTTTCTGACCACAGTACGTATGGGTGCTTGCATTAAGTGATCACAGTTCGTAAGGGTGCTTGCTTTAAGTGATCACAGTTCTTAAGGGTGCATGCTTTAAGTGATCACAGTTCATAAGGGTGCTTGCTTTACGTGATCCCAGTTCTTAAGGTGTGTGCTTTAAGTGATCGCAGTTCATAAGGGTGCTTGCTTTAAGTGATCCCAGTAGTTTTGCATTAAGATGGTTGAAGTGCCACCTGAAGTTACCGAAGTTGCACACAGGTCGATGTAAATCAAAGTTTCATGTGGGGGGGTTGGGGGGTCAGGTTAAATGACATAGGTCTTGTGTTGTACAGTCTCGATACCTTAAGACCATTTATAATCTTACATTATAATCAATGAACCCATAGATGCACCAACCTAAATAAAAATTTACATCTAATGAGCATTACATATCTTCATTAAAATTATTACTGTAATACGAACAACTACGAATACAGCAGGTACCTACCTTTTTTTTCTTCTAACACATCTGCAAGAATGAAGACAAAACTCAAATATAACGGTTTATGGTAACAATAATCATTATTCATTCATATTTTACAGGGATGTGAAATAAAACCATCCGTATATTGGACTAACTAAAATAAATAACTACAACAGTTTACAATAGACGCACATTGCGCCACTGTGAAGGCTTGGATGCATGTTTATTAGTTTCTGAAAAGGGGTGCAAGCTAATAAATATATTGCTAAATTTAGGCAAGTGTGCTAATTAGCATTATACGTTATTGTTTTTAAACGGAAATGTGTGAATGCTTTATTGATCTTTACACATGGTTCTCATGCCAATGTTATTATAACTGTGTGCTTCACTCTTGAAAATCTTATGTTTTCTCACATGGTTTCACTTCTAAAAAGGGGGTGCACTATTAGTATTATTAGCTTCTATTGGAAACTATACGGTATCTGGTAATAAAATAAGTATATCAATCGTAATGAGTATAATTTATTATTAGGTAATGGTTCCCGGTAAAAACTACTGTATCGCTGTGCTGTAAATGTAGATAACAGTGTCTCTCTCTCTCCTTTCTCTCTCTCAACCAATTTCTTCAATTTTTTTTAATATTGTTAAAAAGAAATAATGATATAACAGTCTTTTCCCGTCACCACCCACAAGCTAGCTGCAGTGAATAATGAACTATCAAAGTTTATTCAATGTAATAGAGGAGAGAGCATGTAAGTCTACACTTCTGTTCTCTCCATTTTCAACACAAGATTTTAGTACAATATGATTGTAATTACCCTGGTCGCACAATGTATTATATCTTTTTATATGCATGATTTAAATGAGTATTGTATTGCATTGTGTGTATATATGTTTTGCATTAACATGAATCAAACAATGAACAATACATTATATGTAATCATTACATTACATAATGTTGGAAACAAACTATTGTTATTATGTTATCATTATTATATTATCATTATTATATTATGTTACTATTATTATTCTAGTGAGCACTAACCAGAGAAAGTGATACTGGAGGCATCCACGCTGTAGTCACCAAGTTTACCACCATTGTTGTTGACACTGTTGACAAGTATATGTTGTAGCACATCGGTGTTGGTGACACTGTCCAGATGTAGAATGAAGTCAACCACGATGCTGCCCTTGCTGCCATTACAGAGTACACCGTATTATACAAGGAAATCGGAAATGCCTATTAGACCCAAAATTATACAACAATATTATCACAGCACTTAAGAACAGTATCGTTCATAACAAATACTAAGTATAAATTCACATATCCTAATAATATATAAACTGCACTAATGAATTTATTTTAATTAATAAAAAACTTATTACTTTGCATCTGCTAGCTGCGGTTTTAAAAAGAACCATATTTTAATGGGTCAAGGAGACCATTACAAACACCAAATTTTATTGGTATAGTAGCACCCACTTTACTGGATTACAACACTAAATGAAAATTAACACCTTTACACACTTTCCATGAAAAACACATATCAATCAAAATGATACAACAATGAGATTAAGAGAATATCAAACAGAAGTTTTTAAGACATTAATTTCTCACAGAGGATGATAAATGAATGGAACACATTACCTACTGATTGTGTAAATGCTAGCCGCTGTGTGAATATGCTTTTACAAAATTTACATATACCTCATACAGACAGGTTACACATAGGTGTACAACTGTTGGACACTCGTTAAGTCAGCCAATGCATTTAAATATTATGCAGAAATCATTGTTGCTACATGTCCAGTGACACTCATGTGAAGAAGATGTCGGTCATGTCCACCACACTGCCACCTACTGTTGCATTCTGGAACACAGCCAGCACCTGAACATAATCAATCAACCCATGTGGATTACAAAGTGCGGATTACAATGTTAATTTATTTTTAAATAACACTTGTACCATTCTGAAACTAGTCTAGTTTTAACATCAATCGAAGATAAAGGAAAAGGAGAGAACATGCCAGCACGAAGGCGAACCGCAAGACAGCCTAGACAACTTCTATCATCTAATTCTAATTTACTTTTACAAATGTCGGAACTAGACCTTTGCCGCAATGATTCTGGAACCCACTCCCTGTTAGCATTAAGTCTGTAGGAAATATAATAACATTTGCCATACACTAAAAATCTACCTGTCTAAACTCGCTTATCCTCCATAGCTCCTCAACGTATCACTCCAACTGTTTATAACTGGAACTGCTAATTAATTACAAACTGCCTTACCCCCTTTGCTTTGGTGCTCTGCTGAGCTTGGGCTTCCCGAGGATTTTAACGCAATAGAAGTGTTATATATTATATCAACACGAGGTAGTGGACAACTGGAGGCCTGCATATTGCACGATTGCGAGAACGTGGCAGGAGGATATATACGGCCCCCATGGGCTGTGGCTGATATGAAGACAACTACTGCTTCAAAACACATACATATTCCACCTGATTTACATTTGTAATGGCTGACACTAGGGCTGTTAACAAAACACATGTTCATCACCCCGTATGCAAACAACAGAAAGGTTTTGGTTTAGCAATAACACTCGGGCTATGGGGACAGGATATATTAATAGGTTCTCCTACTAGAAAGATCTAGAAACAATCACACAAAGAAGTTACCTCTGCCTTGACATCACTTGAGAGACTCTTGTACTTGGTGCTACTGACATCGGCCAGTTCTGCCTCGTATGTCTCACTGGTGATTCTCATGTGGCCTTGGTACTTGAATACATCATGCTCTGTCCCATGAATACAGAGTCAATGAGAACAACATTATATATATATATATATTATATATATGTATATATATATTATATTATATATATGTATATACATATATTATTATATATATATATATATATATATATATATATATATATATATATATATATATATATATATATATATATATATATATATATATATTATTGTGCTTGCCAAACACTAAATTTTATTTTGGCTGTGCCTGAGTTACGTATTGCATATAACATACTACTGTTTCAAAATAGTTATTATTACACCAACTTGTAACTTATACTATTTGCAATAACATATAATTGCAAGCGGATTCGATATACATGCATTAAATTCATGTTGTACCTTTCTTGAATTTGAATCTAAATGTTGAATTTGAATGTTGACTCTGAATGTTGAATTTGAATCATTCAGCATAGGAAGTATTCAACCACGTTAGTTTAATGTACACAAACTTTATCAAACAACCAATCATTTACTTTATTAGGTACTTAATTTATCAGTCATAACATTTACAAACTGTTGTTTATCAACTAATTAGAGTATAAACATTGTAATGAACTGTGGACAAGAACCAACAGAACATGTAAATCTGGTGCCTTTTGTGTATATGATATAAGAAAACTCAGTATCTAAAAAAACTGGTTTCCACATACATAGCTGATTGGCTAGTACCCGGGGAACCAAACGTGTCCAACAGACATGGAATGCTGTAAAAGGTTTGCCTCCACAAAATATATCTATGTATATATCTAGGATCACAGCCTGGGTGGACAACATTGTAAACAACCTGGGTGGACAACCTTGTAAACTACTGGAAATATGTAGGAAACCCTTAAACACACACGTCCAACCCTATTGCGAACTAGCATTGTAACTCTATCCAGGGTTGATTTTTTTATAAAAAAAAAATCGGATTTATTTGATTTAAATCGGATTTTTTATTTATTTGATTTTTTTAAAATCTGGTATATATACATTTATATAGATGTTTATATTTATAAACTCTTTCAAACGTGATCTATTCAAATCGATTTGGGTACTTGTCTTAACAGAGGCTACATGATTTTTGCTTATATAAAGACATTAGACAATGTCCACAAAGCCTCACCCCTGTAGTTGCATAATCTGTCTTGGAAAGGAAAGCATGCTGTGTGTCTGTGGCTGTAGCAGTGTTAATTATTGTTTGTTTAGAGGGTAGATTAGCACCTGACCAGGGCTCTGTGTACTCTAAGGGTCTCCAACCTGCCTGCAAACTGGTACAGTATTAAAAAATTGTAGCCCAGACTGTCTTACTTGAGTCAACATACTGAATTGGTAACAACTAGCACAAGCTCTAGGTGGACTTTTACTCAGGACTTCTGACTTGAAAAGATACTTGCTCTGGAAGACAAGTTTGTGTGGCTTCACTGCATTCAGAAAGGGAATAGCTCAAACACACACAATGTCGTAAATATTTGACTGTCAGGCTATCTGGTGTCAATACAGCTACACAAGTGTGCGCACTTTGTGCTTTTGTATTAAAAAACATACAAAACTTTGTTGATCTCGATGCTTGTAAACAATTATTTGTGTTAAATTCATATAAATCAGCTATAAAAAAATCGGAAGTAAAAAACAAACAAAAACATAAATCAATGATTTTTTTGGAGTGATTTAAATCATGATTTAAATCAATGATTTAAATGAAATGATTTAAATCAAATGATTTAAATCAAACAACATTGACCCTATCTGACTGAATGTTTTGCCCTTTTTGGGGCGATAACAGCAGCTCACGGCCATTTGTCTACACTCAAATATGGACGGGTTAGTGCTATAAACACCCCAAAAGTAGTTAAGTATTAGTTAAGTGCAGTAAACACCTAGAATCACCGTAAATTGGATGATCGTAGCATGGAAACCGAGGTTCTGCCAAGTTGATGTATACTGGTTGATGCTGTTTTTGCTAAACTAAGAATATACCATTTTTACAAACATTATACATTTGCCCAAGAGATAAACATTCTAAATCACTAACAATGATATCATTAAGTGAGTGCAAACAAATTGTTAGAACTGTTGTTTGGAGTTAAATACTAATGATTATCAAACGAGAAAAAAACATTTCGCAAGAAGGCACAATGGCACAAAATTGCTATACATGTTCATAAGCCTCCCTGTATCTTAACCTGTGTATGACAAGATGCAATGCATTGAATATATAGACATAACAGGGCCGTTATTAACTTTTGTGGGACAATTATTACGAATTGTAAAACAGCCATTGCAAGAAGCTACAATAATAATCTTATTAAAGATGTTCCTGCTGGTATAAGCATCGTACATTTCCGCTGTGACTGGTAGTTTCCGAAGCCTCAAATCGTCCGTGCAGCAGCACATGTATGCCTTGTCACGACCAGCGAGGCTGTCTGAGGTAAGTGAGCAGTATAGAGCTCCTGACCCACAGGAGTTCCTCTGTGTCAGCCAACAAGGCGGGACTTCTGAGCTTTCTCTGTGAGACACCGAGCAAGGAAGAGCAGCTAGTACCAACCATGAGTTTGAGTTGTCTGTATCTTGGCGGTGACTTCAAGGAAGAAAGTAAGAGCATATTGGCTACACAGGGTTCAGTCACAGATGTGTCTGACCTTGAGTCCACTCAACTGGAAGCAGACACCAGAGTAATTCTTCACACTGTGTCCAGAATGAAGACGTGGAATGAGTGATAATCCATGCAAATGACATTGTCATATGCGTGTATTACGCTTCTACACTGTTGAAAGATCTGCCAGAACTGTTGGTTCGAAAAGTTTGAACTGCACCAGATAACTACCTACACATCCATGAGATGTGTGCTGCACAGGGACCTGCACAATGTCATTCACTTCCCTTCCTTCACAGCCTTAGTGGATGAAATACAACCAGCTATTCATGCTTTACTGGTAAGAAGGTGTGGCTGAATTGCAGCGAGACAACAGACATCTCTGCATTGGAGAACTTCGCCACTGAAGACCAGGATCACATCACGCCAGAGTAAGTTTCTGAACAACAAGTCAACGCTGCTGAAGCTGATACCACCAACATAATATGCTTTTCTTCTGCATTTGACACATGCGGCTTATGCAACTATGATAGATAAGAGTGCTCATGCCTGCAAGCCCATCATCCCACCGTATGAAGAATATGGGTGGGTTCTGAATAATGACAAGCTTGCCGTAGTGGCATCAACACAACATACCTGCCCACTGCAGATGACCGAGACCATATCCTGTGGATGTACCAAAGGATGTAACAGGAACTGTTCATGCACCAAGTATAGCATGTTACATACAAACCTCCATGTCTACTTGCACCATAAATTTGTATTTAGCCCCCTATGTAAGAAGAAATGATCAAAGCTTCTACTGGGGTCGATTCCCATACATTTGTGATGAGTAACAATTTGCCACATTTACCTGCCCCAGTGACTGACCCAACATCCACGGTATAGTTCCCGAATGTTCCATTCCTTCCTTCAGTTTTGATGCTGTTTAGAATAGCATCAAGTGTCTCAGATGCTTTGTGTTTCTCTACTACCACCTTGTAATCCAACAAAACGCTGCCTGACCTGAAGAACCAATTCTACATCAAAATATCCACATGCACATTAAAAAACAGACATTTATTAAAGCTGCCTGCGTGATTAAATTTTTCCCTCATCTCGCTTCAGGTTCATTTAAAAAAAAAATTACCAATCTAACATCAACCAAGATGTGCTAGCTCGTTTGTGAAAATTTTATTTATTTAATTGTAATGAAATCACTGGACAAACTATTAAACTAATTTTTATTCAGCCAAACTGAAATTCAATGGAAAAACGGCAAAAAGGGCTGTGTTCCTCACCTATTCGCAAGTTACCCAATGAGAAGAATATCTAAGTCAATTCTTTCATTAATTTTTACCAAATATATGCACTCTATTTGACTGTGCCTATTACTTAATCTATTCACACATTACACATTTGAACGTGAACGAACCTGATTCACAATGGGCTAAATGAACTGTTGAGGCATTCCATCTCTATGTGATTTAATTTACATAGTTAGCGCAATGTTTTATGCCCAAACTGTAGAGTGGGTCTTACTGATTAAAACATATCTTGAACTTTTTCTGTTAGATCCATTTCCATGGCAACAAACAAAATATGAAAGCCCATGTAAAATATAACACTTAAAAAAGTAATGGCTATTTTATAATAATACTTTCAGTTGCCATTTGCTTAATTAACTCTACAAGTTCAAAAAAAAATTCCTACATTATGAATATTTTTCTTCTGAATTTTCAAAGTTATGATATTCTAAATGCAACATTTATCAACACATTTTTATAAACTATCCCAAAGATATTGCAAACATGTTTTAAAAAATGCTTAGAGAATATGCAGGTGAACACAACAATGCAAACGAGATGGTCGTATCATTTTAAATTCCAGAGTGTCGTAATTTCTCGTTGCCAAAATGTCATTTCTTGTAAATGGCCATCAAAGATTGAATAATGGCATTGATTGCCTGGTAGATGCAAGCTTTATCCATGACTAAAAATAAATTAGAGATACGTCATTGTTAATAAAGTGAACTTTATTGATAGTAAACATAAAAGCTATTGGAATATAGAGGAAACACATTTTCAGTAATTTTTTCAAAAACATAATTCTAGCTGCCATATCGCCCCTTTTTTAAATAAACAATATTTACCCAAGATAAACAACATGGAAGTCGGTTCAACCACATGATTATGAATGACAAGTTACATAGATTCAAGGTAACGACAATTAACAGTATTTGTTAAATGGAAAAAAATTATCTGAACTCAACATTAACGATGTTGAAGTTGATTTGTCCAAGCAACTTCAATACAGCTTCCATCAGCTAAATAGAACCATTGATATCGCTCTTAAAACACATTTCTATGTAATAATTTACATGAAAAATTATATTCCATTCTGTATGCAACATTTTTATAGTGATAATATGAAACAAAATGGCTTTGATATGCGTGGTGCAGTAGTGCCACAGAATATTAACATTACAATACAATACAATACAATACAATACAATACAATACAATACGGTCTTCAGGGACAAAGAGGAGAGCAACAATACAATAAAGACAATTTCTGAGCTCAGAAGTATGTCAAAACCAATGCCTCTAATCAGTTTTACAATTACAATTCCTCAACAATACATTACAACACAATAAATATTTCATAAAACTGGACAAATATTAGCACGTAAGTTGTTACCAGACTCTGTGAAATTCACATTAAAGGAAGTTTAGCTACCTCTTACAGTCATGATTGCTTGATGGAGTTTTCGAGACCTTCTAGGTCCCTTAGTCAGCATCCAACTGAGCTGGAGAGTAGTTCAGTCTGATGCTGACGAAGGGACCAAGAAGATCTGGAAAGATCTGTAGAGTAAAACAAATGTAGACTGCAAAAGGCATAAAAATTTCTTTAATAGAACAAACATTATTTATAAATGGTGCACTATTTCACATTTGTAACCTAATCTTAACAAACAGTTTGATGAGGGACTCTGAGCTAGCACTGTGGGTAAGGAAGTGGTCAAGTGGACTTGTGTACTGCATTGATGACAACTGCTTTGAGTTCTTTGAAGGCAGGAGATAACTTGTCCACCAGGCTTTTGATGAATACAAGACCAATCAGTCTGACACTGATGGACAGGCGGGAATGTTTCTTTTGTGGGATAGCAACAGTTGTAGTCGTTGGCTTTGTTGTTGTAGTGGGTTGACCTGTAGTCGTTGGCTTTGTTGTTGTAGTGGGTTGACCTGTAAGCATGTTATTTTACGGGGTACTTTCTATCAGCTTCAAGTGCATATAGCAAACCACAGGAATGTCAGTTCAGTGGGGAATGATGCAAAATCTGCCTACACTATTCTCTTAAGTTCTTAATTGTTGCAATAGATCACTAGACGTGCCTTAATTACCCCATTAATACAAACAGTCGTTTTTATTAGAGCGTATACTTTTATTACGATCATCAGGTCATTTGCAAACGAGTGAAGTCTTATATTATAGTATAATTACAGAGGTGCTATACGTACTTTTGCTCTTTTTTCATTGAATTTTAGCTAAGCAGAACCAAAGTTAATTTCATAGTTTGTCAGATAAGTTCATTAAAACTATAAAAAAAATGTGCACAATGAACTAGGATGTTGAAGCCGATACTAAATAGACTAGATGTTCGGCTCTGGTGCTTGTATCCTTCATGAATTGATGATTTGATGCTGCAATGCCTACCTGCTGTTGAGATGTCAGGCAGCATGGGGGCAGCTGAAAACGAATAAACAAAGTGACAATATCATATGTTCATTGAACCTGTTTTTTTATGTCAAATTGTTACCATTGGGAAAACGTTATTCAGAAATCCAGTAAGTGTTTGGAAAGAAAACAGATGTGTATAGTTACTATCCTAATTAAAGCTGCCTCTACAATTCATTCACAGACTGTTTCATATAACTAAGAGTGTGCACTTTTGTTAGATCATCGAAAGATCAGTAAATTGCAAAAGTATGAATAACCGTAAGTCAATGTATATAGAGGCGGGCTACAAATAGCCTTAAATCAATGCACGTAGAGGTGGGCTACAAATAGCCTTATGTCAATGTATGTAGAGGCGGGCTACAAATAGCCTTAAATCAATGTATGTACACGCAGGTTACAAATAGCCTTAAGTCAATGTATGTAGAGGTGGGCTACAAATAGCCTTAAGTCAATGTATGTTGAGGTGGGTTACAAATAGCCTTATGTCAATGTATGTAGAGGTGGGCTACAAATAGCCTTAAGTCAATGTATGTAGAGGTGGGCTACAAATAGCCTTAAGTCAATGTATGTTGAGGTGGGTTACAAATAGCCTTATGTCAATGTATGTAGAGGCGGGCTACAAATAGCCTTAAATCAATGTATGTACATGCGGGCTACAAATAGCCTTAAGTCAATGTATGTAGACGCAGGCTACAGAAAGCCTTATGTCAATGTATGTAGAGGCAGGCTACAGACAGCCTTATGTCAATGCACGTAGAGGTGGGCTACAGACAGCCTTATGTCAATGTATGTAGAGGTGGGCTACAGAGAGCCTTATGTCAATGTACGTAGAGGTGGGCTACAGAAAGCCTTATGTCAATGTATGTAGAGGTGGGCTACAGACAGCCTTATGTCAATGTATGTAGAGGTGGGCTACAGACAGCCTTATGTCAATGTATGTAGAGGTGGGCTACAGAAAGTCTTATGTCAATGTATGTAGAGGTGGGCTACAGACAGCCTTATGTCAATGTATGTAGAGGTGGGCTACAGAGAGCCTTATGTCAATGTATGTAGAGGTGGGCTACAGAAAGCCTTATGTCAATGTATGTAGAGGTGGGCTACAGAAAGCCTTATGTCAATGTATGTAGAGGTGGGCTACAGACAGCCTTATGTCAATGTATGTAGAGGTGGGCTACAGACAGCCTTATGTCAATGTATGTAGAGGTGGGCTACAGACAGCCTTATGTCAATGTATGTAGAGGTGGGCTACAGACAGCCTTATGTCAATGTATGTAGAGGTGGGCTACAGACAGCCTTATGTCAATGTATGTAGAGGTGGGCTACAGACAGCCTTATGTCAATGTATGTAGAGGTGGGCTACAGACAGCCTTATGTCAATGTATGTAGAGGTGGGCTACAGACAGCCTTATGTCAATGTATGTAGAGGTGGGCTACAGACAGCCTTATGTCAATGTATGTAGAGGTGGGCTATAGACAGCCTTATGTCAATGTATGTAGAGGTGGGCTACAGACAGCCTTATGTCAATGTATGTAGGGGTGGGTTACAGAAAGCCTTATGTCAATGTATGTAGAGGTGGGCTACAGACAGCCTTATGTCAATGTATGTAGAGGTGGGCTACAGACAGCCTTATGTCAATGTATGTAGAGGTGGGCTATAGACAACGAAAACGAGATGAACGAAAAATCAAAAGGCAGCTTTATGTGCTGATGAAATAATTATAAATGTGATCTTACCAACAGTTGTTGTTGTTGTTTGGTTGTTACCACAGCAACAAGACTTGACCTGAGGCATAAGATGCTCCATGAGGTCAAGGATGACAGTCAGCGACTCCGTCTGACTGCAAGGGGTGACACCTGGTGTTGTGGTCAGAGTTGGAATTGCTGGACCTAGAATGACAAACACATCACGAAGTGGGCTGACACTATGATGACAGGAGACTTCTACAGATGACAAAATAATTGAGAAACATCAAATGACAATCTCACATCAACATTAGGTGTTCACACATGATTGTTCGGTGATAACAGTCACATCAACATCAGCTGATGACACTGTCACATGAATGTCACTTGATGACACTTTCACATCAACAATAGCTGATGACATTGTCACATGACTGTTGGGTGATGACATTGTCATGTGAATGTCGGATGAAGACATTGTCACATGAATGTGGGGTGATGACATTGTCACATGAATGTCGAGTGATATATTGTCTCATGAATGTCGATATGGTTACAGCATTAAAATAATATGTAGTTGCGGACTGTCTTAGTGTAAAAAATGTTGAATCAACATCACATTTTTTAGCATCATATAATAAAAGAAAGCCTTACTGTTTTTTTTTATATATTCCAAAAGCCTACACAAGAATATTTTTATATTTCCTTAGAACAAAATCTCAAGAGCAGTAGTATAAACATGATGCTCAAAAGGAAATGATAAAATGACACAAATACAGTTGCTAGCATTCTATAATGATAAAAGGGTAAGTTGATCAAACAAACCACCATTGATGATCAAGTACTATTTTTCTACAGATTAGAAGCCAATGAATTCCAGAAAATTTACAGTGACGCTGGACAGCCAATCAACCAGAAACAACAGCGTACATGGTTACCTCCCTGACTGATGAAATTATTAAGAATAAGAAGAATCTTACCATCATTATTTGGTGGTGTAGTCGACATTGAGTTTTTGGGTTTATCGCAACCACAGTAGTTCTGGAGTTTTGGCAGAAGATCATCCATGATATCACGAACAGAGGAAAGTATCTCTGACCGGTCACTGGGGTGGCTGGAGTCACACTTGTTGACACGCCTGGAGTGGTCACCACAGCGGTGCTTTTCGTCGGAGTAGTAGTAGCAGTAGTAGTAGTTGTGGTTGGTGTCAGTGAGTTATCAGGGTCTAAAGTTGTAGTCAGGCCCACTGCTGGTGTTTGATCAACCGGTGGCTTTGTTCCGACTAAAACGAGACATGCAAAACTAAGGAGCCGTTCCCAATTGTGGATGTTTTCCTATTTGTACAAAACATGCTAATCCTCAGAACCCTGCCCTTCCCCGAATAAGTACTTTAAAATGTTGATAAGATTCCAGATTGTAAAGCAATAGTAGTTCCGTAATAGTTCACCACATGGCGCTGCATGACACATGACGCAATGGTGGTCATATTTCACATGCTACTGACATTAATTTTAATTAGTACGAATGCCTTGATGCCCCCCCCCCCCCATTAGTACACTCTATGTTAATAGGTGAATGTCAACAATTGTGAACTGTCTTTACCTGGTAATACAATTCATGCTACAAATATTGTTTTTATTCCCTATTTAGTTGTTTTCAACTTCTATGGTTGTAAATCAAATAAACTTGTTATATAGACTTTGTGAAGCCATCTACACCTGACTTATTAAAATTATATAGATTTATTATTATGTAAAGATTTTTATGAAACCATTTATATATGAAGCTTGTATGCCGTATGAATGACAGTTCATACAGTATGAATGCTTCATGAAAATGGCATCCTGGAGAACCCCATAGCAAACAAATCTAAACAATTCTATAGATGTGTATATCTTTCTATAGAATTCTACAGAGCATAGTAGAATATTGTAGGGAATACTATACAATACTACCAATTCTATAGAAATGTCTGCCAAAATCCTTTAGAATATTCTATAAAAATCCTATAGAATATTCTATAACAAATTCTATAGAATATTTTCTGAATTCTACAAAAATGTCTGCAAAAATTCTACGGAATATTTTATAAAAATTCTAGATTTTTTGGCTAAGGGACTGCATGAACAGTAAAGTGACACAGCGATAGAGACTCACTGTCGACAGGATTAGCAGGCAGATATTTGTTGCAGCTATAGCCCTGGCAGCAGTACACGCAGTACGACTGGTCATTCTGTCCAGGACAGTTATTCACATTGCCAGCTACATTGTTCTCACAAGCCTGTAGCTGCTTACATCCTTTCATGATGTGAGCCATACCATTGCTGTGTCGCAGCCCCGACTGACAGGACTCCTGCAAGTGACGAAGGTCGGGGAAAGGTATGTTCTTATATAGGTCGGTATCCAGTCTGTATGACCGTTCAAAGCACTTTACATTTCACCCCCCTGGCAGACCTGTTCATTCCAACACCAAATGGACTTCTCTGGGAAGCATTCAGCCTCGGTGCAATTACTGCACAAAGACTATAGTATGATATTCTAACCACAATGCCACCGCACCCCACATGAAATAGTTCAGTTATATACGGTGAATTCAGAACTGAACCAACAGCCTGGTGGTAACAGAGATACATATGACCGCAAATGAACCCATACACGATTATCTATTCCTGATGATTTACCTCGCACACTAAGGAGCTCGCTCATCTGGATGCAGTGTTTTGAACTGAGGTCACAAACTTATCCCGTAATACAAAAAATCTTGTTCAAAATTAACAAAATCATAAGGAATGTCTCTCACACCCATAAGACCATCAAATTTAAGAAAATTTCTATGATTTATGGGTAAATTGTAGTTGACAAATATGATGTGGAAACAGAGGAGGGTGTAAATGGATAACGCACCTCGTTACTTTCACATTCCACCAGGTCTCCTTCATTGCATTCCTCATTCGTAGCTGCGCTGTTGCACATGTAACACCATTGTCCTGTTCGTTCTACAACACATTGCTCTCATTTAAGTCATGTAAGGCATTGCTGTGATAACAGTGCACACAAATCAGTTCAGTCTTGACTGCATGTGCACACTTACCCACACACGCATGCATGCGGGCAGTTGTTTTGATTTTGATAGCTCACAATGAAATCATAATCACAATGCACATATATAAACTATCCTTACAGCATCAATGCAGGTCAAATATCTAAAACAATATAAATAGTTATTAAAAAAGGTTCAGTATGATTTATGAAGAGTTATAGGAGCTACATGCACCAAGATCGATACGCTCGGTTTCACATGAAAAATTCAAGTATTATATATAAAAACTAATTTGTATCAGCTCCTTCCTCAACTCAATTTTTTTGCTTTTCTCTTTTCAGAATCATTTCTTGATAAATAAAATCTATAGATCAAGTATCCACTATAAATTGCCAGCTCGTTTGTTCATATGTGTAATTTAGTTTTGAAGAAATCATCGGATAAACTGCTAAATTATTTTCAACTGGGCGCAGTTGAAATTGTGCAAATTTTTTTAATGATTTTTAATAAAGTTCACACTCTTATTAAATCAATTCCATGTGTTATTTAAACAAAATTTTTTTGAATTTAAAATATTTTTTATTTATTTTTAACAAAAGTACCCACTCTTTTTTTAAATCAATTCCACGTTATTTAAAGTATTCACACAATACATACAGTGTATTTGAACATAAACAAACCTGATTTGCGATGGGCTAAATCAATTCAGGAGGGAATATTAAGCATATGATATATCGGGTAGGATTATAAATATTTGACAATATTAAATTACTCTGTTCATATGAAAACAAGTCTGTATGAACTCGATCCTATCATTTGATCTTCCAAATGTTAATTAATTGTCACAATTAACGTAAAACGACTACAGGAATGAGTTGTACGTTTAATGGTTACAAACCGCACCTGTTTCTGATTTGTCCAGAGGAGTGGTGCTCTTTGTTGTATCAATGGTGCTTTTTGTCGTCACCACTGACACTGACGAATCATTCGCTTTGCAACATGACTCAATTTCTGCGATCATGTTGTCAACATTGTCGAGGAGCCATTGCAAGGATACGGTTTGGGCAGACGGTGTTGGGGGCACGGCAGGGGGAGTGGGAGGGGTGCTTGGTGCCGTTGCATCACATTCCGATCCCGAGCAACACCCCGTAACGATGTCTGACATTGTCCGATCAAACAGCTCCAAGTCCACTGTTGACACATTCATTGCATCCACACAAAAATTCATTAAATAATTTAATTGACAATTTTGAATAAAGGCATACTTTTGTTGTTACTGATCAGTTGTCCCTCAGTTGCTTTAACTTACTTAACTACCACATTTCAAGAACAAAGTATTTTTTTAGAGTTGTGTTCAAGTATGACAAGTAGTTGACAATGGTTTATGGTGCAAAATCCCAGAGAAGTTGAGTTGGTGGCTAGAGGATAAATCTTAGAGCACTAAAATTTGTCCCAGATGACAATATATATAAGCATCATACCTTATGACAGTCAAGCTGGCTACTGAACTGATATCAACAAATCTCCCTGTGGATAGTTACCCTCTAGTTTCAATATAATGTGGTAAAATATTATAATCAGTAAATGAGTTTATCTAAAAAAAATTAGAGAATACTGTGTTGTGTTGCTAGTCCTGAGAAATCTGAAGAAACATGTAGAATTGTTTACTTTTAAGTAACTGTAATACGCACAGTTGGTTATGATTTTTTTATAAAATCATCGAAAGAAATTACTTTGATCATTAGAACGCATAACTTGGGAAAAGTGAATATCCTTGTTATAGCATTACGTAGACCCGGAAGCCTTTTTCGCCAAATTTCAATTGGGCCCAGTGGAACATAATTTAATTGTTTGTCCAGTGATTCCATCAAAAGTAAATAACAAATTTTTACGAACAAACTAGCCTGTCATTGTCTATACTTGATAGATTTTACTTTTCAAGAAATGAGAATGAAGCGAGATGAGTGAAAAAAATTAAACTAACGGGGAGTTTTAAGTAAAAGATAACCATTTTGCATCTGAATCAAGGACCAACTGAACTGTGCATGTTCATGATTGCCTAAGGCTAAGCCTAAGGCTTAGGCACAGATCCTGCTTCTAGGCCCGGTAGTCTAGGGTGTTAGATTCAACCCAGATGTATGCACATATCAATAACAATAACATGTGCCATGATGAGGTTATAAAATTATATCTTCCACAAGGATAGGAATTTGTTCCGAAAGATTACCTAAAAAAATTCAAATTCAAGATCTAGTGCAGACATTCATAATATGCTCAAATCACGAATACGGTACACAAGGGATCGCCAGTAGATATTTTTTTATTAACTACTCAGTCTTCGATTTTCAGAAAGCTTTTGACAAAAAGTGCCACATCAAAGATTACTAATTAAATTAAAAGCCCATGGGCATGGTATCGGGAATGGCATAACTGACTGGATAGAACAATGCCATGGCTGGCTGACAGAAGACAGCGTGTTGAGTAATCGTTTACTTAACTGGCCTAAATTATTAGAGGTTTATGCCGACGGTTTTTACAGCATTTTTGTACCTGAATGCGTTCCTTACATCATTCCGCATATGTTCCACACAAAAAATGTCATATATTCTTTAAAAATATTGTGTTTTAGGCCACTTTTAATCAGTTTTACACATCAAAACAGCGGAACCAATTGCATGATAAACATGGCGCGTGTGCGATTTGCGCATTAGTCACGCCTCTGTGCCATCAGAACCGCGAAGGCGATCATTGTGTGTATCGCGCGTACAATTACGCATCGTAAAAAATTAAGATAAAAAAAGAGAAATTAAGCTCAAAAAATTTTTCAAACAAAAGAATTCTACAAAAAATTCTCCCTAGTTTTTATATTAAACGCAACATTTGTAGAGCACATACAGTCACTTGTAACGTAATATTTAATTTAATTAAATATTTGATGTTGCAAATATTGTTTTTTTTATCAATTATTTGGTTGATATTAGATGTTATGCGCATGCGCAACTACAAGGGGACATCTCATTGCATTTCATTGTTAATATAATAAAATTTTATTTCATTTAATTCATATTATCTTTCGTTTGGTGAACAAAGATTACTGTTTTTGTAATTAAAAATTATACTGTTGATATTGCATGTCATGCGCAACTTTAAAGGGACAACTCATTGCATGTCATTGTTAACATAACTAAATTGAAAAGAATGCATGGGTTAATTATCTGTCGTTTGGTGAACAAAGGTTATTGTTTTTGTAATAAAAAAATATACTGATTATATTGCATGCCATGCGCATGCGCAACTTTAAGGAGGGAGTGAAGGAGTACTTTAATTTAATTAAGTCAATTTATATAAATTTAAGTCAATTTATATAAATTTAAGTCAATTTATATTAATTTACAATTTAATATAATCTCTTTACATTAACATGTTCATTTAAATAATTTACAAATAATAATTAAATTATATGCAGATTCATATTTTTGGGGTACACCAAATACATATTTAGTTTTTTCAATAATTATAAACTGGTGAGTAACCAAACCACATATGTATTGCTTTTCACGTACATGCTGTGTCTATGTGCATTTGTAGTATCACCGATTTGTCTGAATACACATTTCTTGATAGAATGACTGATAACACATTCACAGCTCACATCCAGCGGATACATAATCCTGTGCATTCAATGTGTATTCGATGGTTATGCGCTCGTCATGGCAGTTCATGCAAATGCCACACAATTTCTTTTGTGCAACTGCCTCGGACTGAGGCCCTCGGTGCGCGGAAGAAAGCCACACGATGTAAATACTTACTAAATAGTGTTATTATTTAGGCTTGGGCAAGTATTTCCTACAGCAATTTACCTTATTCCTTTCATCCTGTCTCCCTATGTCCCGTCTCCTTCCGTCCCATCTCCCTACTACCTGTCACCTTACCTACTCTCAACCTCCTCCCAGGCTGAGGTGAGTTCACCCTAGCATCTCTCTCGTCGTCTTCCCCCACTTTATCCACTGTCCCCTCACCAGAACCACTGGCACAAACCACCTGCTCCCTTCCCACCACTGCCACAACGAGCAGCCTCAGCTGTTCTAACTCCAATTCAAGTTCCTTCATCCTCGTACATCCCCTACACTCAAAACTAAAACTATCCGTCTGAACCTCAGCCAAGGACTTCTCACACCCGGACTTGACAAAGTACACCCAGTTGCTACAACTACTGCATATTAAATGCCTGGTGGCCTTTAGTTCTTTACATATAACTGGCCATTGATGGTAATGATAACGAAACTGACAATGATGGCTTGTAATGATAATGAAAAGTTATGTAGTCCCATAATGATAATAATACATTTCTGTTTTTACGTAATTATTGTGGCAAGGATACTGAATACTCTGTGACGACTCCATCCCTTTAAGAAAGCTAAATAACTTTTGTGTTTTATTTAGTACACGTCAAAATCACACTAGCAGTTACAATAGTGTAGCACGTGGATTAACTAATTACTAATATGTTAATTAATGTTATATATTTTGTTGAATGTGTGTATGCGCAATGACAGGATGCTTTTAATTCACATGTATTATGAGAAACTAATTAATGTTATTTAATATGAACAATTACAATTATTTCTGAGCTATATTTTCTTCTTCCCATTAATCACTGGCAAGGCGGTACTACATCACGATTTCTCCGCAGGATATTGCTGCAAAAACGGACAACACAGAATACCTCCCTCCCTCCCTCTCCCCCTCCCTCCCTCCCCATCAGAAGGAAACCAGACATGCAATATCAGCATAATTTAAAAACAACCTTTGTTCACCAAACTACAGATCATTTAACCCTACATTCTTTTAAATTTAATTATATTAACAATACCCCTCCCCATCAGAAGGAAACCAGACATGGAATATCAGCATAATTTAACAAAAAAACCTTTGTTCACCAAACGACAGATAATTTAATCCCTGCATTCTTTTAAATTTAATTATATTAACAATGACATGCAGTGAATTTTCCCTTTAAAGATGCACGACATGCAATATCATCAGTATCATTTTCAATTACAAAAACAATAATCTTTGTTCACCAAATGACAGATAATTTAACCCATGCATTCTTTTAAATTTAATTATATTAACAATGACATGCAATGAGATGTCCCCTTGTAGTTGCGCATGCGTATAACATCTAATATGACCACATAATTTTCATACAAATCATATTTGCAACATCAAATATTTCATTAAATAAAATATGAAATATTACGTTAGAAGTGACTGTATGTGCTCTACAAATGTTGCGTTTAATATGAAAACTGTGGAGAATGTTTTAATTTTTTTTCTAGAATTTCTTCGTTTAAAAAATTTTTGGAGCCTATTTTCTAAATGTTTTCTCTTCATTTTTTTACGTTGCGTAATTGTGGTTCTGATGGCACCGAGGCGTGACTAATGCGCAAATCACACAGGCGCCATGTTTATTATGCGATCGGTTCCGCTGTTTTGAGGTGTAAAACTGATTAAAAGTGGCCTAAAACACAATATTTTTAAAGAATACATGAACTTTTTTACTGGAACATATGCGGAATGATGTAAGGAACGCATTCAGGTACAAAAATGCTGGAAAAACCGACGGCATAAAGTCCTAATAATTTAGGCCAGTTAAGTAAACGATTACCGCGTGTTGTAGTACTAGTAGATGGGGAGGGGTAAAGGTGCATTAACCTGGCCGAAATTATTAACGCTATTAAATATTTTTACCAAATTTGTTCAATGCTAATGTGTTCTTTGCATCACTCCCCATCGGATCAGGTACAAAACGGACGTATATTTGTAAATAATATTGTGTTTGAGCGCACTTTTAGTGCCCAAAACAACGCTATACCGGCAATAGCTGGTGTTGTTAATATGGCGATCATCCGAAATGTGCTGTAACAATATCACGGTGGCATCAGAACCGGAAAGGCGATTTCCCTGTCAAATATTGTAGTGCTGGAACGACTTGAATCTGGGTGTCACGGCAATATCCTCTGCTTTGTCACCGTGGGTGTAATACTGATAATGTCGCTGGTACATCAAATATCACCTGGTTCTGTGCTGCAACGAGGGGAATGTTGTTTTCTAGGGCACAAGAAAGATACTACAACGCTATTGTTATCTAATTCCAACACGCCGCCAACCTTGTCGGCCACCACAGCGGCGTCGCGACGATGTTGCGCTTTGTTTGCATGCAACTGGTGACACGCGAAGAGGACCAGTGGGGCTTGCGTCTCTACTTCGGCGATCGCGACAAGGTTCGCGTCTCAAAAATGCACAACTTCGACAATAGCGACAAATTAGTCGTGTGTTTGACTCGAGAGTTCATCGACGATAGCGAACTACCTGGCGACGGCGGTCGACAGCAGCAAGCTGATGCCCAAGTACATCTTTGTCTTATTCGACGATATCCAACTTACTTCCATTCCTCGACGTCTATAGCAACTGCTCCTATCAGAATCCGCCTCCATCCAGCTCAGCCGGGAAGAATAGGATGAGCGAGGTACCGCCCGCCCGCCCGCCCGCCCGCCCGGGGCTTTCCTTTTCTGTCCATATTGAAATCACACGTATATTTACAGCAGAACACTGAATTCACACAACTGATGTGTACTAGTTTTTTTTTTAAATTGTTGAGAAAGATGTAACCAGAATGATTACGTGTCCTCGATAGAACAACATGCATGTGTCGTTACAATTAGGATACCAGATTAAATGCGACATAGAAACTGTGCTTCTAAGTGAGGATCTCAACGTTGTTGACGGCGTTGACAAGTATCAATGCGTGGAGCTGCTAAAGATTATCGGATGCAAACAAGAAAACAATGCCTGTCATGGTTCGTTGCCTGCCCTTCCAGCACAGACAAAAGACCACGACTTAATTGCTGTTTACGAGCCAGCATGCGGGCAGTTCTTGCTTATATTTTTTGTCGATATATTTGTCGGTGGATTTTTTTTGGATTTTCACAATTAAATTGAAATCTATTTTTTTTCTTAGACTGTACAAGATATTTGTCAGTGAAATCACCTGTCCGGTTCGATTTTTTGGGCTTTTTAACATTAAATTGTCGATTTTTAGAGTTTTTCGTAACATTAAATTGCACTTTTTCTTGTATTTTTTTATTTTCTTACACTGCGGTACGAAATATTTGACAGTGAAATCGCCTTTCCGGTTCTGATGCCACCGTGATATTGTTACAGCACATTTCGGATGATCGCCATATTAACAACACCAGCTATTGCCAGTATAGCGTTGTTTTGGGCACTAGAAGTGCGCTCAAACACAATATTTTTTTACAAATGTACGTCCTGATCCGATGGGGAGTGATGCAAAGAACACATTAACATCGAAAAAATGTAATTTAATAGCGTTACTAATTTCGGCCAGGTTAATGCACCTTTACCGATGATTACTCTACAGAACTAAGCAGTAAAGAATTGATACTCTGCCATTTGGCAGCATCCTTTCCCAGCAGTGGCTTATTCAGGCTGACCCATAAATAATATCAAGGACAGGGGCCCTGACAAGTCACTTTTAATTGCAATTAGCAACAGCATTCCTATGTTGCACTGGTCTGTCTTCTGATCAATTCTAGCCCCAGCTGGTACTAAGTAACCAACCCAGCTAGCTGCTAAAGCTTGTTGTTTCAATGTTTGTGTGAGCTGCTAAGACATGTCTGGGAAGACATGAGAAGGTGGGGGATCACAAGCCAGATGGCTTGATCAGCTAGGCATCAAATGTCTTTGTTAATTTTACTATGGGCAGTGCTAGGTTGTATTACCTCTGACCAGTTTCCCCCGAGAGGTTACTTAGTTAGTACTGGACTGACCCTCTACCTACTCAGATACAATCACATGCCTATACATATCCTGTTGTACAATCTAGCTCCTCCGATACCCCAGTGGAACAGGTCGATAAAGACAGATTGTGCCTCATCATTAATTAAGTTCTGTATTTAACTGAATTTATTTGATGTTGTGAGCTCTCATTAAAGATAATGTAATTTTTCAAAATACTTTTACTTTTTACTCAAGTAGTTTATTTTACCAGCTACTTTTACTTTTACTCAAGTAGTTTCAAAGTGAATTAATCATACTTTTACTCAAGTACAAAATAAAAGTAATTCAGTCGACAGTCTGTGTCGACTGCCACTGTCTCGACCCACCACTTTATGTAACGTAAGAAAAGAGAAACGCAAAAGCTAAGTAGAAAGGTTTAGTTTGACGACATGTTCCTAGAATCTCTTACAATACAAACCAACAATTTACTAATGTGCAGGTCGTTCTCTCTACAGGCGTGATCAGTCATTCCTCTACAATCAGGATATATCCTGATTAGAACTGGATGATACTGGACACAACCAAAGCTAGCAGCAATTGGTTAGAGCATATGTAAACTGTAACCGAACACGTTACAACCCACCTACATCAATCATGATAACAATAGATAATAAATTGAGAACACCATATACAAATTAGACATGCATATATACGTAACAAATCTGCATAGCTGTCACCATGGCAATACAATCATTTCTCCACAGTTCCTTTCCCTGATCAATTCTTCTGTGTATATGTTTCAACGTTAGGGCATTGTTAATGTTACTGAGAAATATTGAAGGAACGTTGTTTTACACAAACGAAATGAATACCTAAATAAATCATAACTGTAAGACATCATCTCATGCTCTAATATATATGAATACATTATATCTTACAGAAAAAGATTAGAGTTAATATGTGGTATATCTATGACATCATACATAATTTAATCACGCCAGTCAAAATCAACATAAACGACGTCAACTGTTCCGTCTTTGCTGTCCATTCCTGACCTGTTGACAGCAAGACAAAGACATGCAAGAAAAAGGCACTAGTTTTATGTGGACACAAGCTGACAATCCATCACCATGGCAACATGACAACAATGATCCAATCATTGATTGGCGATCATTACTAGATGTGTTTAAGTTACGAGGGTCTATATTGCGACCGTAGTTGTCACTATTTATTTCACGTCCCATGTCATCTCATATCACAGATTTGTATGCAACGGCGCCAACTGAGTAAGCAACCACAACGTCACAATAACCCCATTGCTCAAGCACGCACATCACGCAAACACAGTCACAATGGAACATATCCTTTCTATTCATCCCTAATGTATGCTTGGCCACATTGAAACATAAACACGATGAAAAGTGTAACCTGTATCTACACTTAAAGTAATTGTCCTGTGTATGCCTTGCTCAATCCTACATAGCAGGATTACTTGTATCTTAAGAGCATCACTGACCCAGTTCTGTTAGTTTCACGAGGATGCCAGCAATGTGGGCAATCAAAGAGAGGCCAGCTTAAAGTGGTGTATCTGAAGTGTCTGGTCTCTCAACACCATATCAAATGTAGGTCCATTTACGTATGTTCTCTTTTATACATTGAGATACGATAGGCAGGCCTATCGTAATACATTTACGTATGTTCTCTTTTATACATTGAGATACGATAGGCAGGCCTATCGTAATACATGGTTATACTTACACCTATATCATTATGATATTGTGATGGTACAACTAATGCATGGTCCTACTTACACCAACATCATAACGACTCACTCAACTACAGATGTAACATATTGACTCGCTCAACTACAAACATAACAGACTGACTCACTCAGCTACAAATGTAACAGATTGACTCACTCAACTACAAATGTAACAGATTGACTCACTCAACTACAAATGTAACAGATTGATTCACTCAACTACAAATGTAACATATTGGGTCACTCAACTAAAAATATAACATATTGACTCACTCAACCACAAATGTAACAGCTTGAATCACTCAACCACAAATGTAGCAGATTGACTCACTCAATTACAAATGTAACATATTGATTCACTCAACTACAAATGTAACATATTGACTCACTCAACTAAAATGTAACAGATTGACTCACTCAACCACAAATGTAGCAGATTGACTCACTCAACTACAAATGTAACAGATTGACTCACTCAACCACATATGTAATAGATTGACTCACTCAACTACAAATGTAACATATTGATTCACTCAACTACAAATGTAACAGATTGACTCACTCAACTAAAATGTAACATTCAACTCACTCAATTACAAATGTAACAGATTACCCGTGTTGTCACATAATGTGTATATCTCAGTTGAATGCAGCCACTAAACTGCCCACTCAGTTGAATGCAGCCACTAAACTGCCCACTCAGTTGAATGCAGCCACTAAACTGCCCACTCCGCAGTCCTGGACATTCGGGTCACTCTCTATGCAGAATCATCAACTGAATTACCTCAAGTTTATTGTGTTTTAACTCTGGTTTTCTCTTTTTAAACTAAAATGCACATTTTTAAAGTTGCATTTATAAATAAGATCATCATATTTTGTTTTAGAAACCTGAGTTTCAAATGTCCTAGTTGACTCAACAGAAATGTAGAATTCGTTCTAGTTAAGTACCGACTTATGATATGACCTCCTTGTCATGTCCTTTGACAAAATCCATGAAGCAATTTGGGACTCCAATGATACAGTCCCTCAGTTGAACTTTTTTGATACAGTCCCTCAGTAGAACTCGGAGTCAGAACTCTGGACTGAGGACTGGTCACGTGAATCCTGCGGACTCGAGTCAGCATTGTTCCGACTGTTTAAACTTTGATTACTGTCTGCAAGACCAAACAAACCATTAGGGCAGATTGTTAACAATAATGTGTGTTTATTTAAGAAACATTGTCAGGACAGTATAAAATACATGAATAATAGTAAAATAGTAAAACTTATAATTACATTGGGCAGATGTGGGGAAGGGCACCAGGATGTGGGGAGGGGGGGGCAACGGGATGTGGGGCACCAGGATGTGGGGAGGGGCACCAGGATGTGGGGAGGGGATGCATGACGAATTTGTGAAAGTAAATTTTTTTTATGAATTAATAACGAATGTCATTAATCTGATGCTGCTGATGCAGCCCAACACACATTTTGAATATGAAAATTACCCATTTGCAAACCACGCCAGCATTTACGTACAACACTGAGCCACAACTTTGTTATTATTCTATAAAAGTTACTGTAGTGTCTCAACAGTTATTAATATGTGTGTTTGCAGGAGAGAACATTGCGTGTGACACCACTGACCTAGTGTGATGGTGTTACTGTTGACTCTTCCCTGGATCTTGGGCAGCCCCATGGGCGTCTGGGGCATGAGTCGGGCAAGAATCATCGCCAGACATTCCGCAACACGATTATTGGCTGCACAGCTGAGCGCAGGTGTATAGCCTGAAATGTGTGCCCCAACATTGTAATTATTTTAGTCTGTGATGCATTGTTTTAATAAACAAAAATCCAAATTGTCTTAAAAGAATTAGGCTTCATTTACCGTTATTCACATTAACTTTGGCAAATATATACTTCTTACAAGTAATGTATACTAGGTGTACATAATTCATCTACAGTCGCTGAGTGTGCAACGTATTATTTTACTAAAAACTACTCTTTTATGTATGATTTGTCATCCAGAGATGGAGGACTTCCTACATCATATACATTTCACACACAAGCCACCAACTAAATGTTAGTCCTTCACAGATAAGGCTCTTTCAATATGAACTCCAACAGAGCATGTTATTTTGTACAAACTTTATAATACCAATAAACCACAACTTTATAATACCAATAAATCACAACTTCCTTCTGACCACAGCTACTGATTTACTTACTCAACCTCTTAGTGGCCGTCAGTGGGCTTCATCAGGAATTCTGGCGAGCAACAGAACTAGTCCTGGAATTGCTGATGAAGGCTGCTAATGGCAGCCGAAAGGTTGAGTAAACAATAGCTGTAGTTAGAAGAAAGTTGTGATTTACTGTACCTAATTTGCATTATTTTGTGTAAACACTGTGTTATATACAGTAAGACAAGATGACACAGACCATTTTCGTCGCGTGCCAGTATGTTGGAGCCCTTCTCCAGCAGCAGTTGTACAGTGGATACCATGCCATTGCCCGCCGCCCAGTGGAGAGGTCTGTAACAACACCCTTGTCTTAATGGCTGGCACATATATCACAGACAAACTAACAACACCCTTGTCTCAATGGCTGGCACATATATCACAGACAAACTAACAATACCCTTGTCTTAATGGCTGGCACATATATCACAGACAAACTAACAATACCCTTGTCTTAATGGCTGGCACATATATTACATACCAAACTAACAACACCCTTGTCTTAATGGCTAGCACATATATCACAGACAAACTAACAATACCCTTGTCTTAATGGCTGGTACATATATCACATACCGAACTAACAACACCTTTGTCTTAATGGCTAGCACATATATCACAGACAAACTAACATTACCCTTGTCTTAATGGCTGGCACATATATCACATACCAAACTAACAATACCCTTGTCTTAATGGCTGGCACATATATCACATACAAACTAACAATACCCTTGTCTTAATGGCTGGTACATATATCACATACCAAACTAACAACACCCTTGTCTTAATGGCTAGCACATATATCACAGACAAACAAAACTAAACTGCCCAGACTGCTACACTGCCCGCTTATTGCAGCAAATATGAGTGGAGTGTGTCTGTGGTCAAACATGAGTGGAGTGTATCTGTGGTCATCGCGGGTGTCCACCTCACTGCCATTGTTGAGCAGAAGTTTTCACAATTTAGAGATAAGCCTGGAAGATGCCCTACGTTGGGAGTTGATACACTAGAAAGTCCTGCGAGGTACGTACGTCTTGAGCTCGGCATTGGCCGAGTTCACAGTGTCGCTGTCTTCTATTTTGTCCAGCAAAAGCAGCGCAACGCTGTCGTGTTTCTACAAGTGTCGCCATGACAACCAGTGTCAATTATTGACATAAACAACTCACAAAATGCAACTGTTTATATATTAAAACCCTCACACCTGTACTTTTGACAGAGTAACAAATTTAATTATGCACATCCTTAATATTTAGATTTTGCCGAATGTTTGGCAAAAGGCATTTAATTTAAGTATAATCCAGAAGTGTGTTTCCTATGAGGAATGTCAACAAATGATACTAACGTTGATACATGCGTGATGTAGCGGCATATTCTTCTCGTTGTCAGTGGCACACAACTCCGCTCCATTGTCTAGAAGTAACTCTACAAAAACCCACTGAATGACTGCAAGGACTTGACCTTTGACCGGCAAGGACACATACAAGACATGTCATTGTAGCATGATGTTACAACATTGTAACATGACATCACAACATTGTAGCATGACATCACAACAATGCACCATGACGTCACAACATTGTAGCACGATGTTACAACATTGTAACATGACATCACAGCATTGTGGCATGATGTTACAACATCGTAACACGATGTCACAACATTGTAACATGACATCACAACATTGTAACATGACGTCATAACATTGATGACAGAAAGTCATAAATATGATGACAGCCATTAACATACAATTAAAAGGGACATTATTGTGCATGACTTTTAGACACGTGCAACCAGCGGGACTGGAGACTTGTGTAACCTGACACCAGATAAAGACTCTACTGTCTAATGTAGAGGTTCACACAACTGACAAGAAATTTATCTGTTTGATATAATTTATAATCATTGTTTGATAAAAGTTTCAACTGTCCTGTGCTGGATTGAACAAAAACACCTGAATTTTCAACCATGAACTCAGTGACCTACCCAGACTGCCACACTGCCCGTTCATTGCAGCAAACATGAGTGGAGTGCGTCCACGCTCATCGCGGGCGTCCACCTCACTGCCGTTGTTAAGCAGAAGTTGGAGGGACTCACAGTGGTTGTGGAAGGCCGCGGCATGGGACGCCGTTCTGAACAACACATTTATTTACACATATGTAAACTAATGTGGGGGACAACAACAATGAAGGGTGATTTGTTTACGCATATATAAACTACTGTGGGGGGAAACAACAATGAAGGGTGATTTGTTTACATATATATATATATATAAACTACTGTGGGGGACAACAACAATGAAGGGTGATTTGTTTACACATATATAAACTACTGTGGGAGACAACAACAATGAAGGGTGATTTGTTTACAAATATATAAACTACTGTGGGAGACAACAATAATGAAGGGTGATTTGTTTACACATATATAAACTACTGTGGGGGACAACAACAATGAAGGGTGATTTGTTTACATATATATAAACTACTGTGGGGGACAACAACAATGAAGGGTGATTTGTTTATACATATATAAACTACTGTGGGGCACAACAATGAAGGGTGATTTGTTTACATATATATAAACTACTGTGGGGGAAAACAACAATGAAGGGTGATTTGTTTACATATATATATATATATATATATAAACTACTGTGGGGGACAACAACAATGAAGGGTGATTTGTTTACATATATATAAACTACTGTGGGGGAAAACAACAACGAAGGGTGATTTGTTTACATATATATATAAACTACAGTGGGGGACAACAACAATGAAGGGTGATTTGTTTACATATATATAAACTACTGTGGGGGAAAACAACAACGAAGGGTGATTTGTTTACATATATATATAAACTACTGTGGGGGACAACAATGAAGGGTGATTTGTTTACATATATATATATAAACTACTGTGGGGGACAACAACAATGAAGGGTGATTTGTTTACACATATATAAACTATTGTGGGGGACAACAACAATGAAGGGTGATTTGTTTACACATATATAAACTACTGTGGGGGACAACAATGAAGGGTGATTTGTTTACACATACATAAACTACTGTGGGGGACAACAACAATGAAGGGTGATTTGTTTACACATACATAAATTACTGTGGGGGACAACAACAATGAAGGGTGATTTGTTTACACATACATAAACTACTGTGGGGGACAACAACAATGAAGGGTGATTTGTTTACACATATATAAACTACTGTGGGGGACAACAACAATGAAGGGTGATTTGTTTACACATATATAAACTACTGTGGGGGACAACAACAATGAAGGGTGATTTGTTTACACATATATAAACTACTGTGGGGGACAACAACAATGAAGGGTGATTTGTTTACACATATATAAACTACTGTGGGGGACAACAACAATGAAGGGTGATTTGTTTACACATACATAAACTACTGTGGGGGACAACAATAATGAAGGGTGATTTGTTTACACATATATAAACTACTGAGGGGAACAACAACAATGACGGGTGATTTGTTTACACATACATAAACTACTGTGATGGACAACAACAATGAAGGGTGATTTGTTTTTCACATATATAAACTACTGTGGGGGACAACAACAATGAAGGGTGATTTGTTTACACATATATAAACTACTGTGGGGGACAACAATGAAGGGTGATTTGTTTACACATACATAAACTACTGTGGGGGACAACAACAATGAAGGGTGATTTGTTTACACATACATAAATTACTGTGGGGGACAACAACAATGAAGGGTGATTTGTTTACACATACATAAACTACTGTGGGGGACAACAACAATGAAGGGTGATTTGTTTACACATATATAAACTACTGTGGGGGACAACAACAATGAAGGGTGATTTGTTTACACATATATAAACTACTGTGGGGGACAACAACAATGAAGGGTGATTTGTTTACACATATATAAACTACTGTGGGGGACAACAACAATGAAGGGTGATTTGTTTACACATATATAAACTACTGTGGGGGACAACAACAATGAAGGGTGATTTGTTTACACATATATAAACTACTGTGGGGGACAACAATAATGAAGGGTGATTTGTTTACACATATATAAACTACTGAGGGGGACAACAACAATGACGGGTGATTTGTTTACACATACATAAACTACTGTGATGGACAACAACAATGAAGGGTGATTTGTTTTTCACATATATAAACTACTGTGGGGGACAACAACAATGAAGGGTGATTTGTTTACACATATATAAACTACTGTGGGGGACAACAACAATGAAGGGTGATTTGTTTACACATACATACATAAACTACTGTGGGGGACAACAACAATGAAGGGTGATTTGTTTACACATACATAAACTACTGTGGGGGACAACAACAATGAAGGGTGATTTGTTTACACATACATAAACTACTGTGGGGGACAACAACAATGAAGGGTGATTTGTTTACACATACATAAACTACTGTGGGGGACAACAACAATGAAGGGTGATTTGTTTACACATACATAAACTACTGTGGGGGACAACAATGAAGGGTGATTTGTTTACACATACATAAACTACTGTGGGGGACAACAACAATGAAGGGTGATTTGTTTACATTTATATAAACTACTGTGGGGGGGCAACAACAATGAAGGGTGATTTGTTTACACATACATAAACTACTGTGGGGGACAACACAATGAAGGGTGATTTGTTTAAACATATATAAACTACTGTGGGGGACAACAATAATGAAGGGTGATTTGTTTACACATATATAAACTACTGTGGGGGACAACAACAATGAAGGGTGATTTGTTTACACATACATAAACTACTGAGGGGGACAACAACAATGACGGGTGATTTGTTTACACATACATAAACTACTGTGATGGACAACAACAATGAAGGGTGATTTGTTTTTCACATATATAAACTACTGTGGGGGACAACAACAATGAAGGGTGATTTGTTTACACATATATAAACTACTGTGGGGGACAACAACAATGAAGGGTGATTTGTTTACACATACATACATAAACTACTGTGGGGGACAACAACAATGAAAGGTGATTTGTTTACACATACATAAACTACTGTGGGGGACAACAACAATGAAGGGTGATTTGTTTACACATACATAAACTACTGTGGGGGACAACAACAATGAAGGGTGATTTGTTTACACATACATAAACTACTGTGGGGGACAACAACAATGAAGGGTGATTTGTTTACACATACATAAACTACTGTGGGGGACAACAACAATGAAGGGTGATTTGTTTACACATACATAAACTACTGTGGGGGACAACAACAATGAAGGGTGATTTGTTTACACATACATAAACTACTGTGGGGGACAACAACAAAGAAGGGTGATTTGTTTACACATACATAAACTACTGTGGGGGACAACAACAATGAAGGGTGATTTGTTTACACATACATAAACTACTGTGGGGGACAACAACAATGAAGGGTGATTTGTTTACACATACATAAACTACTGTGGGGGACAACAACAATGAAGGGTGATTTGTTTACACATACATAAACTACTGCGGGGGACAACAATAATGAAGGGTGATTTGTTTACACATACATAAACTACTGTGGAGGACAACAAAATGAAGGGTGATTTGTTTACACATACATAAACTACTGTGGGGGACAACAATAATGAAGGGTGATTTGTTTACACATATATAAACTACTGTGGGGGACAACAATAATGAAGGGTGATTTGTTTACACATATAAACTACTGTGGAGGGCAACAATAATGAAGGGTGATTTGTTTACACATATATAAACTACTGGGGCGACAATAACAACCAAGGGTGATTTGTTTACACAGCCCACCCAGAGAAAGGAAAACCTTAATTTACCAGCTGTACAAAATAATACAAATAAAAAATGTAAAGGTAGAAATAAATAAATAAATATACAAAACATGGTAGAGTGACACTCACCTGCCTTTGGCATCCCGTAAGTTTGCAATCGCTGGACCGCGACTCTCAAGGAGTGATTCTGTACATATGTCGTTTCCATTGATTCTGGTGAAGACACAATCACAGGGGAGATTATTTCAGTTATTGGGCCCACTTTTTAACATACTACTTCATTGCATAGACATCAAGAATGTAATTAACCACAACTAAAGAAGTTGTCATTTTACCAGATATAGATATATTCAATGAAGTTGTGATCACACTCAAATGTTTGTAATCATAATAAAAATGTCCTGCACTCATAACTGGACATGTTGGTAAAGTCCAAATAACTTCTTTCATCCATTTCCATACAAAACAGAATCTTTACTTGAGTATCAGGTTCACCGAGGATATCATTAATATGTGCATTGTTGTTTGTAGTGCATCCATGACGAGACAGGAGCATGGTTCACTGAGGATAGCATTAATATGTGCATTGTTGTTTGTAGTGCATCCATGACGAGAGAGGAGAATGGTTCACTGAGGATAGCATTAATATGTGCATTGTTGTTTGTAGTGCATCCATGACGAGACAGGAGAATGGTTCACTGAGGATAGCATTAATATGTGCATTGTTGTTTGTAGTGCATCCATGACGAGACAGGAAAATGGTTCACTGAGGATAGCATTAATATGTGCATTGTTGTTTGTAGTGCATCCATGACGAGAGAGGAGAATGGTTCACTGAGGATAGCATTAATATGTGCATTGTTGTTTGTAGTGCATCCATGACGAGACAGGAGAATGGTTCACTGAGGATAGCATTAATATGTGCATTGTTGTTTGTAGTGCATCCATGACGAGACAGGAGAATGGTTCACTGAGGATAGCATTAATATGTGCATTGTTGTTTGTAGTGCATCCATGACGAGACAGGAAAATGGTTCACTGAGGATAGCATTAATATGTGCATTGTTGTTTGTAGTGCATCCATGACGAGACAGGAAAATGGTTCACTGAGGATAGCATTAATATGTGCATTGTTGTTTGTAGTGCATCCATGACGAGACAGGAGAATGGTTCACTGAGGATAGCATTAATATGTGCATTGTTGTTTGTAGTGCATCCATGACGAGACAGGAGAATGGTTCACTGAGGATAGCATTAATATGTGCATTGTTGTTTGTAGTGCATCCATGACGAGACAGGAGAATGGTTCACCGAGGATAGCATTAATATGTGCATTGTTGTTTGTAGTGCATCCATGATGAGAGAGGAGAATGGTTCACTGAGGATAGCATTAATAATATTATGTGCATTGTTATATGTAGTGCACCCATGACAAGACAAGAGAATATAGTTAACATCTTAAGAGGCAGTGAGACTTACGCGGCACAGTGCAGAGGACTGAAGGGGTTGCCAATAAAGTCTTTCCTCTCGTCAATGTCCAACAGCAACTCCACACAGCTCTCGTGACCTGACAGACAAACACAGCTCTCGTAACCGGACAGACAAACACAGCTCTCGTGACCTGACAGACAAACACAGCTCTCGTGACCTGACACACAAACACAGCACTCGTGACCTGACAGACAAACACAGCTGTTGTGACCTGACACACAAACACAGCTCCCGGGACCTGACAGACAAACACAGCTCTCGTGACCTGACAGACAAACACAGCTGTCGTGACCTGACAGACAAAAACAGCTGTCGTGACCTGACACACAAACACAGCTCCCGTGACCTGACAGACAAACACAGCTGTCGTGACCTGACACACAAACACAACCCTCGTGACCTGACAGACAAACACAGCTGTCGTGACCTGACAGACAAACACAGCTCTCGTGACCTGACAGACAAACACAGCTCTCGTGACCGGACAGACAAACACAGCTCTCGTGACCTGACACACAAACACAGCACTCGTGACCTGACAGACAAACACAGCTGTTGTGACCTGACACACAAACACAGCTCCCGGGACCTGACAGACAAACACAGCTCTCGTGACCTGACAGACAAACACAGCTTCCGTGACCTGACAGACAAACACAGCCGTCGTGACCTGACACACAAACACAACCCTCGTGATCTGACAGACAAACACACTTCTCATGACCTGACACACAAACACAGCTGTCGTGACCTGACAGACAAACACAGCTGTCGTGACCTGACAGACAAACACAGCTGTCGTGACCTGACACACAAACACAACTCTCGTGACCTGACACACAAATACAGCTGTCGTGACCTGACAGACAAACACAGCTCTCGTGACCTGACACACGCACACATACTCACACATACACGCACACACACACGCACGCACGCACAAGGGAGTGGCATTGGGCATCCATCTGTCTGTCTGCATTCAATCCATCTGTCTAGCTGTGTATGTTTGTCAGTCCATGTTCACCTGTCTCTGTGTCAGTCCATGTTCACCTGTCTGTGTGTCAGTCCATGTTCACCTGTTTGTGTGTCAGTCCATGTTCACCTGTCGGTCTGTCAGTCCATGTTCACCTGTCGGTCTGTCAGTCCATGTTCACCTGTGTTAATCCATGTTCACCTGTTTGTGTGTCAGTCCATGTTCACCTGTCGGTCTGTCAGTCCATGTTCACCTGTCTGTCTGTCAGTCCATGTTCACCTGTCTGTGTGTCAGTCCATGTTCACCTGTCTGTCTGTCAATCCATGTTCACCTGTCGGTCTGTCAGTCCATGTTCACCTGTCTGTCTTTCAGTCCATGTTCACCTGTGTTAATCCATGTTCACCTGTCTGTGTGTCAGTCCATGTTCACCTGTTTGTGTGTCAGTCCATGTTCACCTGTCGGTCTGTCAGTCCATGTTCACCTGTCGGTCTGTCAGTCCATGTTCACCTGTCTGTCTGTCAGTCCATGTTCACCTGTCTGTCTGTCCTTCTTTTGCAATGGGCCAGTCAGACAATTGTTTTAGTCACATATCACTTTACAAATGGTATGTCTGTTACTATTGAGCCTGCACCTACATTGGCACTAACCTTGCATTAATAATAGGTTGGCTTAACATGTCAAAACAAACTGGTCACTTAAAACTAAGTTGACACCAACATTTTATCTTTCCGTGTAAGAAATACAGAGATATGTACTGTTGTAGCAGGCCCAGCGTAAGACATACAGAGATACGTACTGTTGTAACAGGCCCAGCGTAAGACATACAGAGATACGTACTGTTGTAGCAGGCCCAGCGTAAGACATACAGAGATACGTACTGTTGTAGCAGGCCCAGCGTAAGACATACAGAGATACGTACTGTTGTAGCAGGCCCAGCGTAAGACATACAGAGATACGTACTGTTGTAACAGGCCCAGCGTAAGACATACAGAGATACGTACTGTTGTAACAGGCCCAGCGTAAGACACAGAGATACGTACTGTTGTAACAGGCCCAGCGTAAGACATACAGAGATACGTACTGTTGTAGCACGCCCAGCGTAAGACCTACAGAGATACGTACTGTTGTAGCAGGCCCAGCGTAAGACATACAGAGATACGTACTGTTGTAGCAGGCCCAGCGTAAGACATACAGAGATACGTACTGTTGTAGCAGGCCCAGCGTAAGACAAACAGAGATACGTACTGTTGTAGCAGGCCCAGCGTAAGACAAACAGAGATACGTACTGTTGTAACAGGCCCAGCGTAAGACATACAGAGATACGTACTGTTGTAGCACGCCCAGCGTAAGACCTACAGAGATACGTACTGTTGTAACAGGCCCAGCGTAAGACATACAGAGATACGTACTGTTGTAGCACGCCCAGCATAAGACCTACAGAGATACATACTGTTGTAGCAGGCCCAGCGTAAGACATACAGAGATACGTACTGTTGTAGCAGTCCCAGCGTAAGACATACAGAGATACGTACTGTTGTAGCAGGCCCAGCGTAAGACCTACAGAGATACGTACTGTTGTAGCAGGCCCAACGTAAGACATACAGAGATACGTACTGTTGTAACAGGCCCAGTGCAAGGGATGGTAGTCTTTGTTGTCCAGTAAGTTCTCTGTCGTCACTTTCTGAAACACAGTGTACATAACTCAGAACACGATGACAGGAAAGTTTGCTAGAGCTGACTGAGATCAAAACAACATGGACATTTATTTTCTTGTATCATTCTACAAAACAAACATTGATTAGGCTCAGATCATAGTGTGTACATAAAGAAACATAAATCATATTGTGTACACACAGAAACATACATCATAGTGTGTACACACAGAAACATACATCATAGTGTGTACACACAGAAACATACATCATAGTGTGTACACACAGAAACATACATCACACAAAAACATACATCACAGTGTGTACACACAGAAACATACATCACACAGAAACATACATCACAGTGTGTACACACAGAAACATACATCACACAGAAACATACATCATAGTGTGTACACACAGAAACATACATCACACAGAAACATACATCACAGTGTGTACACACAGAAACATACATCACACAGAAACATACATCACAGTGTGTACACACAGAAACATACATCACACAGAAACATACATCATAGTGTGTACACACAGAAACATACATCACACAGAAACATACATCATACTGTGTACACACAGAAACATACATCACACAGAAACATACATCATAGTGTGTACACACAGAAACATACATCACACAGAAACATACATCATAGTGTGTACACACAGAAACATACATCACACAGAAACATACATCATAGTGTGTACACACAGAAACATACATCACACAGAAACATACATCATACTGTGTACACACTGAAACATGTAAACATCATATGTTCAACAGAAAGTTTAGTTTGCCAGTTAATACTTCTGACATGTTGTTCTTATATCAGGGCATAAAACAAATAGACTGGCTCAGGTCAAACTGTCTATACAAAGACAATGAAGCTAGACACTTGAATGACCTCTGACCTGCAGCAGGATACCGAGAAGTCCAACATGGCCACACATGGCGGCCATGTGGATGGAGGTACGACCATTGATGTCTCGTATCAAAACATCGGCTCCATTCCGTAACAGTGCTTCAATGCATTCCTCGTGTCCGTTGGCAGTCTGTGGAAACAGGAACACAAATTAACATGTCTGCTGGTAAAGTCAAAAAGTATTATTAAGATTCCCTGGTAGCTAGGTTCTTGAATATGGGTCGTGCCACTTGTAGTAGTTTATAAAATCTTAATTCTTGGATTAAAAGCAACCCCACAATAGAATCTCAGCCTGATATGTAATTTATAGGAAAGTGGTTTATTGTGCAGCATTAATTTATAGAAATATAATTTAATATATAATTTATAAAACATGTTTACTTCCAGTCATAGCACAATTTTTCATTTATGAGTGAACTGTGTTAGTGACCATATAAGGGCACGTGTCAGTGACTATATAAGGACATGCTTGACTGTCACCAGCCCCTACCCCTCGATGGAGCGCTGTCCGTCGGTAGATGTCGACAGCATTGACATTCGCCCCTAGGTTGAGTAGCAGGAGCGTGGCCATGATGTGTCCTCCGGCCACAGCCATCATCAGAGGCGTCCTGCAATAGCCAATGGTCATTGGGAGGTCACTACTGACATAGAGCTCCTGCTATATAGACTTGACCAATGGTCATTGGGAGGTCACTACTGACATAGAGCTCCTGCTACATAGACTTGACCAATGGTCATTGGGAGGTCACTACTGACATAGAGCTCCTGCTACATAGACTTGACCAACGGTCATTGGGAAGTCACTACTGACATAGAGCTCCTGCTACATAGACTTGACCAACGGTCATTGGGAAGTCACTACTGACATAGAGATCCTGCTACATAGACTTGACCAACGGTCATTGGGAAGTCACTACTGACATAGAGATCCTGCTACATAGACTTGACCAACGGTCATTGGGAGGTCACTACTGACATAGAGCTCCTGCTATATAGACTTGACCAATGGTCATTGGGAGGTCACTACTGACATAGAGCTCCTGCTACATAGACTTGACCAATGGTCATTAGGAGGTCACTACTGACATAGAGCTCCTGCTACATAGACTTGACCAACGGTCATTGGGAAGTCACTACTGACATAGAGCTCCTGCTACATAGACTTGACCAACGGTCATTGGGAAGTCACTACTGACATAGAGATCCTGATATGACTTACTTATCAGCTTCGTCTCGACAATCCACAATGTCCGTTGGATCTTTGATATGTTGAAGCAGCACGCGGAGACAATCAGAGTGGCCATTATTGGCTGAAACATACAAGTTATGAGTGCATCTTGGGGGTGATATGACTGGATGAAGTAGACATGAGTACATCTTGGGGGTGATATGACTGGATGATGTAGACATGAGCGCATCTTGGGGGTGATATGACTGGAGGAAGTAGAACTGGGTGCATCTTGGGGGTGATATGACTGGAGGAAGTAGACATGAGTACATCTTGGGGGTGATATGACTGGATGAAGTAGACATGAGTACATCTTGGGGGTGATATGACTGGAGGAAGTAGAGCGCATCTTGGGGGTGATATGACTGGAGGAAGTAGACATGAGTACATCTTGGGGGGTGATATGACTGGATGGAGTAGACATGAGTACATCTTGGGGGTGATATGACTGGATGATGTAGACATGAGCGCATCTTGGGGGTGATATGACTGGAGGAAGTAGAACTGGGTGCATCTTGGGGGTGATATGACTGGAGGAAGTAGACATGAGTACATCTTGGGGGTGATATGACTGGATGAAGTAGACATGAGTACATCTTGGGGGTGATATGACTGGATGATGTAAACATGAGTACATCTTGGGGGTGATATGATTGGATGAAGTAGACATGAGTGCATCTTGGGGGTGATATGACTGGAGGAAGTAGAACTGGGTGCATCTTGGGGGTGATATGACTGGAGGAAGTAGACATGAGTACATCTTGGGGGTAATATGACTGGAGGAAGAAGACATGAGTGCATCTTGGGAGTGATATGACTGGAGGATGTAGACATGAGTGCAGCTTGGGGGTACTATGACTGGAGGAAGTAGAATATTGATTGTTCCAAAAGCATGAAAAAAAAAAAAATCTTCAAGAACTCAATTTGACTCAGCAGCAGTTACGTGTGCTAGATCTGGAACACTCTCAGTCCAGCAACACAGAACTACAATTTTTTTTTATTATACGCTTTTAAAACATGTTATCTTATGTTGACAGTAAACAGTGATGCGTAAGACCACACACATTTCAACTGGACTATTTTACTTACATTATTGATATTATGTATTTTATCAATATATATCTTAAATGAGTAAATACATTTTACTTAACATATCTGAATACTTTTTATTATCGAACCTTACTGTTTTTTGGATATACTCTCATTTGTTATTATTTAATCTTAAGCAGTATTTATTGTATATTTATGTTTTAAACTCACGACCCTTTGTAAGATAAATGTACACTTCATAAGTTTATTGTGAATTTTTATTTACTGACTTACCAGCGACGTGAAGAGGTGCGGCCTTGGTAACGTTGTCAGCCACCATCACATTGGAGCCCTGACTGAGCAAGGCCTCACAGCAGCTGCTGTAGCCCTGACTGGCCGCTAGGTACAGGGCTGTCTGACCTGGGGCATGGGGAGGCAATTTCAGATGTATATACAAAATTATATTATATATAAAATGTAGAGAATTGACCGAAGTTCCTGTTTTGCATTAAGTAATTTACAAAGTGTTTTACTTGACCAGGCCAGTGTAAATAATAACTAAAGTTTAGGCAAATAGACAGTTGCCGAACACTGAATATTTACATGATTAGTCTTGGGTCAACTCATTATGGCTCATCTTTGCACTGATATAAAGTTTAGATAAACTTTACTTGTTTCCCGGGTTTCATTGACAGGTTCTACCAAGTAATTTTACGGTTGTTTTTAGTTTTTAGTCTGTTTTGTCACCCACTTCAGAGAGTTGATCTTCATTCATTCAGTTCCCTCCCGCCCAGTTACGTACAGTTATGTACAGGTCTTGGTGGTATAGAAATGAAAAGGCAAGAAACGTGCTGTAGAATCATGGAAGCATTTTTGATGGATTTGTTCACAGTAAATGTACTCGGCGTAAAAGTACTCAGAGTCATTCCATATTAATTGCAAGTATCACGTGATTTTGAAACCATTTGTCTTTTGAACCACTCTTCCATGTGACTGAGATTTAACATGTCTGGGCAAAGAAAATCAAGCAAAAACTACTAAAACCAACTAAATTTTTATTCGTACAAATCAGTCATCATGCATTTTTCCATGGAATAATCCATCACAACCAGTTCATGGCACTTTTCTTGGCGCTTACTTGGTGTTGACAAGAATAATGCTAGCAGTACTGAGTGGACACTTGGCTTACCTTGGTCATCCTTCATGTCCAGATTATTGATATAACAAGTGAGTATATTCAGTGCGTCCAGATGTCCACTGTAGGCCTGAAAGTTAAACACAAGATTGGTTAACTGTCATTAAAGGACAATTTAAGGTTTTCATTCAAACCTATGTGAAGTGAGGTTATTTTGATATGGCCACGTCACACTGCGTGATAACTTTACAACTAGTTACACATTACATGCATGATATATTTACAACTAGTTACACATTACCTGCATGATAGCTTTAAAACTAGTTACACATCACCTGCATGATAGTTTTACAACAAATTACACATCACCTGCATGATAGTTTTACAAGTTACACACCACATGCATGATAGCTTTACAAGTTACACATTGCCTGCATATCTTTACAACTAGGAACGCATTACCTGCATGATAACTTTACAACTAGTTACACATTACTTGCATGATAGCTGTACAACTAGTTACACATTACCTGCATGATAGCTTTACAACTAGTTACACATTACCTGTACGATAGTTTTACAACTAGTTACACATTTCCTGCAACATAGCTTTACAACTAGTTAAATATTACATGCATGATAGCTTTACAACTAGTTACACATTACCTGCATGATAGCTTTACAACTAGTTACACATTACATGCATGGTAGCTTTACAACTATTTACACATTACCGGCATGATAGCTTTACAACTAGTAACACATTACCTGCATGGTAGCTTTACAACTAGTTACACATTATCTGCATGATAGCTTTACAACTAGTTATACATTACCCGCATGGTAGATTTACAACTAGTTACACATCACCTGCTTGATAGCTTTACAACGAGTTACATATCACCTGCATGATAGTTTTACAACAAATTACACATCACCTGTATGATAATTTTACAAGTTACACATCACCTGCATGATAGTTTTACAACTAGTTACACATTACCTGTATGATAGCTTTACTAGTTACACATTACCTATACGATAGTTTTACAACTAGTTACACATTTCCTGCAACATAGCTTTACAACTAGTTACATATTACATGCATGATAGCTTTACAACTAGTTACACATTACCTGCATGATAGCTTTACAACTAGTTACACATTACCTGCACGGTAGCTTTACAACTATTTACACATTACCGGCATGATAGCTTTACAACTAGTAACACATTACCTGCATGGTAGCTTTACAACTAGTTACACATTATCTGCATGATAGCTTTACAACTAGTTATACATTACCCGCATGGTAGATTTACAACTAGTTACACATCACCTGCTTGATAGCTTTACAACGAGTTACATATCACCTGCATGATAGTTTTACAACAAATTACACATCACCTGTATGATAATTTTACAAGTTACACATCACCTGCATGATAGTTTTACAACTAGTTACACATTACCCGCATAATAGCTTTCTAACTAGTTAAAAAGATAAAGATGACGATAAATAATACTTTATTGATCCCTGCAGGGAAACTGTGTTTCTGCCTGTGCAACGCATACAATTACAAATATAAACATAAATATGCAAGGGTAAAAACCACATTTATCACACATAATTATAGATACAAAATATTAAAAACACCCATATATGCCCACACACTCATTTAGTATTTTTTTTCATTCCCAGTTCTTCCTATCTTCTGATTAACAACGCTGATCGCCGAAGGCAAAAACGAACGGGCATATCTTGTTGTTCTAACCCTAGGCACCCTGAATCGTCCGCTACGTTCAATGATTCTGTTGTCAAAGTCTGCCTTCAATGAGTGCGTGTCGTTATGAAGTATGTCTGTCAGTTTGTTTGTCAGTCGTCCCTGGTGCTAAGTGTCAAACCTGTCCTGTCTCTTGCCTAAGACACTTTCCTCCTTCTAGCTTACTGTTTCTACTACAATTGTGTTATATATTAACATAGCTATCTCACTAGTCTAGCGTACCGTTTCTACTATAATTGTGTTCTATATTAACATAGCTATCTCACTAGTCTAGCGTACCGTTTCTATTACAATTGCATTCTATATTAACATAACTATCTCACTAGTGTAGTGTACCGTTTCTACTATAATTGTATTCTATATTAATATAGCTATCTCACTAGTCTAGCATACTGTTTCTACTACAACTGTGTTCTATATTAACATAGCTATCTCACTAGTCTAGTGTACCATTTCTACTACAACTGTGTTCTATATTAACATAACTATGTTACTAATCTAGTGTACCGTTTCTACTGCAATTGTATTCTATATTAACATAACTATCTCACTAGTGTAGTGTACCGTTTCTACCATAATTGTATTCTATATTAATATAGCTATCTCACTAGTCTAGCATACTGTTTCTACTACAATTACTGTTGGGATAGATCTTTACTGTTTTGCTGGGGACGATACTTTCAACACAGAAATTAATGTATTCTCACACTGTGTCTGCCAGTTAAACTTAACCTGCATAATAGTTTTACAATTAATTACACATTACCTGCTTTACAAGCATTAAAAACGTGATGATGAAGACACATTTGTTGACTTACTGACAGATGGAGTGGACTGACAATGGACCCAAAGTCTTCTTGATTCAGCAACTCCCGGGCTCCAACATCTAGTATCTGGGAAAGAGAGGAAATGTTCCCAGTTACATCTGGTCGACAAACACGCAGAATTCACCAGACATTGTTTTCTATATCAACATAGCTATCTTACTAGTCTAGTGTATTAACATAACTATGTCACTAATCTAGTGTACCGTTTCTACTACAATTGTATTCTATATTAACATAACTATGTCACTAATCTAGTGTACCGTTTCTACTACAATTGTATTCTATATTAACATAACTATGTCACTAATCTAGTGTACCGTTTCTACTACAATTGTATTCTATATTAACATAACTATCTCACTAATCTAGTGTACTGTTTCTACTACAATTATATCAATAAAAATATGCACACTAAATTAGCATAAATTATCATTACAATGACTTGTGCATTTCTCACTATCTCTTGGTACATATTTACCTTAAACTTTCTATCAATGCACACAAAAAGCAGGTGTTCACAACACTAGGTTACAATCATTATTAAAAAATTTATAAAGCGCCATGATACCCCCAGGACCCACCATTCATAGGAGCGTAGTCATTGTAAAAACATACGTGCAGTTATAAAAATAAATTGTCTCCCAAAAGTGCTTTCATTTTGTCGGTTCAGTAGTGTGCCATCCATGTTTTCACTTAGGAGCCTCTTCCATGAGGAATACTGCTTGATGTAGACACGCCACATCAGTGATGTGTGAACAACATAACAGGCTGCCTCACTGTCTCTTACCATCTCCAGTGTCAGTTTGTGCCCATTCAGTGCCGCGTAGTGCAATGCACTGTATCCCTGGTGGTCCAGTTGGCAAGGATTTGCGTCATTCCCAAGCAAGTGCTCAACAACCCTGATTGGATAAAACAGTCAGAAACAAAATAAACAGATATTTATCTACCAAAACCTATTCATCTAGAAACAAAATAAACAGATATTTACTTACCAACATACATTTATCAAGCAATATAACAAACACATATTTACCTATTAAGATATATTTATCTCAGTCCTTTAGCGGGGGTGGCATGACCCCACCCGCAAACAGGTGGAGCATGGGGGATTACTACCCCCCGCTTTTATGTTTATTGAATTGTAAATAGTGTTGCCGGTGCTATGCTTGTGCAGTTTTGTATTTGTGGATCTTTTTCCCTTGTATTTCATATGCTGGAACCTTACTGAGCAGCAAAAAGGGGTTTTTGGTCAATTCAATCTTGCAAACCAGTCTGTTTGCTAACGTTATTTATACTAATTAGTGATATGTACCAGCTTATGTGTGTACATTCATTGTTATTTTAATGTACTTCCTGTGCACACTGCTGTAGGCGCAGTGTGTTCAAGTCAGCGTACACAGTGGCAATCCTTCTCCTGTCATAGTCAATGAAAATAAATTGGACATATTGCCCATTTTTCACCCTACATGGTAGTTGTGTTTCTCACACAAACAGAGAAAGGGCTGCACGGGCACACAAAATATATTTATCTAGAAATATCTAGTAATGTAATAAACACATTTACCTACCAAAATCTATTTGTGTAGCAAGATAAAAAGCTCATATTTATTCATTAGTTTTAACTGTTTGCAGATAAATTAACAAAGCCCTTGTACAGTTGTAGACGGTAGTGTAACATCAAAATATATCTCGTGTTCTTAGTCAATTAGAGCAGGACAGGTTGTAGTCTGCAATGTAACATCATCATATATCTTGTGTTCTTATGTAGGTATGTAGGATTGGTGCTTCATATTGGATGATGTTACTGGAAGCTGCTGTACTTGTGGCTAAGTCTAAGTCATCACTAAGTCATCACTAATCATCACTAAGTCATCACTGTTAGTCAAGGGTTTAGACTGGTGTGATTTATAGTCTGGTGTTTTGTCTTACTTGGCGTCAATGTCGGAGGCTGCAGCGTAGTGCAGGGGCGTACACCCTCGGTTGTCAAGGACGTTGATATCTGCTCCTGCCGTCACTAGGGACACTACGCACCGGTAGTGCACGCTGCCAGCTGCGTAGTGCAGTGGGGTCCTGTAAGAAAGATAACACAATTTGTGTGTAGTGCATGCTGCCAGCTGTGTAGTGCAGGGGGTGTCCTGTAAGAAAGATAACACAATTTGTGTGTAGTGCATGCTGCCAGCTGCATAGTGCAGAGGGGTCCTGTAAGAAAGATAACACAATTTGTGTGTAGTGCATGCTGCCAGCTGTGTAGTGCAGGGGGGTCCTGTAAGAAAGATAACACAATACGTGTGTAGTTCACACTGGTAGCCGCATATTTGTATGCATACATTTCTTTCAAAGGGATTTCTGAGACACATATTTCACTAAGACTCACTTTCCCTCGCAGTCCACCAGAGAGTGATCCGCATCTCTCGACAAGAGAAGTTGAACGACGTCTTCATTCCTACAGAGTAACAAATGATAGCCCTATATGAGTGCAATAAAAATTTTACCATTCACATAAACACATCTTCTCAGTTGCTAGTTCTCAGGAGAGCAATAGGTAGCGCTGTGTAATCAATTGATGTTAAGTGAACAAAATAACTTTGCTAAAGGTTTCAATTATTAAATGTAATTATAAGAAGTGACGTTAACTAAACAATAACTGTTTAGATTACCGATTCCAATTTGTTAAAATATTCGCAGATGGCATTACGTGGCAACAAACCAAGTCAGTGGAGGTTAAATCTAAGTTTTAATTCCCCAAAGTAAGTTTCCTGTGTAAAGTTCAAGTATCTAATGTGTGAGTCTTACCCGCCACAAGCCGCGGCGTGGAGACAAGTGCGACTGAAGTCGTCAGCGGCGTCTATCTGCATGCCTTCCATGTTGTTGAGCAGCTTGTTGACGCAGTCTAGATACCCCTGGAGGGTGGCCAAGTGTACAGGGTACATACCACTGCCATTGCGCCTGCAAGCACCAACCCACTGTCACATAGAGCACCTATAGGGTACATGCCACTGTCATTGCACCTGCAAGCACCAACTCACCGTCACATAGAGCACATACAGGGTACATGCCACTGTCATTGCACCTGCAAGCACCAACTCACCGTCACATAGAGCACATACAGGGTACATGCCACTGTCATTGCACCTGCAAGCACCAACTCACCGTCACATGGAGCACATACAGGGTACATGCCACTGTCATTGCACCTGCAAGCACCAACTCACTGTCACATAGAGCACATACAGGGTACATACCACTGTCATTGCACCTGCAAGCACCAACTCACCGTCACATAGAGCACATACAGGGTACATACCACTGTCATTGCGCCTGCAAGCACCAACTCACTGTCACATAGAGCACATGTAGGCTGCCTAAGTAACATTGCTGAAGGAACAGTGTAGATTAGATGTCAGAAAGTAAACATGTACCCTGCTGTAGACTTAGAGCTGGTGGTCTCTATCTGTAAATTAACTTGTGATACAACACCTGACAATCTGGTCCTCCACGATACAACACCTGACAATCTGGTCCTCCACGATACACCTGACAACCTGGTCCTCCACGGTACAACACCTGACAATCTGGTCCTCCAAGATACAACACCTGACAATCTGGTCCTCCACGATACAACACCTGACAATCTGGTCCTCCACGATACAACACCTGACAATCTGGTCCTCCACGATACAACACCTGACAATCTGGTCCTCCACGATACAACACCTGACAATCTGGTCCTCCACGATACAACACCTGACAACCTGGTCCTCCACGGTACAACACCTGACAATCTGGTCCTCCAAGATACAACACCTGACAATCTGGTCCTCCACGATACAACACCTGACAATCTGGTCCTCCACGATACACCTGACAATCTGGTCCTCCACGATACAACACCTGACAATCTGGTCCTCCACGATACTACAACACCTGACAATCTGGTCCTCCACGATACTACAACACCTGGCAATCTGGTCCTCCACGATAATAATAAAGAAGAACAAATGAGAGGTTCTACTGCATCAAAATCAGACATGTTTACAGAAAACTCGTCTTACATCACTTGACAGAGACAATCATATTTGACCACACCAGCTTGGTATAACTGTCAACTGACCAATGTGGACCAACCTTTTAGGGTCCGCACCATAGTTGAGCAGAGTCTCCACCAGGAGTTCGTGGCCGTACCGTGATGCTATATGCAAGGGGGTATTACCCTCTTTGTCTGCGTGGTCAATCAGTGCCCCTGGTGGTAGAAACATGAACCATTGATGACAACATTCAACAGATGTTTTTAATAACACACCCTATTTTAATAACATACCCTACTTTAATAAAATATTTAATAAAATTTTTGAGTGAAAGAAAAAAACATATATATTTAAAATTTATGTGTGAGTGTGCGGGCATGTGTTTATAAGCACAGACCACCCACCATGCTCTATGAGGGTCCGTGCCCTAGAAAAGCATGTGTGCGTGCGTTCATGCGTTCATAAGCATAGACTACCCACCGTGCTGTATGAGGGTCTGGGCCCTAGAGAAGCGTGTGCGTGCGTGCGTGGGCGTGTTCATAAGCATAGGTCACCCACTGTGCTGTATGAGGGTCTGGGCCCTAGAGAAGCGTGTTTGCGTGTGTGTGTGCGTGCGTGCGTGTTCATAAGCATACATCACCCACTGTGATGTATGAGGGTCTGGGCCATAGAGAAGCGTGTGCGTGGGTGCATGCGTGTGTGTGTGTATTCATAAACATACATCACCCATCGTGCTGTATGAGGGTCTGGGCCCTAGAGAAGCGTGTTTGCGTGTGTGCGTGCGTGCGTGTTCATAAGCATACATCACCCACTGTGATGTATGAGGGTCTGGGCCATAGAGAAGCGTGTGCGTGGGTGCATGCGTGTGTGTGTGTATTCATAAACATACATCATCCATCGTGCTGTATGAGGGTCTGGGCCCTAGAGAAGCGTGTGCGTGCGTGCGTGCGTGCGTGTTCATAAGCATACATCACCCACTGTGATGTATGAGGGTCTGGGCCCTAGAGAAGCGTGTTTGCGTGTGTGCGTGCGTGCGTGCGTGTTCATAAGCATACATCACCCACTGTAATATATGAGGGTCTGGGCCATAGAGAAGCGTGTGCGTGGGTGCATGCGTGTGTGTGCGTATTCATAAACATACATCACCCATCGTGATGTATGAGGGTCTGGGCCCTAGAGAAGCATGTGCGTGTGTGTGCGTATTCATAAACATACATCACCCATCGTGCTGTATGAGGGTCTGGGCCCTAGAGAAGCGTGTTTGCGTGTGCGTGCGTGCGTGCGTGTTCATAAGCATACATCACCCACTGTGATGTATGAGGGTCTGGGCCATAGAGAAGCGTGTGCGTGGGTGCATGCGTGTTGTATGAGGGTCTGGGCCCTAGAGAAGCATGTGCGTGTGTGTGTGCGTATTCATAAACATACATCACCCATCGTGCTGTATGAGGGTCTGGGCCCTAGAGAAGCGTGTTTGCGTGTGCGTGCGTGCGTGCGTGCGTGTTCATAAGCATACATCACCCACTGTGATGTATGAGGGTCTGGGCCATAGAGAAGCGTGTGCGTGGGTGCATGCGTGTGTGCGTATTCATAAACATACATCACCCATCGTGCTGTATGAGGGTCTGGGCCCTAGAGAAGCATGTGTGTGTGTGTGTGTGCGTGCGTGTTCATAAGCATTCATCACCCACCGTGCTGTATGAGGGTCTGGGCCCTAGAGAAGCGGCCATGAAAGGCTGTCATGTGTAGGGCTGTCTTGCCATCATGGCCCTACAGAAACAGAACCAAATTACAGGCAGAGCTTCACAGTTGAGTGTCCAGTGGCTTCACAGACTCGACAGACAAGTGGTAAGTTGAGTGTCCAGTGACCTCACAAACTCGACAGACAAGTGGTAAGTTGAGTGTCCAGTGACCTCACAGACTCAACAGACAAGTGGTAAGTTGAGTGTCCAGTGGCCTCACAGACTCGACAGACAAGTGGTAAGTTGAGTGTCCAGTGACCTCACAGACTCAACAGACAAGTGGTAAGTTGAGTGTCCAGTGGCCTCACAGACTCGACAGACAAGTGGTAAGTTGAGTGTCCAGTGACCTCACAGACGCGACAGACAAGTGGTAAGTGCTTCCATTAAGTAATCTTTTGTTTTTCTAAAATTTTAAGAAATAGTAATTATACCAACTATAATTGTATTTTTGTTGTAATATATATTATTCTACTTATCGCACATACATATCCTCTTGGGAGAATCATGGAGCAGCAGCGATTTGATTTTCGTGCAGAGAATTGACAAAAAAGCATGGAATATCCACTAGAATAAGTATTACTATTGCATATATATTATACATAAATGTATTGTAGACATATGTTAGGAAACAGTTTTTGTTAATAATTCGTCAAATGCAGTATTTTAGCGTAAGTTAGTTCCGGACTCCGGCAGGGAAGTCAGCGAGCGTTTGAATTTGAGATAGCATAGTGAATAGTCAGAAAGAGTGGAATATAGGTTAGAATATTATACATATATTAAACACAAACTTCTTATAGACATATATTAAGAAACAGTTTTTGTTAACAGAGGCAGTATTTTTCCAGTACTCTTATAGACATATATTCAGCGAGTGATAAAGGGGGTTTGTTTAAAGGTCGTGAATTAAACTGGTGTATCAAACTATCATTTACATTGTTACTCAAGCCTAACGTAGCAATCAAATTAAGACTAAATTCTGAGATGGCGCCATGCAAACAGCAGGTAAAGGCCACCAGGCATTTAATATGTAGCAGTAGCAGCAAATGGATGGACTTCATCAAATCCGGGTGTGAAAAGTCCTGGGCTGATAGTTTTAGTTTTAAGTGTAGGGGATGTGTGAAGATGAAGGAACTAGAGGTGGAGTTGGAACAGCTGAGGCTGCTCGTTGTGGCAGTGGTGGGAAGGGAACAGATGGGTTGTGCCAGTGGTTCCGGTGGGGGGGACAGTGGATGATAAAGTGGGGGGAGACGATGACAGAGGAGCTAGGGAGAGCTCACCTCAGCCTGGGAGGAGGCTGAGAGGAGGTAAGGTGACAGGTCGTAGGGAGACAGGACGTAAGGAGACGGGAAGGAAAGAAACGGGAGGGAAAATACCTGAAGCGAAGGAGAGGGGAGTGGGGGAGACAGGAGTGGGGGAGACAGGAACGAAGGAGACGGGAGGGAAGGAGACAAGAGTGAAGGCAATGGGAGTGAGGAAGATGGGAGGGAAGGTGTCAGGAGGGAAGGCGACGGGAGCACAAGTTATCCAGGAAAGAAAGGTGACAGGTTGATGGGTGAGAGAGATAACAGTCTGCCAAGAGCTATTCTGAGGTGTTTGTGGGGGACTCGATAGTTAGAAATATCAACAGAGTCTTAAACAAGGGAGATGACGCGGTGGTTTGCTTGCCTGGGGCCAAAATAGAGGCGATAACTGAGAGGGTAGAAAACATTGTGGGTTTGGGCAAGGGTGGATCTGTTTTAGTACACGTAGGTACAAATAACCTAGAGAGGGAGGGTACAACTGCCATAGTTAGGAAATACAAGAATTTGGTCAGAACACAAAAGCAGATGCGGGTTAAGCAGGTAATACTGTCAGGGATTTTACCAGTAATAGGAAGGAGGGGTCTGAGATATCAAAATTGCCAGGGGATGGCAATTAACATGCTAGCCCAGAAGCTATGTCGGGAAGAGGAAGTTGGATTTGTGGGGAAGTTTTGGGGTTTTTAATGGCGGAAGACCTAAATGGTTACTTCAGTTCAGTGTTTACCAGAGAGGATATTAGTTCATTACCAGTTCCAGATGTTAAATTTCAGGAGGCTAAATCTGACTATTTTGGACCATTAATTGTAACTCCAGAAATGGTAGCTAAGAAAATAAAGGCAATGAAGGATAATAAATCACCTGGAGTGGATGGGATTCCTCCAAAACTACTAATGGAAACAATAGAACAAATCAGTTTACCACTTGCAAGAGTGTTCAACTTGTCAATAAAAGAGGGGCTTGTTCCTTTTGAATGTAAAGAAGCAAACATCATACCATTATTTAAAAAGGGTTCGAGAAATAAGCCAGAGAATTACAGACCAGTGAGTTTAATGTCAGTAATTTGTAAATTATTAGAAAGGTTAATTAAAACCCATATGGTGGACTTCCTCGTTAAGCATAAATTATTAAATTCATCTCAACATGGATTCCTAAAAGCGAGGTCATGCTTAACAAATATAATGTTTTTGGAAGAAATCACTAAGCGAATAGCCAGTAGATATTATCTACTTAGATTTTCAGAAAGTTTTTGACAAAGTGCCACATCAAAGATTACTACTTAAATTAAAAACCCATGGTATCGGGGATAGCATAATTGACTGGATAGAACAATGGCTGACTAACAGAAGACAGCATGTTGTAGTAGATGGAGAAGTTTCTGGAAATAAGTTTTAAGTGGGGTACCACAAGGATCAGGATGAGGACCTTTATTATTCTTAATAAATATCAATGACTTGGACGACAATATAACCAGTAACATACTGAAATTTGCAGACAACATAAAAGTGTTTAGAAAGGTTAACACTGATGGTGATAAACAACATTTACAAAACGATCTAGACAGATTAGTGAAATGGTCTGAGAAATGGCAGATTTTGTTCAATTTTGGGAAATGTTAATGCCAACATACAGGACATGGGAACTTGGACGTAAACTATAAAATGGGAGATACCGTTCTGGGTACTACTGTAAAAGAAAAGGACTTAGGAGTTACAATAAGAGTTGATAAGAAAGTTTCAGAGCAGTGTGGTATTACAGATCAGATTGAAGATTTTAAGATACTGAATGGGTATGAAAATATTTATAGAAATATGTTTTATCACTCAAGAAATATAGCAGAACCAGAGGAAATGAGGTAAAATTAGTAAAGGATCAGTGTAGATTGAATATCAGGAAGTACTCGTTCTCACAGAGGACAATAAATGAATGGAACAAATTGTCTACGGATTGTATAACTGCTAACAGCGTGAATATGTTTAAAAACAGGGTTGACACATATCTCAGGAGGGCGGGTTACACATAGATGAACATTGTTGGACTCTCAATAAGCCAATGGCTTCCTTCTCCACTTGCCATCTGGGCCTTTGGCTTGTATAGCAAATCTTGTTAACTATCTTTTAATTATTAGAATGGGGCCTAATAATGTACAAAATAAATGTGACATTTGCACATTTAATACCCGAGCAAATACAGTGCAATGGTAACAATGTGACAGATAATGTACCTGGAATAAAAAGTTATGTATAAGAATTGACCCGTATACATGGGCCATTGTGTGAAGGTAACAAATGTCATCTTTACATAACAACCGTCGTTACCTGAACATGGCAGTTTGCTCCTTCGTTGACAAGCAGCTCGAGACACATCGCTCCGTGGGTGGAGGCCGCGGCGTAGTGCAGGGGTGTCTGGGAGAGCGAGACAGGGAGAGAACAGTGTAATGACCGTCATCCAGCCTTCAACTCTGAGAAAATGTCTTATTACAGCATCACTTTATTTTATATAGAAAATGTTGAAATCATAACAAAATGGTAATCAAAATCATATTAATAAAATGGCACTGGGCAGAGTCTGATGCTGTAGGCCGTATTTGTTATATTTTTGGATTTGTGTAATTTATGGTCTCGTTTCAACACCGACCTGCTTAAATGAAGAACGCCTAAAAGAATGTGGTTTAACAACCCTAGAGACAAGGAGGTTAAGAGGAGAATAAATTGATGTTTTTAAGATATTGAATGGGTATGAAAATATTGATAGACATATGTTTTTCTTACTCAAGAAAGATAGAACTAGAGGATTAGGACAATAAATTAATGGAACAAATTATCTACAGAATGTGTAACTGCCAGCAGCGTGAATATGCTTAAAAACAAGGTTGACACATATCTCAGGAGGGCGGATTACATGTAGATGAAAATTGTTGGACTCTCGATAAGCCATTGGCTTCCTTGTCCACTTGTCATCTGGGCCATTGGCTTGGATGGCAACTTTGTCAAAAATTTGTTAAATAGTGGTCAAATAGTGATGTTACATTAACTACATCTCAATTACTGTCTGACTGGTCAGTGTGTGCGGTCTGTGCGAGCGGTCAGTGCCCCCACCTGGCCCTTGCAGTTGGCTGTGTTGAGTCCAGCACCGTAAGCGATGAGTTCGCCGACCACAACGTCTTGACCGTTGAGACAGGAGATGTGGAGACTGGTGTTGCCGTAGCTGTTGACCGCGTCCACCTCCACGCCCATCTCCAGCAGCAACTTGACCACAGAGATCTGACCACTGGCTGAGGATGCATGCAGGGGCGTGTACATCTAGAGGGGCAATGTCAAAATAACAGAGGTAGAGGGATAGTTTCAAAAAATTTTATGTGATCTTAAACTGAGAATAATTATTAAGATCTAACTGATTGCATGCACGCACGCATGCACGCACAAATATGACAGATTTTACATTGAACCACTTTACCAGTAATTTTTTTTATTCTCGTATTTATTTTATCGAATCTCATTTAAGTAATTGTGATATCAATGATTAATTAGTCTACAATGTAATTGATATCAATGATTAATTAGTCTACAATGCAATTATGATATCAATGTAATTATGACATCAATGATTAATTACTTTACAATGTAATTATGATATCAACGATTAATTAGTCTACAATGTGTTAGAAGTGACCAACACCTGTTGCAACATAGATATGAGGCAAGTTAAAAAACAATAATGTTAAACAATCCTGAATAACGTTTATTAACATTATTATTTAAATAACACATACGTACATCAATACAATGTCATCATGATGATCAAGTTCTTGTACTGAACTATGAACATCTGCTCCCTATACATTTTGTACTGAACTATGAACATCTGCTCCCTATACAGTTTGTACTGAACTATGAACATCTGCTCCCTATACATTTTGTACTGAACTGTGAACATCTGCTCCCTATACATTTTGTGCTGAACTATGACCATCTGCTCCCTATAAATTTTGTGTTGAACTATGAACATCTGCTACCTATAATTTTTTTATTTAACTATGAACATCTGCTCCCTATACATTTTGTACTGAACTATGAACATCTGCTCCCTATACATTTTGTACTGAACTATGAACACCTGCTCCCTATACATTTTGTACTGAACTATGAACATCTGCTCCCTATACATTTTGTACTGAACTAGGAGATAGATTATTCAGACTAACAACTATTTTTTACTGGCCTTAAAGGTAGTCTTATTTCAGGGGTTTAATTGTACACTTTTATAATGAATTATTTATTTATTTTTTCTTCAACCAATATCTTGTTATGATGTTGTTATTTGAGTAATTCCAACATCATGGACATACATTTCAAAGAATATTGGCCGCTTTGTCAAGATGTGCAATAACGCACAACTGGAACAGGTGGATTTTTAAATGGGCATAATGTGTAACCTACCTAGTGCTATTAACATAATGTGTAACCTACCTAGTGCTATTAACATAATGTGTAACCTACCTGGTGCTATTAACATAATGTGTAACCTACCTAGTGCTATTAACATAATGTTTAACCTACCTGGTGCTATTAACATAACGTGTAACCTACCTGGTGCTATTAACATAACGTGTAACCTACCTGGTGCTATTAACATAATGTGTAACCTACCTGGTGCTATTAACATGCCAAATTATGACCCTCCAGTTTGACCCATTTTTGAGGAATGTTCTAAAAATAGTCCTGTTATGGAAATACTCAGAGAAAATTATTATACTAATATCAACTTCAAAACATTACTGACTGACAAAGCTGAAAAATGCATATATTATGAAGAATCAGAATGAACATATCATTTTATTTAAAGGTGCTTAATCATTCGATTTTTTGCTAGTCTCATTTAAAATTAAGTTTGCAAAAAACCAAACCTACCTAGTATCCACTGCAACATGCTAGCTCGTTTGTGCAACTTTTGTATGTAGGTTTTGTGAAAGCATCAGACAAACTACTAAATTAGTTAAAGCTTGTTCAAGCATTTACTGAAGTGAAAATCAAAATGTTGAAAAACCTGGATTTTATTCCTTGGTGAAATTTCATAACTTTGTCATGTGATCGGTGAGAGGATGGAAGTCACGCCCATGATCAGCATTGACCCACAAATGTTTACCATTTTTGATATCCACTATTTTTATCCTTATCAGATCTAATGACAAAAGTCAATTCTTTCTATGATTTGAACAAAAATAGGCATTTTTTTTTATTAAATTGACTGCGGATGTACATAAACTATTCACACACTACATATTTGGACATCAATGAACAAGATTTGTGATAGGCCAAATCAGTTGAGGAAGCAGTCTTAATGTTTTATGAACAAAATTGTAATTTTCAGCAGTTCCACTGAAAGCCTGATGTTCGGTCTGTTCTTTCTTTTGTTTACCTCAAAATCTACATTAAACAAACCTGTAAGAAAACATTGTGACTGTCAACTTGACACAAACAGAGTGCAATGTGACTGTCAACTTGACACAAACAGAGTGCAATGTGACTGTCAACTTGACACAAACAGAGTGCAATGTGACTGTCAACTTGACACAAACAGAGTGCAATGTGACTGTCAACTTGACACAAACAGAGTGCAATGTGACTGTCAACTTGACACAAACAGAGTGCAATGTGACTGTCAACTTTAAACAAATGCTTGTTCAACATGTAAACAATAGGCTTGTATGTGAGCACATTCATAACAGAGACTTGTCTGTGAGCACATTCATAACAGAGACTTGTTTGTGAGCACATTCATAACAGATACTTGTCTGTGGGCACATTCATAACAGATACTTGTCTGTGAGCACATTAATAACAGATACTTGTCTGTGAGCACATTCATAACAGATACTTGTCTGTGAGCACATTCATAACAGATACTTGTATGTGAGCACATTCATAACAGATACTTGTCTGTGAGCACATTCATAACAGATACTTGTATGTGAGCACATTCATAACAGATACTTGTCTGTGAGCACATTCATAACAGATACTTGTCTGTGGGCACATTCATAACAGAGACTTGTTTGTGAGCACATTCATAACAGATACTTGTCTGTGAGCACATTCATAACAGATACTTGTCTGTGAGCACATTCATAACAGAGACTTGTTTGTGAGCACATTCATAACAGATACTTGTTTGTGAGCACATTCATAACAGATACTTGTCTGTCAGCACATTCATAACAGATACTTGTCTGTCAGCACATTCATAACAGATACTTGTCTGTGAGTACATTCATAACAGATACTTGTCTGTGAGCACATTCATAACAGAGACTTGTTTGTGAGCACATTCATAACAGATATTTGTCTGTGAGCACATTCATAACAGATACTTGTCTGTGAGCACATTCATAACAGATACTTGTCTGTGAGCACATTCATAACAGATACTTGTCTGTGAGCACATTCATAACAGATACTTGTATGTGAGCACATTCATAACAGATACTTGTCTGTGAGCACATTCATAACAGATACTTGTCTGTGGGCACATTCATAACAGAGACTTGTTTGTGAGCACATTCATAACAGATACTTGTCTGTGAGCACATTCATAACAGATACTTGTCTGTGAGTACATTCATAACAGAGACTTGTATGTGAGCACATTCATAACAGATACTTGTCTGTGAGCACATTCATAACAGATACTTGTCTGTGGGCACATTCATAACAGATACTTGTCTGTGGGCACATTCGTAACAGAGACTTGTCTGTGAGTACATTCATAACAGAGACTTGTCTGTGAGTACATTCATAACAGATACTTGTCTGTGGGCACATTCATAACATATACTTGTCTGTGAGCACATTCATAACAGAGACTTGTATGTGAGCACATTCATAACAGATACTTGTCTGTGGGCACATTCATAACAGATACTTGTCTGTGGGCACATTCATAACAGATACTTGTCTGTGGGCACATTCGTAACAGAGACTTGTCTGTGAGTACATTCATAACAGAGACTTGTCTGTGAGTACATTCATAACAGAGACTTGTATGTGAGCACATTCATAACATATACTTGTCTGTGAGCACATTCATAACAGAGACTTGTCTGTGAGCACATTCATAACAGATACTTGTCTGTGGGTACATTCATAACAGATACTTGTTTGTGAGCACATTCATAACAGAGACTTGTCTGTGAGCACATTCATAACAGATACTTGTTTGTGAGCACATTCATAACATATACTTGTCTGTGAGCACATTCATAACAGATACTTGTTTGTGAGCACATTCATAACAGAGACTTGTCTGTGAGCACATTCATAACAGAGACTTGTATGTGAGCACATTCATAACAGAGACTTGCCTGTGAGCACATTCATAACATATACTTGTCTGTGAGCACATTCATAACAGATACTTGTCTGTGACCACATTCATAACATATACTCGTCTGTGAGCACATTCATAACAGATACTTGTCTGTGAGCACATTCATAACAGAGACTTGTATGTGAGCACATTCATAACAGAGACTTGCCTGTGAGCACATTCATAACACATACTTGTCTTTGAGCACATTCATAACAGAAAGACTTGTCTTTGAGCACATTCATAACAGAGACTTGTCTGTGAGCACATTCATAACAGAAAGACTTGTCTGTGAGAACATTCATAACAGAAAGACTAATTTCTAATGCATTGTGCTGGGGCAGTGTAAACACTGTCTAATGCACTGTGTAAACACTTTCACACAAAAGCAAAGGCATGATAGTAATTTTGAAGAATCAAAGATGCACAAATGTTATATTCGGATTTTTTTTAACTTTTATAACAAGAACCATGCTCACAGTTAAAATTAACACACAAATACAGACACACACATATATACATTAATGCTAACAAGCATAGACAATGGGTTAATTAATAATTAACTCCTTTTTTATATGGCTTATGAAACCACAACTAACACTGTGGTAGGTTATGTCTGTCACAATGTTAGTGAAAGTTTGTGACCATAGTGGTGGGTCATGTCTGTCACGATGTTAGTGGAAGTTTGTGGCCACAGTGGTGGGTCATGTCTGTCACGATGTTAGTGGAAGTTTGTGACCACAGTGGTGGGTCATGTCTGTCACGATGTTAGTGCAAATTTGTGACCACAGTGGTGGGTCATGTCTGTCATGTTAGTGGAAATTTGTGACCATAGTGGTGGGTCATGTCTGTCACGATGTTAATAGAAGTTTGTGACCACAGTGGTGGGTCATGTCTGTCATGATGTTAGCGAAAGTTTGTGACCACAGTGGTGGGTCATGTCTGTCACGATGTTAGCGAAAGTTTGTGACCACAGTGGTGGGTCATGTCTGTCACGATGTTAATGGAAGTTTGTGACCACAGTGGTGGGTCATGTCTGTCACGATGTTAGTGGAAGTTTGTGACCACAGTGGTGGGTCATGTCTGTCATGATGTTAGTGGAAGTTTGTAAAACTCTACAATGTTCACCAACATATTTTAAACACTAATCGGTCTCCTACTTGTAAACAATAATGAATTTAAGGACAAATAACAAACTGAGGAACTAAGATGTTTGGTGTGAGACGAGTCTTGCCTATTTCTTAATGACACGGTACATTTAGAGAATGTTTAGGCAGTAAACCTTATGTTTAGGCAGAGAACGTTATGTTTAGGCAGAGAATGTTATGTTTATGCAAGGAACATTATATTTATGCAAGGAACGTTATGTTTAGGCAGAGAACGTTATGTTTAGGCAGAGAACGTTACGTTTAGGCAGAGAGTGTTATGTTTAGGCAGAGAACGTTATGTTTAGGAAGAGAACGTTATGTTTAGGCAGAGATTGTTATGTTTAGGCAGAGAACGTTATGTTTAGGCAGAGAACATTATGTTTAGGAAGAGAACACTAGGATCATAAAGAACTTAGAGAAATTATTAATTCACACAATTATAACTGCAAAACTTCACAATTTTCATTTGATGCTGACTACAGTTTAGGAAAGCATTAGTAATTCATTTTAACAAATTCTTCAGTAATGAAAAAGTTCCATCAAAGAAAACACTTCTTTGGGGTTTATCATATTCTGGGCGGAGACTCACAGAGCCAATGGTTCCTCCCGACCGCTGCTCAAAGCGGCCTCGGTGGCTCCCGTACTGCGGAGTGGTCTGGTAAACATAAACTTTAGAATAACTGTAAATTCATTTTGAAATAGTAACATTACATTCACTAAACTGACATGGCACATGGGTCTTTGGGCAGATCTAAGACCTTTTTACGGCCTTCTTAAGACAAACACTTAAACAAATTTAAGACCTTTCTCCATGACAAATTCAATATAAAATTTGGTAAGCAAACTGTATAATTTGATATTAAAAACCGTATCGCTCAGTGATGTGCGGTCTGTTCCACCCTAGTTGAAATAAAATTTCTGACTGTTTTAAGGCCTTTTTTGCCATCTTAACCCTTTTTATCCAGAATGCGCACGTGTGCACCTGTTCGGAATTATGTGAGGACATGTGTGAGTTCACCTTTTAGAAGATCAGTGCCAGTCATCCTATTCGGTAGTGATGACGATATGAACAATTTCCAATTGATGATGTATCATAGTTTATAAACTGATGTTTGCATTATAAATGCCACAGTTCCTATTGTAATTATGTTAGAGATCAAGTGTTTGTTGTAAGATGTAAATATTGTATTTGTCTTGAACTTCTGTACTTAAATTTTTATGCAACAAAAAAAACATGTTGAAATGCGAGAGGATATTTTGTCTGCACAATTCTATTTTATTTTTTATTTCAAGCATTCAAAATGTTTTTATTAGGCAAGTCAAAGTTATTTAAATTATACATTCAGAAAGGCATATATTTTAGCTTTCTTTCAGTATATGGTACATTGTGTAAACCTTTTCATTTAGCTAGAACAATAGTGCAGGATTTTGAAAATATGCCTCGCTTGTGACTGGAACATGAGTAGCACATTTGACTGACTGTTCAGGATTAAAAAGAGAGAACTTTTCAGTGCAAGATCCCATTGAAGACTTTGTAACAGGCAGCATGCTCCTGTATCTAACTCAACATTACACCTAATTCCAAATTGTGTTTTGCATTTGCCCCAACATTGACTAGCGAAGCATGTCGGGTGAAATGTCCTCAAACTGATTAGAGAAACCTCTGGTAAAAAACATTTTTTTGGATGGTGATAATAACTGTGGAAATGACAACACTATCTTACGGGTACAGCTATGACAACACTGCAACAGGTGTCTTATAGATACAGCTATGACAACACTGTAACAGGTGTCTTATAGGTACAGCTATGACAACACTGCAACAGGTGTCTTATAGGTACAGCTATGACAACACTGCAACAGGTGTCTTATAGATACAGCTATGACAACACTGTAACAGGTGTCTTATAGGTACAGCTATGACAACACTGCAACAGGTGTCTTATAGGTACAGCTATGACAACACTGCAACAGGTGTCTTATAGATACAGCTATGACAACACTGCAACAGGTGTCTTATAGGTACAGCTATGACAACACTGCAACAGGTGTATTATCATTACAGCTATGACAACACTGCAACAGGTGTCTTACGGGTACAGCTATGACAACACTGCAACAGGTGTCTTATCATTACAGCTATGACAACACTGCAACAGGTGTCTTATCATTACAGCTATGACAACACTGTAACAGGTGTCTTATAGGTACAGCTAAGACAACACTGCAACAGGTGTCTTATCATTACAGCTATGACAACACTGCAACAGGTGTCTTACGGGTACAGCTATGACAACACTGTAACAGGTGTCTTATCATTACAGCTATGACAACACTGTAACAGGTGTCTTATAGGTACAGCTAAGACAACACTGCAACAGGTGTCTTATCATTACAGCTATGACAACACTGTAACAGGTGTCTTATCATTACAGCTATGACAACAATGTAACAGGTGTCTTACGGGTACAGCTATGACAGCACTGCAACAGGTGTCTTATCATTACAGCTATGACAACACTGTAACAGGTGTATTATCATTACAGCTATGACAACACTGTAACAGGTGTATTATCATTACAGCTATGACAACACTGTAACAGGTGTATTATCATTACAGCTATGACAACAATGTAACAGGTGTCTTACGGGTACAGCTATGACAACACTGCAAAAGGTGTCTTATAGGTACAGCTATGACAACACTGCAACAGGTGTCTTATCATTACAGCTATGACAACACTGCAACATGTGTCTTATCATTACAGCTATGACAACACTGTAACAGGTGTATTATCATTACAGCTATGACAACACTGTAACAGGTGTCTTATAGGTACAGCTAAGACAACACTTCAACAGGTGTCTTATTATTACAGCTATGACAACACTGCAACAGGTGTCTTACGGGTACAGCTATGACAACACTGCAACAGGTGTCTTATCATTACAGCTATGAAAACATTGCAACAGGTGTCTTATAGGTACAGCTAAGACAACACTGCAACAGGTGTCTTATCATTACAGCTATGACAACACTGCAACAGGTGTCTTATAGGTACAGCTAAGACAACACTGCAACAGGTGTCTTATAGATACAGCTATGACAACACTGCAACAGGTGTCTTATAGGTACAGCTATGACAACACTGCAACAGGTGTATTATCATTACAGCTATGACAACACTGCAACAGGTGTCTTACGGGTACAGCTATGACAACACTGCAACAGGTGTCTTATCATTACAGCTATGACAACACTGAATCAGGTGTCTTATAGGTACAGCTAAGACAACACTGCAACAGGTGTCTTATCATTACAGCTATGACAACACTGCAACAGGTGTCTTATCATTACAGCTATGACAACACTGCAACAGGTGTCTTATAGGTACAGCTAAGACAACACTGCAACAGGTGTCTTATCATTACAGCTATGACAACACTGTAACAGGTGTCTTATCATTACAGCTATGACAACAATGTAACATGTGTCTTACGGGTACAGCTATGACAACACTGTAACAGGTGTCTTATCATTACAGCTATGACAACAATGTAACAGGTGTCTTACGGGTACAGCTATGACAACACTGCAACAGGTGTCTTATCATTACAGCTATGACAACACTGTAACAGGTGTATTATCATTACAGCTATGACAACAATGTAACAGGTGTCTTACGGGTCCAGCTATGACAACACTGCAAAAGGTGTCTTATAGGTACAGCTATGACAACACGGCAACAGGTGTCTTATCATTACAGCTATGACAACACTGCAACATGTGTCTTATCATTACAGCTATGACAACACTGCAATAGGTGTCTTATAGGTACAGCTATGACAACGCTGCAACAGGTGTCTTATAGGTACAGCTATGACAACACTGCAACATGTGTCTTATCATTACAGCTATGACAACACTGCAATAGGCGTCTTATAGGTACAACTATGACAACACTGCAACAGGTGTCTTACGGGTACAGCTATGACAACACTGCAACAGGTGTCTTATAGGTACAGCTATGACAACACTGCAACAGGTGTCTTATAGGTACAGCTACGACAACAGTTATGAAGTTGTTTTCAGTAATGAACTCCCAGCAATGACTGCTCCTTTCGTTGCACACTCACCTGCTTGTCCCTACAGTTGATCTCAGCGCCGTAGTCTATGAGCAAGCGCACCACGTCCACGTGGCCCATGAAGGCAGCCCAGTGGATCGCTCGTCTGTCCTTCTTGTCAAACGCATTGATTGTTGCACACTTGTCCAGCAGTAGCTGTGTCATCTGTCACATAACGTCAACACTGGTGACAAGTTGTAGCATTACCTCCCTATTATGACCCACGTGAACTCTCTATTATCACCCACATTACAGCTGTCTGCCGTCCATAGACAATTTAAACTTACACTAACAGAATGAAGAAAAACATACTTTTTAATCAGTTCAGTGCTTCATTTAGACTCATGTTTGTTTGCTTGGGACAGACCACCCCTTGTTACGAGTCTCAAGACAACCCTCCTTTAACTTTGAGATTGGTCTAAAATTAGGTGTATACTGAATGACCTGACAAATGATGGTGGAAATTTGTATCAACAATAGATATTACATGGTTTGATTGAGTAAATTGACAATTTAGGCTTTTTAAAAACAGCAGATATTTCCATATAGGAATAGATGATAGGTTATTATAGTCTGGATTCAAGAGATCCACAAGGAACTGTTTGGCAGATCTTTCCGCACAGTGACGGTGATACAACTGAACAAAAACAAGAAAGCTGAATTCCATTTTCCACACAAACAACGTGACAGACTGACTTCATACTTTAGGTGCTCAAATACACACAGTGGAAAATAAATGATGGAATCAACGGATAGCAACAACGAGGCTAACAAATCAGATAAACAGACATCTCCCTATTATCACCTACTTCTAAGTGTCCGTTGAAGGCCGCATGATGTAGACTTGTGCGTCCGGCACGGTCCGACACGTTCACACTGCTCAGCAAGGGTATGATGTAGTTCGCACACTTGACTGCGTTGTTCGCTGCAGCAACGTGAAGTGGCGTCTGCCAATTCTTGTCCCGGGCATTTACGTCTGCCTGGTGGCGTAGTAAGATTTCGACGGTGTCCTGCAAAAGTTGACAAGACTAGACAACTAGATTGGACAAGAAGAATGGATAAATGTGGACAAGAAGAATGGTCAGTAACAAAGCCTTTAACTGAATTAGTTCTCTCTAGAATTGTAGTTAAATAATTGTAATTTTTAAAATCAAACATGTCATGGTTTTAGCGTCATGCATCTTACAAAAACAATAAAAACTAACCAAGTGCAACCAAAACGACGAATATCACGCTTGTGGTTTACTCAGAATGTGATCTAAAAGTGGGAGATTCTGGTCACTTTTCCGAATGACTGAGGGCTCACATGTTAATCAGCGGAACTGATAAGCGCATGCGCAGTTCTATGAAATTGGAGTAACTGAGACTAAAAGTGACGTATTAAGGGAGGCCGGCATATACAGAACCAACGCAGTCTCAAACAAACATTTTATTTCACCAGAAATAGGAATAGTTTAGTTAACAAAGGCCAAGATATGTTACATAAGTTGAGTTTGCATGCATATAGCATAGCCATATCCCATTGGCAAGTATAAGAAAATTTGAGTAAGCCACTGGCATGATATTATTAACCATTTCAGTGATACAGCCCTGATCTGCTGTGACCACTGAATACTGCATTCCCAGTGAATAAGAAGAAAATCGACTGCATCACTTCAATTCAAAATCTCAGCAACAATAATGCATATATTATACATATTCTGAAAATACAATAATGAGCAAGTAAAATGAGTCATTTTATTTAATGTAAACGTCTCTTGTTGATCATGCTACAGGAGTGTATTATGATATAAAATACAATATAAAGTACATTTTGTGGAGTATAAGAAAGTGAAAAACAAGTTATTTATCTGTATTTTAAACATATATGACATAAGTGTTTATTTGTATGTTTGCAAACACGATTCCATCGCTACTGGACCGATTCCAATCAAACTTTGCATGTTGACGGATTCACAGACACCCTTTCCTTCTTACAAAAATGAAACTATGCATCATCCTGCATTGATAGTACAGTGCGCAGCTCATCCTCAGCGTTTACACCATCACTTTCATCATCACTGATGCCTGAGTAGCCATCGAAAATACTCCCACTGTCAGTGTCCGTTTCGCCTCCGGCTCTGTCACTAAGTTCGCCAACATCATCGTTGTTTCGAGCGTCAACATCCGACAAAGATTTGTTGCTAAAACTATCAAATAATCCGTCTAAAACATACGGCGGTAAATTGTCAGTTGAAGTAATGCCGTCTGCCATTGCGGCCATAGCAGATTTTGATAATCCATCTTTAAAAACCACGAAAATCTCTGTAAAATGATACTGAGTGATAATAAACGATTGCAGTTACTGAATAACTAATTAATTCGCCATGACAACCGTATATAACAAGTGGCTCCATGCAGTGGTTATGAGCAAAAGCGATTTAAATGATGAACGTAGCCAATGCCGGTATTCCGGCATGTCGTACTGTAGTATCACACACCGCGAGGCCGGAATTCCGCCCTGTCGTACTGAAATATGGTTAATTGTGGTTAGAAACGGTTATGCACTAGTAACTCTTATAGGTGAATAGGCCGAAAACCATGACTTTTGTTTCGCTTTAACATCACACACCATACAAAGAAGGACAGAGTATAAATGAAATCGTACCACTCCATAATACAAGGATCATCTTTCATCCCGTTTATACAGGCTGAATTATGCATAATTCCACCCTTCGTGGCAAGTATGGAGCTATCAGATATGGGGCAATTGGTAGTCACCCTGGTGCTGTTTTGTGGCAAGTATGGATCTATCAGACATGGGGCAATTGGTAGTCACCCTGGTGCTGTTTTGTGGGAAGCATGGACTTCAGTCTAGTATATACTAAACAGTTATAATTTACTATCCTGCAGTTTGTAACATCATCTCCCAAGGTGGGGTGATCTAAAAACGTTTGTATGTATAATAAATTTGTGCAGTTCAGGGTTAAAATGGACTTCTACAATGACTTAATCACTTTGTGGGTGGCTTTCTGAAATGCTTCTGCCGTTGATGCCATGACTGCTTCATGGGTGAGGGAATTCCACACTGGGATAGAGCGAACACAGAATGATAGATGATGCAGGAGGCTGGTAGTGTGTGGAGTTGATACTCGTGGTGGCGTTTAATGCAAGCATCTGCTGTGACAATGATGATAGGCAAACTGATGCGAACTAGTCCATGGTGAATCTTATAAAACAGAGTGGCATCTCTGATGCAACGTCTAGTATGCAATGTATCCCACATGAGGTTAGCACACATAGAAAATGAGTAATTTAGGACTTCAAACAATGATTTAACGGTACGTGTCGCAAAACCAAATTATAAATAAGGATATAGATGATAATTGCGTAGTTTTGCTTTGGTCCACCACAGAGAGATTTCATAGCACTCATTTTTAATAATAACTCATTTTCACATCTTGCAGTGTTTTTGTCTGTAGCTCTGTTCCCACTTTGCAAAAATGTCTCATTTTGGTATGTCATGTTACATACTCATTGCTGCAAGATTTTATCCTAATGTACTGATGTTTAGGGGTAATCTCAAAACACCAATGTCCTACCACAGATGAATAACTTTCATCTGGCCTCAGCCCCCCACCCCCTCAGATGAAAGTTGGTAAACAATGATATGATGATATCAATATATGAAATATATTGGTTGATCTACGTCAATTGACGCTCATTACTTTGAATAACAATAAAATTTGTTGAAGATATACGTCACTTTTGGTGATCCAAAAATTGTAGGTTGACTAACCGTTTTCTTCGGTGTCGCCAAGTATGAAGCGTAAAATATCGATGTCCAATGACATACGAAACTGCCTCTGACCCCCTCTCCCCCAAACGAAAGTAATTTCGTCTAATATCCGACATCGATGTTCTGAGATGACCCCTTACATTTAATTTTTTGTTTTATACTCAACCTAACTTATTTTATTCTACAACATTATATATATGATTATTTAAAAACAAAATATATATAAGTTTATCTATGATATTACAAGTATTATTTTACTACAATGTGCTATTTTAAAGATATTCTCTGTAAAGTGCTGTGAACTGTACTGGATGTGGCGATGTACAAGATATGTCTACTCACGTCACTGCGAGAACAACAGGCCCAGTGCATGGGTGTCAACCAGCGGTTGTCCTTCGTGTTCACTCGCGCGCCATTCAACAACAGCAGGTCGCCAATCTCCGCCTCGCCACAGTAAGCTGCGGCATGCAGCGGACTTCTCTTCTCGGCATCCTGGCCACAACGGCAACAACACAAAAGGTGAGTATATGTGAAGTTTTGTGACATAAAGTGACCCTGCTTATATATGTGTGTGCATGTGTGCGTGCGTATATAATATATATATTGCCAACATAACAACAACTAATTGCTGAGTTAGATTCTCAATGACTGGGCAGAAAGGCGAAGTATTATTGATTTGTTGAATTCAATGTTTCACAGCATGTGGTCTGTGGGGAATTGGGACAAACCATCCAGATTTGTTATATATATATATATATATATATATATATATATATATATATATATATATATATTATATATATATTTGCATATTTTCCTGCAAACATTTTTAAAACATAGTGCAATACAGTTGATGTGAATACAAATACTGTTAAGTTGTCAAGTTGAATAAAAACTTTTAATGTGCCAAATGTTTAGGGTAGTAATATTAAGTTTGTTTAAATGAAAATTGGACCCATGGTAAATGTAGCCTGACATGACATACAGGCCACAGCAAGAGCTACAGGCTAGATATACCATTAGACAGCACTAGATTAGATAGCCTCATTCTACAGACACAATCATGCCTGAAGTCTTCCTCTCAATACACCCTTTCAGGACCCACTGAGATTGAGATAACAAGTTACACAGACTCAACAGTGCAACACAAGATCTTTAGGTGTGCTATAAAACTGGATTCAGCAGAGCTATTGATAACAGTCATTGTTATAACAGACGCAATAAACATGAGAAACCATGTACATCTAAGAGGTATCTAAGGTGGGATGTTAATGTAAGGGCAATTCAGCTGTAATAAATGGACAAATTTTTGCTGGGTTTTTCAAGAAGCCATTACAATCAGGCTTATGCTTGATAATAAGGAGAGAAACAGGAGAACTGTTTGGCTGAGATGTAAACTAAAGAACAGTGAACAACTGCAATATTCAATAAAACATGGATGCATAACTTGTCTCACAGTCAACTATTAATTCAATAAATAAGGACATCCAACTATACATTCAATTACAAAAATAGCCTCTTATCAAAACTCTAGCAAGTTGACTTTGATGGTACCACATAACAAAATGATATCCCTGTACTGGAGTTGTATGTTCTTTACTGGAGTAGTATGTTCTTTACTTGAGTAGTATGTTCTTTACTTGAGTAGTATGTTCTTTACTGGAGTAGTATGTTCTTTACTGGAGTAGTATGTTCTTTACTGGAGTTGTATGTTCTTTACTTGAGTAGTATGTTCTTTACTGGGGTAGTATGTTCTTTACTTGAGTAGTATGTTCTTTACTGGAGTAGTATGTTCTTTACTGGAGTAGTATGTTCTTTACTGTACTATGTTCTTTACTGGAGTTGTATGTTCTTTACTTGAGTAGTATGTTCTTTACTGGGGTAGTATGTTCTTTACTTGAGTAGTATGTTCTTTACTGGAGTAGTATGTTCTTTACTGGGGTAGTATGTTCTTTACTTGAGTAGTATGTTCTTTACTGGAGTAGTATGTTCTTTACTGGAGTAGTATGTTCTTTACTGGAGTAGTATGTTCTTTACTGGAGTAGTATGTTCTTTACTGGAGTAGTATGTTCTTTACTGGGGTAGTATGTTCTTTACTGGGGTAGTATGTTCTTTACTGGAGTAGTATGTTCTTTACTGGAGTAGTATGTTCTTTACTGGGGTAGTATGTTCTTTACTGGGGTAGTATGTTCTTCCTATCATTGAACGCTTTGTTTTGGGGGGAAATAATTTTGCTTTGTTTATTTGTATCTCTTCAAAATAATTAGAACAAACTATTTAATTTTAGTTTGTCAGATCTAAAAGCACTTTTTCAGTTCTTCCAATTATTTTTTTATCCCAAATGGACCACATTTGACTATGGTAACAAGACTCTCGAAGTAAACTGCCTTAGGAGTTGGAACACACTCTATTTAAGATATATCCTTGGTCAATCAAATTCCTTTGTTAGGATGTTGTAATTGTATTTCACATCCATGTTTTTCTTTATATGTCAATACTGATGTTCCAGTCGATGTAGAATCCCAGTGCTCGAGGGCTCGGCCTAGTAATTTCCCATTATGTCAGAAGTAGCATTCAGTGAAAACAATGGCTTTAGTGAGTTATATATGGTATGTATCCAGTGCAGTTCAAATATTTGACAAAATGTGGGACCCCTATCAACTTTGCACTGTGAGAATTGTGTTATGGACGTACCACATTATGGACAATAATGAACCATAAACTATGATGAATAAAATAAAATTAAGTACTTGTGCACAATCATGATTAAAAATGTACTTCGCATATTTTTTTTATTAAGCAATTACTAGACAATACAATAAAAAGTTTATTTTATGTTATAACAAATTTTATGAAAAGCTGTTTTTCAGAAAGTTTAATTTTTCTGAAAAGTTGCATAGTGAATACCACCGTTTTTGACAAAATATTTTTATTCATGCAATGATATTGATACATCCATCATATTTCAATTTAGTGCAAATGTTTATTTTCAAAATGATACCCTATTTACATAGATATACCAAAAAAAAATTATGGTAAGGTTGACCGGAAATGCCCATAAAACACTACACTGTAAATTATGTCTAGAGAGTAATCACAGCACATGTAACTGTAACCTGATGTAAAGATTGTAACTGATCTTTGTAATCACAACACATGTAACTGTAACCTGATGTAAAGATTGTAACTGATCTTTGTAATCACAACACATGTAACTGTAACCTGATGTAAAGATTGTAACTGATCTTTGTAATCACAACACATGTAACTGTAACCTGTTAACAATTTTATCTTTAACCTGTGTAATATGTTAACAATTTTAACTTTTTAGAATGACCGTTAATAAATACAATTTGTTGAGTGACAACACCAAAAAAGGTTATTAGATGTGCTACTTGATGAACTTGATGAACTTGATGAACTTGTAATCTTGTGTCTTATCCCACACACAGTACATTAAACCTTGCTAATCCACCCAAACCAGTATACAATAAACCTTGTTAATCCACCCAACCAGTGTACATTAGAACCTTGTTAACCCACCCGACAAATGTACATTATAACCTTGTTAACCCACCCAACCAGTGTACATTAGAACATTGTTAACCCACCCGACAAATGTACATTATAACCTTGTTAACCCACCCGACAAGTGTACATTAGAACATTGTTAACCTACCCAACAAGTGTACATTAGGACATTGTTAACTCATCCAGTGTACATTAGAACCTTGTTAATCTGCCCAACCAGTGTACATTAGAACCTCATTCACTCTCCAAAATACATACATTAGAACCCACCCAACCAGTGAACATTATAACCTTGTTAACCACCCCAACCTGTGTACAGTGAAACCTTGTTTACCCGCCCAAAATGAGTACAGTGAAACCTTGTTAACCCGCCCAAACTCTGAACAGAACATCCTTAAACCGCATTTGTATTAGTAGGTGGACTTGTTATAAATAATGTGCTGCCTAGTTCAACAATCCCCGAAGTCCATATTTGTATTAAGGGAGAAAAACGCATTCAAAGTTTGAACAGTATATTCTATGGTTAAAGTGCTTCATATATAAAAACCACAGATGAGCATGTTGCAGGTTATAGCTACCCAGTACCCAAAAGTCTGTAAACATGGCTTTCCTTTCATCTTCAGAAATAGATCCATAGTTGCAGGACGTGGTGGGTCGGTTAAGAGAATGTTCACCCAATGTATTTTGCCATTCTGGGTACCCAGTAAAATGAGGATAACAGGACTTAGGTGCAGGGTTGAAAAATCATGATTTAAAAAAAAAAAAACGGATTTTTAAAATTTAAATCGGATTTTTTTAATTTATTTGATTTAAAAAAAAATCTGGTATACACAATGTCATAAAATATTTGACTATCAGGCTATCTGATCAATACAGCTACACAAGTGTGCGCACTTTGTGCTTTTGTATTAAAAAACACACAAAACTTTGTTGATCTTGATGCTTGTAAACAATTATTTGTGTTAAATTCATACAAATCAGCGATTAAAAAAATCAGAAGTAAAAAAAACATAAATCAATGATTTTTAATTTTTTTTGAGTGATTTAAATAAATGATTTAAATCAAACAACCCCGCTTAGGTGCATGAAATCATTAATATTAGTATGTGGCAGTACCGACAGATAGTAGCGACACCTGCTGATCAAATAAAACTAAATTTCCAAAATATGGACTTTCGGGGTTGTTGAACTAGGCAGCACAATTGTCCTGGACGCACATTTGTACACTAGGTGGTCAGCTTGACCTGCACTGACCGTCTGTGACAAATAATGAATGATCCCTCCACCTTACCTGGAAGTTGATGTCTTCCTTCTTGTAGAGCAGACTGCGAACTTCATCCGGGTCACCATGGAAACATGCCTGCACCAGAGGGGGCTGTGAAGAGAAATAATCGACATAGAGGTCATCATCCTCCTCGTCATCATCTTCCTGCCACTCCTCGAGATAATTCAGAAACATCTGCAGTGCCATTGTGCAAGTAATGGATGCTCCCTTTCACCAAATACACAAGTTTGGCACAGTATGCAGTAATTACAAACACCGTTCCAACACAGGAGTGAAACAAGCACACAGGTATTTCTCCCAGTGTGCTGCCAATGAACTCGATCAATGATATTCCGCCGGAGAACTGACACAAGTTACTGTTTTCATCCCGCTGTCAAGTGGTGGCGTATATGACAAGGTCTTGTTTTATTCTGAGTCGCCAGTGGGAATATGTTGAACTATATCACTTTGTGAACAGCATGTTGATGTGCCACTGACTGTGAGTTGAACAAGAGACACCTCAACACCAACCCCTGTACTGGCGGGGACACATCCACTGTACACAGAGTATAGACCGTGGAGTATCACACACCTGGTGACCCACTCAATACTCCACTCAGTACTCCACTCAATTCTTCTATCATGAACTCCACACTACTGCTGAACTTGAATCAAGGATCAAGCCAGAAGGTTTGGCCTTGAAGTAGTATCACAAGTCATAATGTCATCGGGAGGTTAGACCAGCGCCAGCTGCTGTCACTGACTGACCCAGACGGCCATACGGATCCCGTCCTATGGATCAACTGCCTATGTCTGACATATGTTGACCCAGCCAGGCCAGGAGCTGCACACAGATTAGACCAGAGGAAACATCCAAGTCAGAGCCCAGAAGATTGCTATCAACAACATTCCATTCACCGGTCATGGTCGGCCGATCACAGGTGGTTACAGCTCAGCAATGTTAACTGTAGAATTACACCACTCCCAGCTGATTGCTAGTGGACAGATTAGTGCACTGCATACTTGGTCCTGGAGCGTGTCCAGGCTTGAGCCTACAGCAGTCAGTCTGTGACACATGTCAACTAGCAGGGGCGTAAGGTTATTGCATGGTTATCACCTGGAGTATCTGTGACAGTGCCTGGTGGACAGAGATGACTTCACAGTGGCACTAGTGACCCACAGTGTAATCGGACAGGACAGTCTTCTGTGAATCTTCCACTCAGTGAGGCCCAACACAGCTCTACTGCTGCACCGGTCACGGATCAATAAACACACACAAACACCAATACTGGTGTGTTTACTCAAGCGTGGCGGGCTCCCATACAGAGGTCAGTGTGTTTACTCAAGCGTGACAGGCTACCTTACTGAGGTCAGTTCGGGTTGCTACATGCTGCTTACAACTGGTGCCATCTGGGGGAATTCTAGGAACATTAGAAGTAGCTTGATGCCTAACGAGATACTCCCTCCACAACTGATCACTGCTATACTGGGAGGTAATATAGTGAGTTTAGAGATCAAGATCACCAACTCTATGAGGCACACTTGAGTCCACAACAGGTTTTTTCCATTTCCCTGTGTGGGATCTTTTACTTCCCCTGCCACAGACACCAGATAGAAGGGACCAACAGTTGTAATTGTCTCTCTCTTCTGAAAGACACAAAGTGAGGTGAACGAAATTGTCCATGTTTCAAAATGGCAGCAGGTGGTTTCGAACCCCGGTCCTCTCGACACTCTACCACACGTCCACCGCAGCATCTGAGAATACACACCAGGGTTACAGCAGTCAGTGCTGAAGGCCAGGCTTCTACAGCGGTCAGTGCTGAAGGCCAGGCTTCTACAGCGGTCAGTGCTGAAGGCCAGGCTTCTACAGCGGTCAGTGCTGAAGGCCAGGCTTCTACAGCGGTCAGTGCTGAAGGCCAGGCTTCTACAGCGGTCAGTGCTGAAGGCCAGGCTTCTACAGCGGTCAGTGCTGAAGGCCAGGCTTCTACAGCGGTCTGTGCTGAAGGCCAGGCTTCTACAGCGGTCAGTGCTGAAGGCCAGGCTTCTACAGCGGTCAGTGCTGAAGGCCAGGCTTCTACAGCGGTCAGTGCTGAAGGCCAGGCTTCTACAGCGGTCAGTGCTGAAGGCCAGGCTTCTACAGCGGTCAGTGCTGAAGGCCAGGCTTCTACAGCAGTTAGTACTAAAGCTTCTACACCACAGGTTGGGTTGACTAGAGTTCACTGAGTCAACCACGCCCCCAGAGAGTAGGTAGGCCACTCCCCTTGAGTATGGGTTGGTCATGCCCCCAGAGGGTGGATTGGCCACTACCCCAGAGGGTCTGTAGGCCATGCCCCCCAGAGTATGGGTTGGCCACTACCCCAGTTTGGTTGGTCACTACCTCAGAAGGTGGGTTGGTCACACCTCCAGGGTATGGGTTGACAACTACCCCAGAGGATGGGTTGGCCACTACCCCAGAGGATGGGTTGGCCACTACCCCAGAGGATGGGTTGGCCACTACCCCAGAGGATGGGTTGACCACTACCCCATACATTAGTTCTCATACTTAATTCTTGCACCAACAACAACCAATATTATTTTACTGTCAGCTTAAAATATATATAATTAGTGTAGTCACATTTCTTTAATTGTAATAAAAGTTATGGTAATTGTTTTCCTGTGGTGCTCCCACAAATTATTTAACCTTTCACCTAGGCCTTGTCCATCCACTGCAGGATATGGCCCCTGCTACACATTTCCACATTTCTGTTTTGGGGATAAATTCTTGTCCAAAGTTTTCCTGCATAATTTGTAATGTAATCGCACCACCATATTTTTGGCCTGACTGTTGCTCTTTTCTGGGTTTTTATTAAGTCATTCTGATGGTCCACCTATTGTCCTGCATTCTCGTTATCTCACCTGTCCATTTCTACTTTGTTTGCATTATAGTTCTTTTTTTTATTTCTAACTTTTGTTCTCCTGGTATTCCCCTGGCATTCTACCCTTTAGCTTGATGTTCAATATTGTTTCTTCCATGGCCCTTTTTGTTGATCTAACTTATTTTTTAGCCATTCAGTCATTGACTATGCTTGGCACTGGATGTTATAATTGGTCAGATGCAATAATTAAAAACTTTATTTTTAAGGCATATTGTCCTGGAATATTTTGCAGTATCTTCAAAAACAGCTCGAACCATATTTCCTGAAAGCAAAGCATTCAATTTATACTGTGCTTCTCCAAGGTCCAATATAAACCACCCTCACCCTCAGTACCAGCATACAAACCACCCTCACCCTCAGTACCAGCATACAAACCACCCTCAGTACCAGCAAATAAACCACCCTCACCCTCAGTACCAGCAAATAAACCACCCTCACCCTCAGTACCAGCATACAGATCACCCTCACCCTCAGTACCAGCATACAAACCACTCTCAGTACCAGCACACAAACCACCCTCACCCTCAGTACCAGCATATAATTATTAACCACCCTCAGTACCAGCACATAAACGTCAGCTCGATGTTCTAAAAAAGGCTTGACTAATTGAATGATGCTTTAAGACAATTTTATTCTGGTGACCACAACATATCTACTGAGACTAGTCAGTTAACCATTTCAGTGCCAGTGAGCAGATATAACTGGTAAACTATTTTATAATGAAATGCTCACTTGTCTTATGCCCCAATATGCAGTTTTTTTAGAGCTTATTAAACAAGTCAACTAGCATCAATGTGTATTATTTTTAAATGTCACACCCTGTTGAATCTTGAACTGAATAAAATACATATATGTATACCGTTATTGAATAATTCTGTTACGACGCTGATGTACCAGATTAACAGGCCTACAAATCGAAAATAATAACCTGAATCTGAGCAGCCGAAAATGTATGACTTGACACATGTACTATGTAAGCTGATTAAACATAGAAAACAACAGTAGGTAGAATTAATAATTGTTTCACTTAATTTTTCAACCGATCTCGACCGAAGCATAAATTTATGACGCACCTCTTAACATTGATTCATCGTTTCATATGCAGATGAATTCATATCTTCGCGCACCGGTAGCGCCCTGGGTTAGACATTTGGCATGTTGGTTTCGCGTTGCGAAAACGATTAGATTTACGATGCAATGGAAGCATGCCATTTCACCCCCAGTGTTATATAGGCATTGCATACTAAATTGCATTTAAGACTTTTACCTGATTCTTAAGCAAGGCGTATTTGTGCATCTTGACTGCAATTTAAAAACTGCCAAAGCGAAGCCAGACATTAATTGATGTCGGCGGCAGTGCAAAACAGATGTTGACACTCGTTCATTGACATTGTTCACCTAATGTTTCTTGATAATTGTCAGAGCAATTCTAAGTAGGTTTAAGCAGGCCCATTTGGCATTTCCCCCTGGCGGCAGAAAATCGGGGTCTACGACCAACTGCTTTATATCTGAATCCACGTAATAACGGGGCACGCAATAACGAGGTGCGACTGTATATTGCCATTGGCTTGAAGCAGTGTCACTGGTGACAATTAGTCAATGAGATTAAACATTACAAAACGAGTCTACGCATTTGGCTGCTATATCTGAAGCTTATATTTGCATGCATTTGAGTGTAAAATAAAACCGAAATCTTGTATGTTTTTCAGCCAAATGTATCGGATGACAATCAAAGTGCAGATTTTAGTGAAACTGAGCCATGTTGTGTTACCTCACTATTATGGATCTAGAAGAAATGTGCACAGTAAACACATAAAATACAATAAGTTCAGATCAATGTGTTGTTTTAAAAAATGGCATGGCATTTATTGTGCGTCATTGCAATTTTGGCTGACACTGCCACTGGATTGGTTAATAGAATGTGCCAACCCATGCCACAATGGGCTTAAAAATGTTTAGCACTTGTTAAGCTTTTAAGTTCAGCCATATTCATAGTACAAAGCCTTTTTTGACAAACGGATTTGAAGCGTATGTTTGAATGACTCATAATCATCAGACAATCAGTCATCATCATAAATAACTCATTGTCGATGTCAATGACATCATTAATCTTTTGACATGCCATGTGTCACTGACTGTCAGGCATGTATTCGCTGCCCCATCTGTAGACTGTACTATTTAGAGCACAATTCTACCACAAATGTACGCTTGCAAAACACTATTATTAGATTTGCATATGAAGGTGTCAGTTTGCAACACCTGTCAGCATCACGCGTCAAGTTACGGCGATTCAGGCAACTTCATTCCATCACAGGCACACAGACACTGCTCGCATGCTCGCACACGACGACATCAACCGTTCTGTAAAATGCCCACCTGATCTTGAAACTGCAACATCACCATCTTGCTATTTTTGAGCGCGCCAGTTTACGATTTCAACTGAGCGGCGGTTTGCTGAGCTAGACGGGATAAACGTAACGTCATTAGGGTTTAGGCAAGCTGCAACGAAACAAATCGCTTCTTTACCGCCATGTCAACTGTCTGTGAGTCGTTCCTTCCGGTCACGGCGATGGCTAGATCGGGCGATGACAGGTCGGCATACACATGTCATACTGACACAATACTCATGTACATCAGTATAACCGTTCTGTTACGTTAATTAGTAACTAACTGTACATTAAATGGTTCGCTGGCGATTGTCAAAAGTTACCGACGACAACTGAAAGTGGCGGGCCAAGGCTTGTTTTCGCATATTATCGCTCAACATTTTGTAACGTTTTAACATCTGTTTGTTTACCCAGCGGCAGGAATAAAACAGAAGCAGGTTCAGGTGACTTTGGTCTGTTTTATCTAACCGTGAAGACGGCCTTCATTCGGCACCAAACTTGCATATCTAAAATACATTTTAATGAATGCCTATTAATTAATGTAGGGCTTAATGTAATAATTAATAGTAAAATAATACTACTTTGTAACTTTCAACTTGAAGTTAAGAAACACCAAATCGTCAAAACAACTTTATGTTGACTGTTTCAAATGAATCACTTTGAAACTAAAGGTCACATGGACACGCCAGTGAAGTTCACATCGCGGACTGACGTATATGATATAGCATTTGAAATGTGACCAATCATGGCAAAGTGAAGTGGTTCTTTCATAATGGTGCTAAGTGAAGTGGTACTCTCATAGTGGTGCTAAGTGAAGATGTTTAGTAATCGCATGGCCTACACATGATGCATGCGCACAAATCACCACAACATTGGGCTGTTTAGAGAATAATTACTTGAATATAAAACTTGCACAAAATCATAATGATTATGAATAAGGATAACCAGTGGGGCTGCATTAACTGGAATACACATCAACTAAAATGTGCCAGTGTATGAATCCTGGTGATAAAGCAGGCAGTTACTGAGTCGTGTTTGGTATTAATTCAGTCACCTCCTTGGACAAGTTTTGTATTTCCTTGAACTTTATTGTGTTCAGTAAAGTCAAAGAACACGAACAACAAGAAGACAAAATAGTGTAAACACGTGTAACATATGCGACAAACAGTGCCACGCAGAGTCAACTGTGTACAGTTGTACTTACATTCTTTGACGTAACATCGATTTACCGATTGTCATGTCATGACGGCGCTGTATGCAAAATTTATTATATGAAGCACAGGGTTGTTTGATTTAAATCAGATGATTTAAATCATTGATTTAAATCATGATTTAAATCGCTCCAAAAAAACCTTTACTTTTATGATTTTTTTGACTTCCGTTTTTTTTATTCGCTGATTTATATGATTTTAACACAAATAATTGTTTACAAGCATCGAGATCAACAAAGTTTTGTGTGTTTTTTAATACAAAAGCACAAAGTGCGCACACTTGTGTAGCTGTATTCACACCAGATAGCCTGATAGTAAAATATTTTATGACATTGCGTATACCAGATTTAAAAAAAATCAAATAAATAAAAAAAATTCGATTTAAATTAAAAAAATCAGATTTTTTTTATTTAAAAAAAAAAATCTTTATTTTTTTCAACCCCGATGAAGCAGATGTTGTCTGTATTCTTGCAAAACCACCTAATTTTTTATCAACTGCTCGTTAAACAACGCTTGGTCTCCAGGTTTTACTCATGCCATTGTTGCAGGATGTTCCGCACTGGGTTGCTTCTCCTCACTAAGCCTATCCATAAGTTAACCTTGAGCATTCCTCAGTTGCTGTCCGGGGCATTCCAACTTGTACATGAGACTCTGTACATTCACCTCGTGCCAGATGTTCTCTCCACATCCAAGGCTGCGCTTGGCAACATTCCCTGCACAGAAAACATCAGGAGGTTTGTTCTGGACACGTATGTCTCCTCAAGCACAATATGTTCTGGTCCAGACGTTCGGTTCCTCCTTGGAAACATCACAATTGAACCTGCGACTGCAGCTGAACAGCACCATGTCCTCAAGGCCACCTGTCAGGTCGTCATCACGCAGGAGACAGCCGCAGACAGTCGCGGAGCACTGCTACAATATGTCATCAAGAACTTCCCAACAAAGGAGGACATTGCCATGGAGACCATTACCTTGGATACGGTGCACCCTGAACAGTTGTCTGATTACCCAGGTTTAAGGGATCAATCAAGAACGCATGACTCAGGGCTTGTGACAACGTACGACAATGTGGCAGTGGGAGGGACCTTCGACAACCTGCACATAGGGCACAAGATCCTGCTGACAGAGGCGTGTCTTCACGCCAACAGATCAGTGACAGTGGGTGTGACTGACACCTGCATGAATACAAGTAAGTCATGTAACGTTGATGCACGTGTATGCATTCACACATGCACATGTGTACACACTCACACATACATGTGTACACATGCACATGTGTGTATGCACTCACACATGCACGCATATGTAAGCACATGCACACGTGTACGCACTCGTACACATACACATGTGTACACACTCACACGTGTATGCACTAGCACACATGCACATGTGTACACACTCACACATACATGTGTACACATGCACATGTGTGTATGCACTCACACATGCACGCATATGTAAGCACATGCACACGTGTACGCACTCGTACACATACACATGTGTACACACTCACACGTGTATGCACTAGCACACATGTGTATGGCACTGTATGCACATACATGTGCGCTTGCACACACACGTACACATGCGCGAGCACACAAACACACACACACACACACACACACACACATTAGCACAAACTATTGTGATTATGATTATTATATCATTTAACATATTACATTACATTTATTAAATTATAGTCAGTTACACTTTACAGTATGATCAGTTGTAATGATTTACACTGACTTCATAATTACAGTTGTTTATAGTTACAGTAAATATTTGCATTATACCAAGTTATGGCCGTTTACAATTACGTTATAATATATTACAGTTGTTTACAATTGTAATGTTAATCCAGCCTGTTGCACATGTTGTTTCTTTGATGCAGATAAAGTTCTGAGTGAACTGATCCGTCCAACGGACGCTCGCATTAAGGAGGTCCTTGGCTTCCTGAAGGATGTCAAGCCAGCGCTGCAGTACACGGTCACTCCGATCACTGACCCCTATGGCCCCACTCTGGTGGATGCCAGTCTGCAGTGTCTCGTGGTCAGCGAAGAGACTTTACGGGGTGGTCAGTCGGTCAACTTCAAGAGGAAGGAAAGAGTTGAGTGGGCAGGTTGCAGTTGGTTGTAATATAATACATTGTTTGTTGTACTATATCACACTGTCAGTTGTAATATATTACACTGTTGGTAATACATCATGCTGTTTGTTGTAATATATTATACTGTTTGTTGAATATATTATATTGTTTGGTTGTAATACACTATGCTGTCCAGTGTAATATATTAGATTGTTTGTTGAATATATTACATTGTTTGGTTGTAATACACTATGCTGTCCAGTGTAATATATTATACTGTTTGTTGAATAGATTACATTGTTTGGTTGTAATACACTATGCTGTCCAGTGTAATATATTAGACTGTTCATTCTAATATATTAAAATGTTAGTTGTAATGTACTACCCATTGGTTGTAATAGATCACATTGTTGGACTGTAGTATATCACACTGTTGGTTGTAACATATTACACTGTTGGTTGTAATACATTACACCATTGCAATGTATTACACCATTGTAATATATTACAATGTTGGTTGTAATATATATCATTGTTGGTTGTTACCAACAACAGTGTTGTATTATACTACACTATTGATTGTAATGTCATGTAAAGTGATGTAACATTACAAGACTATTGTCAAAAACCCTTGGGGCCTGTGCTGTTGAACTTTCACGTTATTGAGTCTGTTTGTGTGACCCAATGAATGATTTTATTTCATAGGCTATGAGTAGTCTTGATGTGGTAACTATCGACATAGTCGAGGACAGTTGTCACTCTTCTAATGAAGAGGTGAAGATCAGCTCATCATCGTTGCGAAAAAGACTGTTGGGAATGCTTCTCCGGGAACCAAAAGTTGGCACGTTTTTCTTACATTTAATAAATAATGTTTTGAAATTGATTGTTTGATAACAATGTAGAATGTTAAGAGTTCTATAGTGACGTCTTCTGTATCCACATATTACATTACAAATAAAATGTAAACAAGATGTTTGCCTCAAAACTTATTCTATGTAGAATGATTTGATGATAATAACTTTGTACCTTTTGTTGTTTGTTGAAGCCAAACCCCGGCCTCCGTCCAAGTCCATACATCATTGGTCTCACAGGAGGCATAGGGAGCGGAAAGTCTTCCGTCTGCCACCGACTCCAGGGGCAGGGAGCAGCGATTGTTGACTGCGACAAACTGGGTGTGTATCTCACCCCAGGGGGTGCTAGTGACTTTGGTGATCATAGCTTTTCATGCAATTCTGTGACAGTCAGATGTCACGTGACAGTCATGTGTAAATTTTTCTAGGTATTTTTTTTCAAATGTTGATGTATTTCAGTTTTGTTTCTATCTTTATCTGTTTTCTGCTTCTTTTTTTCTTCAGTGTTGATTTTTCAGGACTTGTTTGTTATTTGACTTCCAATCTTTGATAATCTTCAATAATAGAAACATTGGTGACATAAGTTGCTTGCTGGCAGACAGGCTCGCTGGCAGACAGGCTTGCTGGCAGACAGGCTCGCTGGCAGACAGGCTTGCTGGCAGACAGGCTCGCTGGCAGACAAGCTCGCTGGCAGACAGGATCGCTGGCGGACAAGCTCGCTGGCGGACAAGCAGGCTGGCAGACAAGCTCGCTGGCGGACAAGCTCGCTGGCAGACAGGTTCGCTGGCAGACAGGCTCGCTGGCGGACAAGCTTGCTGGCAGACAGGCTCACTGGCAGACATGCTCGCTGGCAGACAGGCTTGCTGGCAGACAGGCTTGATGGCGGACATGCTCGCTGGCGGACAGGCTCGCTGCCAGACAGGCTTGATGGCGGACAGGCTCGCTGGCGGACAAGCTCGCTGGCGGACAAGCAGGCTGGCAGACAAGCTCGCTGGCGGACAAGCTCGCTGGCAGACAGGTTCGCTGGCAGACAGGCTCGCTGGCGGACAAGCTTGCTGGCAGACAGGCTCACTGGCAGACATGCTCGCTGGCAGACAGGCTTGCTGGCAGACAGGCTTGATGGCGGACATGCTCGCTGGCGGACAGGCTCGCTGCCAGACAGGCTTGATGGCGGACAGGCTCGCTGGCGGACATGCTCGCTGGCGGACAGGCTCGCTGCCAGACAGGCTTGATGGCGGACAGGCTCGCTGGCGGACAGGCTCGCTGGCAGACAGGCTCGCTGGCAGACAGGCTCGCTGGCGGACAAGCTCGCTGGCGGACAAGCTCGCTGGCGGACAAGCTCGCTGGCAGACAGGTTCGCTGGCAGACAGGCTCGCTTGCGGACAAGCTTGCTGGCAGACAGGCTCGCTGGCGGACAAGCTCGCTGGCAGACATGCTCGCTGGCAGACAGGCTCGCTGGCAGACAGGCTTGATGGCGGACATGCTCGCTGGCGGACAGGCTCGCTGCCAGACAGGCTTGATGGCGGACAGGCTCGCTGGCGGACAGGCTCGCTGACAGACATGCTCGCTGGCAGACATGCTTGATGGCGGACAGGCTCACTGGCGGACATGCTCGCTGGCGGACAGGCTCGCTGGCAGACATGCTCGCTGGCAGACATGCTTGATGGCGGATAGGCTCGCTGGCGGACATGCTCGCTGGCAGACAGGTTTGATGGCGGACAGGCTTGATGGCGGACAGGCTTGATGGCAGACAGGCTCACTGGCGGACATGCTCGCTGGCGGACAGGCTTGATGGCGGACAGGCTCGCTGGCAGACAGGCTCGATGGCGGACAGGCTTGATGGCGGACATGCTCGCTGGCAGACAGGCTTGATGGCAGAGATGCTCGATGGCAGACAGGCTTGATGGCGGACATGTTCGCTGGCGGACATGCTCGCTGGCGGACATGCTCACTGGCAGACAGGCTCGCTGGTGGACATGCTCGCTGGCGGACATGTTCGCTGGCGGACATGCTCGCTGGCGGACAGGCTCGCTGGCGGACAGGCTGGCTGGCGGACAGGGTTGATGGCGGACAGGCTTGCTGGCGGACAGGCTCGCTGGCGGACAGGCTTGCTGGCAGACATGCTCACTGGCAGACAGGCTTGATGGCGGACCGGCTTGCTGGCGGACAGGCTCGCTGGCGGACATGCTCGCTGGCGGACATGCTCGCTGGCGGACATGCTCGCTGGCAGACATATGGAGTTCATACACAGAGACAGCCTCTGGAGGATACTACAAACAAATAGAGTTCTGCCCCATATTGTGGACCTCATCAAGCTTTTTTAAGAGAACTATACATGCACCATAAGACAATCAGGTATTGCATTCAAGGTTAAGTCAGGAGTCAGACAAGGGTGCGTGATGTCAGCAGCTCTATTCAACCTTGTCATAGACTGGATTATGAAGAAAACAGAGGGAAAAAAAGAGGAATAAGACGGACATTGTTTTCTTTTCTCGAGGACGTCGACTTCACCGATGATGTAGCCCTCCAGCCTCATACGTGACATAACATGCAGGAAAAGACAAACGCACTCAAAGACATGAGCCAGAAATTAGGACTAAAGATAAACAAAAAGAAATCCAAAGTGATGGGGCCAAGGTGATGGGGCCAAGGTGATGGGGCCAAGTCAGTAACACTATGCAAAGATGGAAGGGCCGATGTTGACATCAAGAATCGCATGAACAAGGCCAGAGCTGCTTTCTTCAGACTGAGATCAACAATATATTCTAGAAGAACAAAGTTGAGACTATACCAAAGCTGTGTTCTCTCCACACTACTGTATGGCTCAGAATGCTGGCGTATGATAAAACTAGACCTCGGACACCTTTTCACCTTCCACACAAAGTAGCTTCGAAATATCATGAGAATATTCTGGCCACAAAAAATCTCAAACAACCAACTGCAAAGAATAATTGGACAAATCAATATGAACAACGTACTCTACACAGGAAGATGGAGGTGGATCAGCCATGTCCTCAGAAAGGAGGACGACAACATCTCAAAGATTACACCAAGATGGACAACTGAAGGTAAAAGAAAATGAGGACGGCCCAAAAACCTGGAGGAAAACTGCGGAAGAAGAACTCAAACAAATACACCTAAGCTGGGGCCAGGCTGTAGACAGAAAGAGGTGGAGGACCCTTGGTTCTGCCTCATGTGCCAGTGGGCATGAAGAGGACTAAATAAGTAAGTATATATATATATATGTATATATACTTCGTCATATATATATATATATATATATATATATATATATATATATATATATATATATATATATATATATATATTTCTTCTTTCTTGCCCCTCCCTGGAAAAATTCTGAGGCTTACTGGTGGACAGGCTTACTAGTGTGCTGGTGGACAGGCTTACTAGTGTGCTGGTGGACAGGCTTACTAGTGTGCTGGTGGACAGGCTTACTAGTGTGCTGGTGGGCAGGCTTACTAGTGTGCTGGTGGACAGGCTTACTAGTGTGCTGGTGGGCAGGCTTACTAGTGTGCTGGTGGGCAGGCTTACTAGTGTGCTGGTGGGCAGGCTTACTAGTGTGCTGGTGGGCAGGCTTACTAGTGTGCTGGTGGGCAGGCTTACTAGTGTGCTGGTGGGCAGGCTTACTAGTGTGCTGGTGGGCAGGCTTACTAGTGTGCTGGTGGGCAGGCTTACTAGTGTGCTGGTGGACAGGCTTACTAGTGTGCTGGTGGGCAGGCTTACTAGTGTGCTGGTGGGCAGGCTTACTAGTGTGCTGGTGGACAGGCTTACTAGTGTGCTGGTGGGCAGGCTTACTAGTGTGCTGGTGGGCAGGGTTACTAGTGTGCTGGTGGGCAGGCTTACTAGTGTGCTGGTGGACAGGCTTACTAGTGTGCTGGTGGGCAGGCTTACTAGTGTACTGGTGGACAGGCTTACTAGTGTGCTGGTGGGCAGGCTTACTAGTGTGCTGGTGGGCAGGCTTACTAGTGTGCTGGTGGACAGGCTTACTAGTGTGCTGGTGGACAGGCTTACTGGGGTGCTTTAATGAATTCTTTCAGCCACACATGGTTTTTGGCCTGCTTTTCCAGTTCTTTCCATCTACATCCTGCTTTTGCTATATGTCATCTGTCCTGCTACTTCTCTGTGCCTAACAGTCAATCAGGAAGTTTGTAAAATGTTTCAGGTCATAAAGCATACGAGAAAGGAACAGAGACGCTGACACGACTGGTCAAGGTGTTTGGACAGGATATCTTGGACGGCAATGGCAAGATTGACCGCAGGGTACTGGGATCAAAGGTCTTCACAGATAAGGTACTGGGGTCAAATGTCTTCACCTATAAGGTACTGGGGCCAAAGGTTCTCAGCGATAAGATGCTCGGGTCAAATGTCTTCACAGATAATGTACTGGGGTCAAAGGTCTTCACAGATGAGGTATTGCTTAAAAAAGTGTCAAAGTGGACTAGTCATGATCCCTCAGGCAGGAGTCACAAAGGTCAACGTCGACTGTGTCTCAAGATGGCCGCCTTCATTATGTCTGTCTGCTGAGCTGCCCTTGTTTCAGACTTATTCTTATTACTAATGTTATTGGTCTATATTTTCTTCCTATGATTATTTCATAAGTGTCTGTTGCAAATACCTTAAGTTCATATAATAAAATCATTCAGGAAGGTTTCCAAATTTTATCATTTGTTCTTGAACAAAACATTCACAAGTTAACAAAATCCCCCAAGCTGAATTCACAAGTAAACCTACTTGTGATGTTCTATGTTTCTTCATGGGGCCAGCTGGAGAAGCTGATTTCTCCAGTAAACCTACTTGTGATGTTCTATGTTTCTTCACAGGGCCAGCTGGAGAAGCTGATTTCACCAGTAAATCTACTTGTGATGTTCTATGTTTCTTCACAGGGCCAGCTGGAGAAGCTGATTTCACCAGTAAATCTACTTGTGATGTTCTATGTTTCTTCACAGGGCCAGCTGGATAAGCTGAACCAGATAGTCTGGCCGGCGATAGCGGAACTAGCTCTGAAAGAAATTGATGCTTACTCTAAAGAAGGTAGGATGTAAACTGAACCAGTAATGAAATTGAAAACAATGAGTCCTCTGCTGACAGTTGAATATATGTTATTTACAGGGTTGGCATGTAACGAAGTAAAAGTACTTCGTTACAATAGTTATTTCAAGTAATTGGCATGTAACGAAGTAGAATTTTTACAAAATACTTTTACTTGTAACGAAGTAGTTTTATCTAAAGTAACGCGACTTTTTACTTTGTTACTTTTATTTACTTCGCACTATATTTTCGTTAAATTTTTTGGCGAAACCGCTGCTGCCTATGGCGCTCCACCATCAACTACATTTCATAATGTAGTTGATGGTGGAGGGAGGGAGGGAGAGAGGGAGGGAATGGGTCGATAAAAAGTTAAATTGTGCCTCATCTTTAATTAAGTTCTGTATTTAACTGAAATTATTTGATGTTGTGAGCTCTCACTAATGATAATGTAATTTTCATTTCCAAGTGAGCACCATGTTCAAGGGTGGCAGACCGATTGACCAGCTAAGGCTGTCTGGGAACACTTTGTTATAGACAGAGTGGTTGCAAAACAGTTGCCAGATGTGTAATTTATGTAATATTACTCATGATTTTGTTGTTATTTCTAAGTGTTGTACTTTTACTTCTACTTTTAATTCAAATAAAAAAAGTAGTTTTACTTTTGACTGAAGTACTTTTTTTACAAAGTACTTTTACTCAAGTAGTTTTTAGGTGAATTACTTTTAGGTTTACTCAAGTACAAAATTAAAGTAATTCAGTCAACCCTGGTTGTTTATAGTAGTTGTTGTCAAATGTTGTCAGAAAGACATAGCGTTGGACTCTGTCGCGTTTTATACAATCTTCAGGTCTTCAAGTATATACTGGTAAAACTTAATCATATACCATCCTGCGTCGTCATCTCCCAAGGTGGGGTGAGTTAAAACAGTTCCATATACAATATAATCATGTAGTTCAGGGTTACAAAAGGTGTGGATACATCTACAATGAATTGATGACTGGGAGCACGGTTCTATGGAACGTTTCTACAGTAGATGCTGTGACTGCTTCCTGTGTGACTGCCACATTCGGATAGAGTGGACGTAGAAGAAACGCTGGTAGATCACACAGGAGGCTGGTAAATCACACAGGAGGCTGGTAGATCACACAGAAGGCTGGTAGATCACACAGGAGGCTGGTAGGTCACACAGAAGGCTGGTATATCACACAGGAGGCTGGCAGATCACACAGGAGGCTGGTAGATCACACAGGAGGCTGGTAGATCACACAGGAGGCTGGTAAATCACACAGGAGGCTGGTAGATCACACAGGAGGCTGGTAGATCACACAGGAGGCTGGTAAATCACACAGGAGGCTGGTAGATCACACAGAAGGCTCGTAAATCACACAGAAGGCTGGTGAATCACACAGGAGGCTGGTAGATCACACAGAAGGCTGGTAAATCACACAGGAGGCTGGTAGATCACACAGGAGGCTGGTAAATCACACAGGAGGCTGGTAAATCACACAGGAGGCTGGTAGATCACACAGGAGGCTGGTAGATCACACAGGAGGCTGGTAGATCACACAGAAGGCTCGTAAATCACACAGAAGGCTGGTAAATCACACAGGAGGCTGGTAGATCACACAGAAGGCTGGTAAATCACACAGGAGGCTGGTAGATCACACAGGAGGCTGGTAAATCACACAGGAGTCTAGTAAATCACACAGGAGGCTGGTAGATCACACAGGAGGCTGGTAGATCACACAGGAGGCTGGTAAATCACACAGGAGGCTGGTAGATCACACAGGAGGCTGGTAGATCACACAGGAGGCTGGTAAATCACACAGGAGGCTGGTAGATCACACAGAAGGCTCGTAAATCACACAGAAGGCTGGTAAATCACACAGGAGGCTGGTAGATCACACAGAAGGCTCGTAAATCACACAGGAGGCTGGTAGATCACACAGGAGGCTGGTAAATCACACAGGAGGCTAGTAGATCACACAGAAGGCTGGTAGATCACACAGAAGGCTGGTATATCACACAGCAGGCTGGTAGATCACACAGGAGGCTGGTAGATCACACAGGAGGCTGGTAAATCACACAGGAGGCTGGTAAATCACACAGGAGGCTGGCAGATCACACAGGAGGCTGGTAGATCACACAGGAGGCTGGTAAATCACACAGGAGGCTGGTAAATCACACAGGAGGTTGGTAGTGTTCACGGTTTATACTCATGGTGGTGGTGTTTAGTGCCGACATCTGCTGTGGCAATAATGGTACATAAACTGATGTGGACTAGACATGTACAGTGACTTGTCTACACGCAGCGACTAGTCCGCGTGCAGTGACTAGTCCATACACGGCGACTAGTCCACACGCGGCGACTAGTCCACGCGCGGTGACTAGTCCGCGCGCAGTGACTAGTCCATTCCATGTACAGTGGATTCCACATCAAAGCAGTGACATTTGAGGTTCTGAGAGTTGCCAGCAAAATATTGCACTGTAATGGTGGTCTGTTTGCAGGGAAGGACGTGGTAGTGTTGGATGCTGCTGTGCTCCTGGAGGCTGGATGGGACGCCATGGTACATGAAGTGTGGACTACTTCAGTGCCAAAAGATGAGGTATATATCTTTTATTACTCAGGGCAAGAAAATATCTTTCTCTAGCTGCATAGCAAGTATATATATAGTTTTCCATTTGCTGGCTAAAGTGTTTTTTGTATATGTCTCTTTGTTTTACGGTACCATTTCTGCAGTTATAAGTGATAGCTGGGCCAACTACATTTTTATAACATTTCAGGCCGTGCGACGAATCATGGAAAGGAACAAACTAAGCAAAGAAGAAGCGACGCGGCGCATCGAGTCACAACTGTCAAATCAGGCCAGAGTCAATCGGGCCAATGTCATCATCTGCACTCTGTGGGAGTACGAGGTCACTCAGAAACAGGTCAGGTCATGAGGTCACTCAGAAACAGGTCAGGTTATGGGGGTCATTCTAAAGTAGGTTAGGCTACAATGTCACTCATAAATATGTCAGGTTGCAATGCTACATAACACTATATGAACGGTGAAACTAGTCTTAAGCATAATGTTCACTATATATCTTGCAGACATTGTGATGATGTGTAATGCCTTGGAAGAGAGTGAAGAGGACAGGGAAATATGTTATTGTTGTGACTTGATCAGTGGTGTATTTGCAGGTGGAGAAGGCTTGGTCCTTGCTAAAGATGAGACTACCTCAGACAGTGTCTGGTCCTTGCTAAAGACGAGACTACCACAGGCAGTGTCTGGTCCTTGCTAAAGACGAGACTACCTCAGGCAGTGTCTGGTCCTTGTTAAAGACGAGACTACCTCAGGCAGTGTCTGGTCCTTGCTAAAGACGAGACTACCTCAGGCAGTGTCTGGTCCTTGGTAAAGACGAGACTACCTCAGGCAGTGTCTGGTCCTTGGTAAAGACGAGACTACCTCAGGCAGTGTCTGGTCCTAGCTAAAGACGAGACTACCTCAGGCAGTGTCTGGTCCTTGCTAAAGACGAGACTACCTCAGGCAGTGTCTGGTCCTTGCTAAAGACGAGACTACCTCAGGCAGTGTCTGGTCCTTGCTAAAGACAAGACTACCACAGGCAGTGTCTGGTCCTTGTTGAAGACGAGACTACCTCAGGCAGTGTCTGGTCCTTGCTAAAGACGAGACTACCTCAGGCAGTGTCTGGTCCTTGCTAAAGACGAGACTACCTCAGGCAGTGTCTGGTCCTTGCTAAAGACGAGACTACCTCAGGCAGTGTCTGGTCCTTGCTAAAGACGAGACTACCTCAGGGAGTGTCTGGTCCTTGCTAAAGATGAGACTACCTCAGGCAGTGTCTGGTCCTTGCTAAAGACAAGAATACCACAGGCAGTGTCTGGTCCTTGCTGAAGACAAGAATACAGCAGGCAGTGTCGCAGCAATGACAGGCAGCAGCAAATATAGATTGTTCTGACCACTGGATAATAATATTCTGTACAATGTCCAGCTTCATTTCAATAACTGTAACATTAGTTAAAACAGTAAATCAAATGAAATAAATACTTACTTGTATGCCAGTATTACATAGAGTTCAGATTTCATTCAGTTACAACATGTTGCCAGTTAGTATTAATTTCCATGCCAAAGACGAAAGTGTTATTGTATCAGATTTTTAAGTGTGGATTTTTGGTACAGGATTCTTGAATGTAGCATCAGAAATAATGCAAAGCTAAATCAAGAACACGTGTATATAGTTTATTAACCATACTACTAGATAAGTTCATCCATTTTATGATGTCTACCGTATTATGCATTCCACTTATTTAACCTGTAATTCGATCTCTGTATCAGATTATATGCAGGTTTCTTACATTGATAATTTCACAAATACTTTGCACTAGAAATTATTGTATTCTGTACCAACTTGGTTGTTCAGCGAGAGAGGAAACAGAGTGATTGTAGAATGTGTGATAAATGTTTATTTCAACTTAAAATCGAATGATATTCACTGGACAATCTACAATTACTAGATGGAAACATCACAAACAGTATCCCCCCCGCACCCGCACCCCCGATCACGCCACATAGCACTATGCCAATGAGAATTATCTTCTTATCACAGTTTTTACCATTTTATGTAGGTATATATAAATAGCTATGTGCTTGTTAATAAAATACTAATTTGTCATTAAACCAATATTTTTGTTGTTGATGTGTATAGGGTAAATTAGCTTTACATTTTAACAAGTAAATTATTTTAACAGTTCCTCTTGTGTTTAGTTTCAGCGCTGGGGGTTGTATGTTGGTGGTTCACTGAGGGTCTTGTGTTGGTGTCTTATGTGGGTGGTTGACTGAGGGTCGTGTTGGTGTCTTCACTGGGGGTTGTATGTGGGTGGTTCACTGAGGGTCTTGTGTTGGTGTCTTCACTGGGAGTTGTATGTGGGTGGTTCACTGAGGGTCTTGTGTTGGTGTCTTTGCTGGGTGTCTTATGTGGGTGTCTTGTGTTGGTGTCTTCACTGGGTGTCTTATGTGGGTGTCTTCACTGAGGGTCTTGTGTTGGTGTCTTCACTGGGTGTCTTATGTGGGTGTCTTCACTGAGGGTCTTGTGTTGGTCTCTTTGCTGGGTGTCTTATGTGGGTGTCTTCACTGAGAATCTTGTGTTGGTGTCTTCACTGGGTGTCTTATGTGGGTGTCTTCACTGAGGGTCTTGTGGTGATGTCTTCGCTGGGTGTCTTCACTGAGGGTCTTGTGTTGGTGTCTTCACTGGTTGTCTTATGTGGGTGTCTTTGCTGGGGGTCTTCTGGGCGATGCACAGACATTTGCTGCAGCAAACAACTGCCCCCTGGAGTCACCGGATGGAGTAAGAGCCAATATGGATAGACAGGATAAATAGAGATGTAGCCGGGGTGGATAGTGGAGTGGCTAGCGGGGGCAGGGGTGGGGTGGATAGCGGGGTTGGGGTGGATAGTGGTTCCTATATTCCACCCAGGAGTAATGACATGGTCCCTATATTCCACCCGGCAGGGATGACATGGTCACTATATTCCACACGGGAGTGATGACATGGTCCCTATATTCCACCCAGGAGTGATGACATGGTCCCTATATTCCACCCAGGAGTAATGACATGGTCCCTATATTCCACCCGGCAGTGATGACATGGTCACTATATTCCACACGGGAGTGATGACATGGTCCCTATATTCCACCCAGGAGTGATGACATGGTCCCTATATTCCACCCGGGAGTGATGACACGGTCCCTATATTCCACCCGGGAGTGATGACATGGTCCCAATATTCCACCCGGGAGTGATGACAAGGTCCCCATTCTGGGAATAATGGGTGGAGGAAACAACACTGAATAGTAAGACCAGTTTCATATAATTTTTATTTTAGCTTTATAAAATTTTTGTCATTTACAGCATCAATCATTGAATAAACAAATGTAAACGTTTACAACTGAGTTTGTACAATACATCAGTTGATGTGATTTGTAAGTAGCCAATGTCTTCACAGTATTTATAAATTACACATAAGCGCTGTACAATTGACCTAGTTCTACCACATATATATTATCACACACTTGGATTTCAAAACGTTACCCTTCTCCCGTCTGGCAGATGAAACACTGGTTTCACTGCTGAAAACTTGCTGTATGCCAGGTCTGTGCATCAGTAATAACTCTCCAAGAACTGCCGTACAAGCCACACACAAGGCACACGAGCTGAAGACAGTTGGAGATGGTGATCAGTTCATGGACTACTCATACTGGCCGTACAAGCCACACACAAGGCACACGAGCTGAAGACAGTTGGAGATGGTGATCAGTTCATGGACTACTCATACTGGCCGTACAAGCCACACACAAGGAACACGGGCTGAAGACAGTTGGAGATGGTGATCAGTTCATGGACTACTCATCTGACAATGTACACCAGAATGAGTCAAACTCACAGAGTCACCCAAGCACCAGGCCTCTCCCTCTGGCAGTGTGATGGTGATGGGTCAGCCCACCCAAGCACCAGGCCTCTCCCTCTGGCAGTGTGATGGTGATGGGTCAGCCCACCCAAGCACCAGGCCTCTCCCTCTGGCAGTGTGATGGTGATGGGTCAGCCCACCCAAGCACCAGGCCTCTCCCTCTGGCAGTGTGATGGTGATGGGTCAGCCCACCCAAGCACCAGGCCTCTCCCTCTGGCAATGTGACGGTGATGGGTCAGCCCACCCAAGCACCAGGCCTCTCCCTCTGGCAGTGTGACGGTGATGGGTCAGCCCACCCAAGCACCAGGCCTCTCCCTCTGGTAGTGTGATGGTGATGGGTCAGCCCACCCAAGCACCAGGCCTCTCCCTCTGGCAGTGTGACGGTGATGGGTCCACGAACATATATTCCAACAATATAGATAAAAATATTTGAAAATAGCGTTAAAAAAAATTCATGTTTAATACAGATGAAATAAAACATCAGTTGGTGATAAAACTTTTGCCACTGTCTGGTGGCCACATTACAACTAGCAGAGGCAGCCTGGGGTTTGATGGACATAGATCAAATAGCTGACTGATTGTCTTCTATGATAACTAGCTCAACCATCACCAACTGTGGCGAGTGTTCTAGTATCCATCACTAGATGGCGCTGGCACTGGCCGTGGCACTGATCACATTGAAGACGGACATCGACCCGCGGTGACCGGTCATTGAGACAGTGTCCTCGTCTGGCGCAAGCAACTGCAGCAAAAACATGCAAAGTTCACACAGGGTACAGTAGCACAGTGGGAGAGTATTGGATTGTCAAGCAATCATCCATCCATCCATCCATCCATCCATCCATCCATCCATCCATCCATCCATCCATCCATCCATCCATCCATCCATCCATCCATCCATCCATCCATCCATCCATCCATCCATCCATCCATCCATCCATCCATCCATCCATCCATCCATCCATCCATCCATCCATCCATCCATCCATCCATCCATCCATCCATCCATCCATCCATCCATCCATCCATCCATCCATCCATCCATCCATCCATCCATCCATCCATCCATCCATCCATCCATCCATCCATCCATCCATCCATCCATCCATCCATCCATCCATCCATCCATCCATCCATCCATCCATCCATCCATCCATCCATCCATCCATCCATCCATCCATCCATCCATCCATCCATCCATCCATCCATCCATCCATCCATCCATCAATACCTTCACTGACTCTGTATACATGAACAACTTCACTCACTCTGTAACTCTGTATATGTGAACACCTTCACTCACTCTGTATACGTGAACACCTTCACTCAATCTGTATACGTGAACACCTTCACTCACTCTATACGTGAACAACTTCACTCACTCTGTATATATGAACACCTTCACTCTGTATACGTGAACACCTTCAATCACTCTGTATACGTGAACACCTTCACTCACATATGCCAACACCTTCACTCACATACGTCAACACCTTCACTCACTCTGTATATGTGAACACCTTCATTCACTCTGTATACGTCAACACCTTCACTCACTCTGTATACGTCAACACCTTCACTCACATATGTGAACACCTTCACTCACATACGTCAACACCTTCACTCACTCTGTATATGTGAACACCTTCATTCACTCTGTATACGTCAACACCTTCACTCACTCTGTATACGTCAACACCTTCACTCACATATGTCAACACCTTCACTCACATACGTCAACACCTTCACTCACTCTGTATATGTGAACACCTTCACTCACTCTGTATACGTCAACACCTTCACTCACTCTGTATATGTGAACACCTTCATTCACTCTGTATACGTCAACACCTTCACTCACTCTGTATACGTCAACACATTCACTCACTCTGTATACATCAACACCTTCACTCACATACGCGAACACCTTCACTCACTCTGTATACGTCAACACCTTCACTCACTCTGTATATGTCAACACCTTCACTCACTCTGTATATGTCAACACCTTCACTCACTCTGTATATGTCAACACCTTCACTCACTCTGTATATGTCAACACCTTCACTCACTCTGTATACGTGAACACCTTCACTCACTCTATACGTGAACACCTTCACTCACTCTGTATATGTGAACACCTTCACTCACTCTATACGTGAACACCTTCACTCACTCTGTATACGTGAACACCATCACTTATTCTGTATACGTGAACACCATTACTCACTCTGTATACGTGAACACCTTCACTCACCATTCTGTATACGTGAACACCTTCACTCACATACATCAACACCTTCACTCACTCTGTATACGTCAACACCTTCACTCACTCTGTATACGTCAACACCTTCACTCACTCTGTATATGTCAACACCTTCACTCACTCTGCATACGTCAACACCTTCACTCACTCTGTATACGTGAACACCTTCACTCACTCTGTATACGTCAACACCTTCACTCACTCTGTATACGTCAACACCTTCACTCACTCTGTACACGTGAACGCCTTCACTCACTCTGTACAAATGAATGCCTTAATTACATTCACTACACTTATAAGTGAAATGCACCTCAGCTGGGGCAGGCTGCAAAGCAGGCTACAGATCAACAGCTGTCTCTTGTGACAGTAGAGGATTATGTCTCTTGTGACAGTAGAGGATTAAGTAAGTTAATTAAGTATTAGCTTCACTGGTTCCACTCCTCAGCTCAACAGTAGAACTGATCATTTAGCTCTAAACGTGACATCTCTCTCTGCACACGTGGGACATTGATGACAGTAATATATTGACACACTGGTGACGTTGGCACGCTGATAATATTGACACATTGATGATGTTGACAGTGATGATGTAGACACACTGATAATACTGACATGATGATAATAACACATTGATTATGTTGACATACTGATGATGTTGACAAAATTATGACATTGACATGTTAATGACATTGTCACATTAATGACATTGACACACTGATAATGGTGACACATTGACGTCGACCCACCGGCTCTCCGAATATCTCTGCAAGTCGTTCTGTCATCTCCCTGAAGTTGATGTCAAGAGACTCCTGGTACTCCAGCTGGTCACTGTTGATGACGCGACCGTTCAGGTCCAATGCTGTCTTGCACACATTGACAAACTCTCTGAAAGTGAAAGGAAACATATTGCCCTCCTCCCAAATGGGTTGCAGCATTAAAGTGAAACGAAACATATATTGCCCTCCTCCCAAATGGGTTGCAGCATTAAAGCCCTGGCCCTTCACAATCTTCTTTTTGCAGAATGCAACCTTCAGAGGCTAACCACTCCGACTGAAAAATACAATTAAATGCACAATTCTGCATATAGTACACTTGTTAGTAAATAAACTGTGAAATGTTATAATATTGGTGTCAATTGTTCAATTCATCTTGATTTGGTGATTTCAAAACATTTCACAAGATCAGTTTTTAATAGAATGTTGCCAAGTAATCCATAAATATATGAACCATCATCAAAGATATAAACTAGAACTCTGATGAATTTAACATCACATAATATTGTTTTAATCAAATGCTCTATTCTGTACATGCACCAACAACGGGGGGTAGGTAGAGGAGACTCACCAACAAGGGGGTAGGTAGAGGAGATTCACCAACAAGGAGTAGGTAAAAGAGCCTCACCAAGGGGGTAGGTAGAGGAGACTCACCAACAAGGGGATAATTAGAGGAGATTCACCAACAAGGAGTAGGTAAAAGAGCCTCACCAACAAGGGGGTAGGTAGAGGAGATTCACCAACAAGGGGTAGGTAGAGGAGACTCACCAACAAGGGGTAGGTAGAGGAGACTCACCAACAAGGGGTAGGTAGAGGAGATTCACCAACAAGGGGTAGGTAGAGGAGACTCACCAACAAGGGGTAGGTAGAGGAGACTCACCAACAAGGGGTAGGTAGAGGAGACTCACCAACAAGGGGATAGGTACAGGAGACTCACCAACAAGGGGGATAGATAAAGGAGACTCACCAACAAGGGGGTAGGTACAGGAGACTCACCAACAAGGGGGTAGGTAGAGGAGACTCACCAACAAGGGGATAGGTAGGAGACTCACCAACAAGGGGGATAGATAAAGGAGACTCACCAACAAGGGGGTAGGTAGAGGAGACTCACCAACAAGGGGGATAGGTACAGGAGACTCACCAACAAGGGGGTAGGTAGAGGAGACTCACCAACAAGGGGGTAGGTAGAGGAGACTCACCAACAAAGGGGTAGATACAGGAGACTCACCAACAAGAGGATATGTACAGGAAACTCACCAACAAAGGGGTAGATACAGGAGACTCACCAACAAGAGGATATGTACAGGAGACTCACCAACAATGGGATAAATACAGGAGACTCACCAACAAGGGGGTAGATACAGGAGACTCACCAACAAGGGGATATGTACAGGAGACTCACCAACAAGGGAGATAGATACAGGAGACTCACCAACAAGGGGGATAGATACAGGAGACTCACCAACAAGGTGATAAATACCGGAGACTCACCAACAAGGAAATAGGTACAGGAGACTCACCGGAAGATGTCCTTGAGGGCTGTGACTTTATCTGGCCGGAACTTCCTCACGTTCTCTTCCTCGAGGAAGACGTCAGCGTAGGCGACCGGGCCAGCATTCACCTGCACACTGATGCAGCCCTGCAGCTTCAGCTGTAGTTTCTTGACATCCGTCTGTGGCTGAGAGACGACTTCGTGCAGCTCAGTCACCCTCTTCCTCATCTCATCAATGGCCACCTCGATCGGACTCAGCTCGTCCTGCTTGCGATAGTACACCAGGAGGCGCTTCTTGATGTACGGGAATGAGTGGTCCGCTACAAAGTACAAGATGGGCAACTCTTATTATTCTAACACCACTCACAGCAAATCTTACGGAAATTTTTATATGAAGATTTTCCACCATTACATTGTATTCAACTGCGTACAGTTCCTGAATGTCATGCTAAAAAGCTTAAATTGTTGGAACTAAGGTTCTGAATAATCTGTGTAAAGACATTAAAAACCATCAAATACCTCAGTCATGATATACACAACAACACTGATAAGAAATGCGTGTTCATACAAAGAAAATTAAGTGACCAAAGCGCCACCTACTGGTGAGAACAACTCGTCGCTTGTGTTGTTCGTCAATCTGTCCGCGTGCACGTCCATCTCGTGTGAATGGCGTCTCGTACATGAACTGTTTCAGGTTGTTATTGCACTCAAAGTCAGTTTTGCGCTGCTCTAGCTCTGCCTTGTCAAAGTACGGCGTCACGTGGGTCACCTGGATGTAGGCGAACTTCTGGTCAAGGTCATCCGCGTTGACCTGCAGCAGAAAGGTCAACTGATAGATGCATGAGAATAGAGACAAAACCAACTAAATACAACACAACTGACCCTCTGATCACTTAGTGTGGGTTTGCAGCTGCAAATGGAATCAAAGTTTTTGGTTAATTTGGAGAAAATAACATAGAAAACCAGGTAAACATCATCTACATCCACGCACGCACGCACTTACACACGCACGCACACACGCACACACACATACACACACACCTGTGCACTGTCCATGATGAGTTGCACAGATCCCTTGCCAAACTTGGACGTGTACAGATCTCTCAGTCTCTCACAGATCTCAGTGAGGCCAGTGATCTTTGGTTCCTTGTAGATGTACTCCTTCCTGTCGTCCTCCTCAAACACCTGCACAGACACAACACTGCGAGACAACTGAGCAACCAATCACAACTATTTAGACGACTGGGAAAATAGCAACCAATCACAACTATTTAGACGACTGGGAAAATAGCAACCAATCACAACTATTTAGAAGACTGGGTAAATAGCAACCAATCACAACTATTTAGAAGACTGGGTAGATAACAACCAATCACAACTATTTAGATGACTGGGTAGATAGCAACCAATCACAACTATTTAGAAGACTGGGTAGATAGCAACCAATCATAACTATTTAGATGACTGGGCAGATAGCAACCAATCACAACTATTTAGACGACTGGGTAGATAGCAACCAATCACAACTATTTAGAAGACTGGGTAGATAGCAACCAATCACAACTATTTAAATGACTGGGCAGATAGCAACCAATCGCAACTATTTAGATGACTGGGCAGATAACAACCAATCACAACTATTTAGACGACTGGGCAGATAGCAACCAATCACAACTATTTAGACAACTGGGCAGATAGCAACCAATCACAACTATTTAGATGCCTGGGCAGATAGCAACCAATCACAACTATTTAGACGACTGGGTAGATAGCAACCAATCACAACTATTTAGACGACTGGGAAAATAGCAACCAATCACAACTATTTAGAAGACTGGGTAGATAGCAACCAATCACAACTATTTAGAAGACTGGGTAAATAGCAACCAATCACAACTATTTAGACGACTGGGAAAATAGCAACCAATCACAACTATTTAGAAGACTGGGTAGATAACAACCAATCACAACTATTTAGATGACTGGGTAGATAGCAACCAATCACAACTATTTAGAAGACTGGGTAGATAGCAACCAATCATAACTATTTAGATGACTGGGCAGATAGCAACCAATCACAACTATTTAGACGACTGGGTAGATAGCAACCAATCACAACTATTTAGAAGACTGGGTAGATAGCAACCAATCACAACTATTTAGATGACTGGGCAGATAGCAACCAATCGCAACTATTTAGATGACTGGGCAGATAACAACCAATCACAACTATTTAGACGACTGGGCAGATAGCAACCAATCACAACTATTTAGACAACTGGGCAGATAGCAACCAATCACAACTATTTAGATGCCTGGGCAGATAGCAACCAATCACAACTATTTAGACGACTGGGTAGATAGCAACCAATCACAACTATTTAAACAGTTGTCTTGCACATGAACAATATGCAGGATGTCTGAATAACAGGTTTGAAGTAATTACAGATGCTAGTCCATGAGATGACTAGTTAAATATAACGCACAATATATACTGGAACTGGAATTTCTTTATTCGACATAAATAAATACATACAATATTTTTCTTGAACATAAAAAACTGCCAGGAGACTCTCACTAAGGCTTATAAAATATGCTGCTAGCGTGAGAGCCACCTACAATGGTTGTTTTCCATGTGCATACATTGCCTACATGTTTTACATCATTATCAAAGTATATTGTCACAGTTTATCAGAAGAAAGGAGATGATGATCATTGGTAGCCTAATTGCATATGTAGCAGTTAGCGTTTGAGCAGGAATTTTTGTAAAGTATTAGTAGATATTGCTTAGAAAAACCGTAAAGACTATGCATATAAATTTTATCCACAATGCATAGTGGCATTTTTCTAAGTAAAGCTGGTAAGTGGTGTCTAATACATTTTCTGGCTCTTGAAGTATGACAGTATGGGACAGCGATTTGATGACATTGCCTTGTGGGAATATCATGATAATCAGCATTTTGCAAAAATAGTGATTGAAAAAATATAGGAACGCGGTTCTGTGTGTCAGTTGTATTTACTATGGGAAATTATTCTGAATGTCCCTTTCTGAAGTTTGGAAAATCTATTTGTATCAAAACCCCACGATAAATGCTATAGTTGAAGTGTGGCACGATTAAAGAATTACCGGTATACATATCCCGGTAGGAAGTGCTTTAGTTTATTCATGACTCCCAAAGTTCGTGATATTTTATTTGATATTCTGTCAATGTCCAGTTTAATGTTTCTTGAATAACAGAGCCTAAAATTTTTTTATTTGCGTACACACTCTATGGGTTCACCGTTTATTTGTACTGTTAATTTTATATCTGAAATACTACGTCGTGGAACATGGAACAACGTGTATTTAGTTTTACTTGTGTTTAGGGAAAGTTTGTTTACAGATAACCATTCACTGATATAGTTCAGTGTTAATGTTATCGCTGATAGGATTAGTCTTGCATATTACTATTAGTATTGTATTTGAAAGAACAGAGTTATCCGACATGAGTGGTATCATCAGCATATAGTATCGCCTTGAATTTATTGATAGCAAGATGAATATCATTTATACAGAGAGTAAATAATAGGGGACTTAGTATTGACCCATGCGGGATACATGTTGAGATAGTTAATGTGTCAAACATTATATCATCGAATTGGACAAATTGGCGTCTTTCGGTAAGGTAATTCATTACCCAAACTAGCGGAATCCCATTTATTCCGTAATGTTCAATCTTTTTGAATAAAATATAGTGATCTATGGTATCAAAGGCTTTTGACAAATCTAAAAAAAACTGATATGGGGATTTTTCTGTTGTCTAAGTTTTGAAAAAGAGTGTCAGTTAATTCAAGTGTAGCCGTTTCCTTGGAATGTGATTTGCTAAACCCGTACATAAACACCTGAGTGTGTTAAGCAACGTTTCCGTGGAATGTGATTTGCTCAGACTGATGACAAGTGATTAACTCAGACTGATGACAAGTTAGTAACTCAGACTGATGACAAGTGATTAAGTCAGACTGATGGAAAGTGATTAACTCAGACTGATGACAAATGATTAACTCAGACTGATGACAAGTGATCAACTCAGATGATGACAAGTGATTAACTAAGACTAATGACAAGTGATTAACACAGACTGATGACACATGATTAACTCAAGACTGATGACAAGTGATTAACTCATACAAAACAGAGCTGCTTGAAATATGGAGCTGAAATAGTGTTGTTAGTTGAAACCATAGAAAATGTAAGATGACGTTGAACTCACAGCCCCGAAGAACGCGACCCGGAAGTACTGGCCGAGCAGTCTGCGACCCGACTGCATGACCTCCACAACCTTGCTGTATGCCCGGTGCAGCAGGTCGTAGGCGTGAGCCAGTTTCTGGACAATACAACCCACACTCTGAGATATGTGCATAATGACTGGCTAAAAACAGTTTAACAACATTTGAACTAGAAAAATGTAATAAAAAATTCTAGTTTACATCCTGGAATGCTGCCTATCAATTTTTTCTACGACATATTCTACAACTAGGCTGCATACATTTTAAAATGAGCGATATTTCAAACTGAATGCCCTTTAAGAAACCTTGTTTAATTTGTTTACCAATTAAATATTTCAGTATAACACATTTTTTTCCTTTAAATTAACACTTGAGTTATTGATGTCCATGAAGTTGAAATTGAAAGTCACAAATCATTTTGGTTTGGTAGAGATAATGTTCAGGGTTGGGCCACCACATTGTGACAGTGAGTGTGAACGTGTTGAACCACCACATTGTGACAGTGAGTGTGAACGTGTTGAACCACCACATTGTGACAGTTAGTGTGAACGTGTTGAACCACCACATTGTGACAGTGAGTGTGAACGTGTTGAACCACCACATTGTGACAGTGAGTGTGAACGTGTTGAACCACCACATTGTGACAGTGAGTGTGAACGTGTTGAACCACCACATTGTGACAGTGAGTGTGGACGTGTTGAACCACCACATTGTGACAGTGAGTGTGGACGTGTTGAACCACCACATTGTGACAGTGAGTGTGGACGTGTTGAACCACCACATTGTGACAGTGAGTGTGAACGTGTTGAACCACCACATTGTGACAGTGAGTGTGGACGTGTTGAACCACCACATTGTGACAGTGAGTGTGGACGTGTTGAACTACCACATTGTGACAGTGAGTGTGAACGTGTTGAACCACCACATTGTGACAGTGAGTGTGAACGTGTTGAACCACCACATTGTGACAGTGAGTGTGAACGTGTTGAACCACCACATTGTGACAGTGAGTGTGGACGTGTTGAACCACCACATTGTGACAGTGAGTGTGGACGTGTTGAACCACCACATTGTGACAGTGAGTGTGGACGTGTTGAACCACCACATTGTGACAGTGAGTGTGGACGTGTTGAACCACCACATTGTGACAGTGAGTGTGGACGTGTTGAACCATCACATTGTGACAGTGAGTGTGGACGTGTTGAACCACCACATTGTGACAGTGAGTGTGGACGTGTTGAACCACCACATTGTGACAGTGAGTGTGAACGTGTTGAACCACCACATTGTGACAGTGAGTGTGAACGTGTTGAACCACCACATTGTGACAGTGAGTGTGAACGTGTTGAACCACCACATTGTGACAGTGAGTGTGGACGTGTTGAACCACCACATTGTGACAGTGAGTGTGGACGTGTTGAACCACCACATTGTGACAGTGAGTGTGGACGTGTTGAACCACCACATTGTGACAGTGAGTGTGGACGTGTTGAACCACCACATTGTGACAGTGAGTGTGGACGTGTTGAACCACCACATTGTGACAGTGAGTGTGAACGTGTTGAACCACCACATTGTAACAGTGAGTGTGGACGTGTTGAACCACCACATTGTGACAGTGAGTGTGGACGTGTTGAACCACCACATTGTGACAGTGAGTGTGGACGTGTTGAACCACCACATTGTGATAGTGAGTGTGAACGTGTTGAACCACCACATTGTGACAGTGAGTGTGGACGTGTTGAACCATCACATTGTGATAGTGAGTGCGGACGTGTTGAACCACCACATTGTGACAGTGAGTGCGGACGTGTTGAACCACCACATTGTGACAGTGAGTGTGAACGTGTTGAACCACCACATTGTGACAGTGAGTGTGGACTTGTTGAACCACCACATTGTGACAGTGAGTGTGGACGTGTTGAACCACCACATTGTGACAGTGAGTGTGAACGTGTTGAACCACCACATTGTGACAGAGAATTTGGACACACCTTGAAGTCTCGGTTGAGCTCATAGATGGGGACTATGAGACGGTAGAGACGCCCCAGCAACTCATAGCGTTCCGCCTTCTCCATTAGCTCTGCACACTGCTCCAAGAGCTCTGTCAGGTGGTCCTGAAGCAATAGATGCACAGTGTCATATGCACGCACGCACGCACGCATGCACGCACACACGCACGCACCACACACCATACACATACACCACACACAAACCACACACACCACAACACACAACACATACACACACACATGCCACACACGCGAAACATGACACACACACACACCTCACACACACCACACACACACCCCATACACACCATACACACACCACACACACGCCACACACACCACATACACACACACTACACAGACAGACAAGATGGAGCCTCACTTTGGTGTAATGGACGTCTTGCATGCCGCAGTCGTCCTGCATGGCCGACTCCTCTCGCTTCACGTTGGGTGACAATGACACAAACGCTGAACAACCTTGTGGGAAATCACCTGAGATGAACATGACAAACAAGTCGATGTTAAAAGATTTCCATCCAAAGCAAAAAACTCCAGATGGCAATTGATCAAGGAAGTCAGTGGTTTATCAAGATGTCAAAACTGTTCATCTATGTATATGCTGCCCTCGTGAGATATCTGTGAATGTTTGTGTTTAAACATATTCCAACTGCTAGTTACACAAAGAAATGTGAGACATCTCACAAAAACATACTGACCAATCAGTTCACGCTAATCTATTGCTGCAGGACTCACCCACCAATCTAAATAAAATGTCTCAGGTTTTCTTTAACAAAAACCTTTATCTATTTCTGTATTTGTTAATGCACATTGTCATGAACAGGATTGTTAATGATGTGATATAACAACAAAATGTTACTTATTGAATAGTCTACATAGTTTAAATGAAAAGCACATTATTATGTCTGACTATGGAAAGGGACAAACTTGAATTGTCACGTTTATTGGTTATTTTTATACAACTTATAAGGTTTCGGTGCATTTATGGAAAATCTAATCTGTGATATTTTTATCTGACCACCCCACTCTACATCCCACCCTACTACTCCCATGTATCAAATAGAGCCACCCCACCCTACTACTCCCATGTATCAAATAGAGCCACCCCACCCTACTACTCCCATGTATCAAATAGAGCCACCCACCTTACTACTCCCATGTATCAAATAGAGCCACCCCACCCTACTACTCCCATGTATCAAATAGAGCCACCCCACCCTACTACTCCCATGTATCAAATAGAGCCACCCACCTTACTACTCCCATGTATCAAATAGAGCCACCCCACCCTACTACTCCCATGTGTCAACTTGCACCAATACTTCTCTTGGTTCCATGACTGCACACAACAGAAAGTTACAGCTATTTTAGAAGTTGCTTGGTCCGTTGATCATTAGTCTAATGTTCTTGATTGTGTGGTCAAGCTGGTGGACCATGGTCAGGAACAGACAGGTGTAGTAATTAACTTTTCTGTGCAGTTGACCTCAGGACCACCAGCTCTGGAAATCTTGTGGTCCTGCCAAATTTCTGGTGGTCCATACAAGATTTAAAGAATTGAAGGTAACTTTGTTACATGAGACTCGGAAAACAGAATAATGCACAAAAACATTATTTTTTTATTGTATTTAGACCTGACGTACTGTATAAGTAAAGACAATGTTACTGATATAAAAAATATTTCATCAATTGATTGCAAAAGACGAAACAACATTTTGCAAAAAAATATGCATAGCACAATTCCTATGCCTAGGCTATGGAGTTCGGAAGTCACGATGACACTGTATGCAAGACGCAACGGATTAATTAAATAAAGCATTTTTATGCAAAACGTTTTATCGCCAATTTGTACATTTCTATATAAATTGTGTGTTCTGTTGCAAATAGTTGATCATAATCGAGAGATAGAAAAACCGTGATTTTATCAGTCATTATCATGGCATATATATATATCGCGTTTTGCATCAAAACACTTTTATCTCCACCACCATCAACTAGATGGCAGCACAAAACTAGTTTTAACTCGGCTGACGTGATTTTGCCATGTACACACTTGAAATGTGTAAACATGTCAGGGCTTTTGTTTGTCGATATCTTTCTTGCAGTGATTATTACGAATAGTTGCGTACATGTTCGTCCAATGCAGTGAAATGTGTTGTATGTTTAAATTACATCAATAATAACCGCGCTCTCCCCACAGAGCCTCGCTTCCGGTAACAAGGCAAGCTGTCCCTCAGGTTGTGATCAAGACCATTAGATGAATGGCCTAAGCCAGTTGTCATTTAAACAAATTGTTTTCAAAACTAAATAAAAACTTTCATTAATGAATTTTTTTAATATAAGATTTCAGAAATAAAAAAAAATCTTTTTAATACTGCAGGCGAAGAACACTGATCCTGTGTAAACTGAGGCTGTGTAGACTGAGGCTGTGTAGATTGAGGCTGTGTACACGGAGGTTGTGTACACTGAGCATGTGTACACTGAGGCTATGCTGTGTACACTGAGGTTGTGTATACTGATCCTGTGTACACTGAGGCTGTGCACACCGATACAATTTAAACTGAGGCTGTGTGCACTGAGGCTGTGTGCACTGAGGCTGTGTGCACTGAGGCTGTGTGTACTGAGGCTGTGTGCACTGAGGCTGTGTACACTGAGGTTGTGCACACTGAGCCTGTGTACACTTAGCCTATGTACACTGAGGTTGTGTACACTATATCTGTGTACACTGAGGCTGTGTACACTGAACTTGTGTACACTGAGCCTGTGTACACTATATCTGTGTACACTGAGGCTGTGTACACTGAACTTGTGTATACTGAGCCTGTTTACACTGAGGATGTGTACACTGAGCCTGTGTACACTGTATCTGTGTACACTGAGGCTGTGTACACTGAACTTGTGTATACTGAGCCTGTTTACACTGAGGATGTGTACACTGAGCCTGTGTACACTATATCTGTGTACACTGAGGCTGTGTACACTTAACTTGTGTATACTGAGCCTGTTTACACTGAGCCTGTGTCCATATTATACATCTTCTCATCTCAATGCGGCTGCCACACATACACAAGCAGACAAATGAATGCAACAAAGTCTGGTGGAAGGCACAGCAATGTCTGGTGGAAGGCACAGCAATGTCTCCTGGGATGGGGAAGCGAATGTGTATGAGGCAAAATAAAAACAAGCGACTGTGAAAGCACATAATGAGTAACAAAACTGTTGTTGACTTACTCGTCAGTTGCCCTGGTAACAAGTTAAAACAAATAACACGTGGATTAGTAGTCAACATGGGCTTGGTTTTAGTTGTACAAAATATAGTTGCTTCTTCTGCTTGCCCCTTTAATCAGTAGCAAATATACAGGTGACTGCTTCAAGACTGAACAATACTTACACACATTTTTGACAATTCAACTAATAACTTTGACTACTGAACCAAGCACAGAATTAACGAGACCCAACATGGAGAAGGGGGCATGGCTGACCAAAGAAGGGCGCGTTAGGGAGGGAGTTTCGCTAGGGAGATGGGGGCATGACTGTTACAAAGGTCAGAAGAACATTTGCTGAAACAAATTGGACTGAAAAGTTTCATGCCCAGTCAAGACCTGCTGGAGGTGTGAATACAGCAGCAGTTTCATTTCATATTTAGAATTGTTTTTTTTACTCCTGATAAAATGTACAGAATACACTGTTAAAATGGACATATTATTAATAATAATGAGTGTTGCAAGACCCTTTTCAATTCTCTAGCAGTGTGAATGCATCATCTCACCAACTAGGATATAACAGAGAATTAGATTTAAGTTGACTCACCTCGTCTGCGGAGATATTCGGCTACGAGGGCCGCAATGTGCAAGTAACAGTGAGCTGCCTGGAATTGAACAATCACAAATGATTCTGTCAATTCCGAATTCAGGCGGTACAAAAAAAAGCACAACCAGCATCATCTAACACTGGGCCATATCTAACACTGGGCCACATATAACACTGGGCCACATCTAACACTGGGCCACTGCTAATATCGGCTCCATGCAGACAAGCCGCAGTATAAATATGGCCAATGTTCAATAAGAAACCCAGACATTCACATAGGCATACAGAAAGATACTGACCATGTTTGATTAATATCAACAGCGTGTTATAAAGAAGTCAGACATTTTTGCAACTAAAATGTATATGTATAATTGCATCATAGAGAAAGTTTGACTTACAGGATTGTCAAATAATGAACTTCCATTAATCAATCATTGTACATCTTAGCTGTGTCAATCAATCTCAAGATCGATAACTTTATAAACTGTTTATGTTGAGACGTAACAAACCTCTGAGTAGTTTCCATTCTTGCTGTGTATGCGTGCCATACTCTCAAGCCAGGTCTTTCGTAGTTCGGGCGTGCTCGCGTATGACTTGGCCAGACTATACTGGAGGTCAATCAACACTTCAGGGTCGTTCTGATGTTCCTTCATGGCCGCTGTTGCCATGAGAACAGTACGGATCCGCTTCGTGAGATCCTTCACCTCCATTGGAAAAGATGTTTTCTGTCGGAAATGCACAATAATTATTTTTTTGTTTTTTTGTTTTTGCTTTAACTAATTTGTTTTCTTTTCACATCATAAAATATAGGAGAACCTCCAATGGAGAAGTATTCCTTTTATGGCATCTGTCTCACTAGATTATAAAGCTAAAATGTATTAAAGTACACAATATGCAGAAATTATATATATTTATTTATTCTAAATTCAGGTGAATAATAGAATTAATAATAATAATAAAAATGTTTTTAATTCAGACAAAAGTCCATATACATAAAATACATGTAGAGAAATGTATGTATATATAAAACACACACGTTGAGCATAAAAAATAAATGGAAACATTATGTCAGATAAACATGTAGAAATACACATACATATATATAAGATTATTGTTTTCTTAAATCCAAACTGATATGGTGTAGTTTGCAAGTAAACATCCATACAATTAAATAATACAGCTTCTACAATCTTGGAACCTATGTTAGAGAGGCATATAGGCCTGTAATTGCCTTTGTCGTTTACACGTCTATTCTTGTCATTAATAACCGGTACAATGACAGACTCAGTGATTACTTTCGGTATATACCCATGCACCAGGATAGAGGATACAAGGGCAGAGAGTAGTATCAAGAGTTGGGAGTCCACATACTTCATGTGTTCTGCTGTAAGACCATCCAGACCTGGCAACTTATTGCAAGACAAGTCATTAATAATACTCGTCATCTCGCCAGCGTCTATAGTCATATCAGTGTTGAAATCAATGTAATCCTGACATAAATCAATGTAAGCTTTATCACAATGACTGTCTTGTACACTATTAAATTTGTTTTCCTAGTGGTGCTTCCACATTGATCCTATGTTGTCATCGCCATGTACACCATCAACGTTAGTGGTGCTTCCACATTAATCCTATGTTGTCATCGCCATGTACACTGTCGACGTTAGTGGTGCTTCCACATTGATCCTATGTTGTCATCACCATGTACACCGTCAACGTTAGTGGTGTTTCCACATTGATCCTATGTTGTCATCACCATGTACACTGTCAACGTTAGTGGTGTTTCCACATTGATCCTATGTTGTCATCACCATGTACACTGTCAACGTTAGTGGTGCTTCCACATTGATCCTATGTTGTCATCGCCATGTACACTGTCAACGTTAGTGGTGTTTCCACATTGATCCTATGTTGTCATCGCCATGTACACCGTCGACGTTAGTAGGAATTTTAGTTTTGCTGTTTACACGATGCTTAACACCTTTCCAGAATTTACGGGGATCTTTTTGACATATCTTTTCTGCAATACTATCAGCAATAGTAGTTTCTTTGTCTTTCTTACATTTTCTGATAGCATGTTTACATTTGGTTCTGGATAATTTCATGGAATTAAAATCATTCCCTTGTCTTGGTTTACCAATCGCTCTTCATATTAAATAGGCATCCCGAGCTGCACTGTGAAGTGCCTTCACTTTGTCGTTCCAGCCTGGTACTACAGCGTGTTTAAAATCACATTTACAGTTAGACATCAATAATTGGCTAGACATCTTCAACGTACCCATAATGGCATAATAAAAATCATCGATATCGTCATAATGGCTACAATTGTGACAACTGGGGTCACCGCACTTAACGTACACTTTAATAAGTTCTGTTTTTGTGCATTTTCTACATACGTCAATATCGGATGACTTGTTTAATTTCGTCATTGTTTATGCTACCATTAACACATTCTGGGGCTGTATCACTGTTGATGCTGAATGACACCGGTTGATGGTCTGAATTAATACAACCATAAAGCACAGATATGTTAGTTATGCAGTCATTAGCATCAGAGGTGTATATAACATGATCTAGCCATGAGGTTGTCCCCAAGCAGAGCTGACATACGTGTATGTGTCTAATCATGGAATATTTATTGCAGAAATTGAGAAATATATTCCCAAACGTTGATTTCTTAGAAATATCAGAATTAAAGTCACCAATAATTGTTACACATGTGCTATTAATAGTATCAACATATATCGCAATTTTAGCCATATCAACATTAAACCTATCCCGGTTTTCCTCAGATTCGTAGGGCAAGTAAACATTTAGTAAATAATACTCCTTATTACCACTGCCACACAGCCAGTCATAACAATCATCAAGTATGGTAATATATTGATCAAGAGAGCGTTCCCATAAGAAACCTACCCACCATATGGCCTACCAGATATAGTACCATCAGAGGAATCAACTGGTGAAACACCGTAACCAACGTAATCATCGTGACAATTGTTAAGAATGTGACACTCCTGTTTCGTTAGCATAAGCTCTTGAACGCACAAAATATCGCACTCATTTACCAAATTCCTTTAAAAAGGCATAAAACCTTTAAAGTCATTACAATTAAAAGAAGTTATATTAAGTTTCATAATTTAGTCCTTGGCATTAAAGAACTTCCTCAGATAGACTCCAGCTGGCCAATTTTCAGGGTTAAAGAACTTAGACGCGGTATTGCACACTACATCAATCTTGAATGACGCGTAACTGTCATGTTTCGTTTTCACCGACTTGATATATATAGAGACAGCTCATCGATGGACACGGTTGGATCAAGTGTAGATATGAATACAGACAGAAACCGTTCACCATACACTTTCAGTTCATTGTTGCCGTGACTGCTTTTCCGTGTCCTGATTACCGATTGGACCACCTTCTTGCGATAATTTTTGTGCGATACCAGGTGGAAACCATCGTCGTCTGTCTGCTGTGCTCGTTGCCTGCGCTTGTCGGGTCAGTTCGGTGAGTCGAGCACGTGGCTCATGTTGATGTTCGGAACTCGAGTGCTCGTCTTGTTACTTGACGTAGGAGGCTCAATTGTCGATTCGGTGCTGCTAACCGGAGTTGGTCTCAATGCAGGCAGTTTGACGTGCAGTCGATGATGATCACGTGTCATGAGTTTCAGCTGTGGCCATCTCACTGGGTATGAACCCCACGATTTCACGGTAGTCACTTCTCTCTGCAAATCCGCAATTTCTGCCCTCATGGTGCAAAATTCTGACAGCATGTGACCGAAGTCAAAGCTGTTGACATCCAGCGGAGGCAAGGTAGACAAATCCGACATCGCGAACGGAGGCAGTCCCTTTGTGAACTTATGCAGTGCTAGCAGACTGTCTTCTTGTCTTTGTTGTTGCCTTGTCTACGACGGCCTTGTCGCAAACCCAACTTATCGACAACTTCGCATTCGAACAGATGTTGCTTAGCAGCGTCAATCTCATCGGTTTTAAAGTGGTCCAAGCACAGTTTAACTAGTTTCATGAACCATAATGTCCATCTTGTTGTAAGGATAGCACAGTATACTGTTGCACGGTATCCTCGGTTGATCGTCTGTTTGTCTGCCATTAATAGCGGTTGCCATGGGTACTGTTTACTCAAGCGGAACGGACACGGTATTCGGGTTGTTGTACTTTGCACTGTTCGTAATGCAGACAAGTATTGGGCAATCACCTACTGGTCACTGGCTGGGTAATAATTAATTCAAATGTCCACTTGAGAATTAATAACTGTACTAACACTCACGTGTGCTCATTTTGTTGCGTGTTCACTCTCTTAGTTTCAACCACATACTATACTCTCTTAGTTTCAACCACATACTATACTCTCTTAGTTTCAACCACATACTATACTCTCTTAGTTTCAACCACATACTATACTCTCTTAGTTTCAACCACATACTATACTCTCTTAGTTTCAACCACATACTATACTTGTTATATTAAAAAAACGTTAGCCCATATCAGTTGAATAGATCATATCAGATCAGTTTAGTAATGCCACATTCCTATAAAGTGCAATTATAAAAAATCCATTTTGTTTTACACTAAAACTGAATAGTAATACCGTTACAATATGAAAGTATTTACATATGGATTTACATATTTGAAATAAAAAAATGTGCCAAGAACTAACACACATAAAAAACATATACATAATGTTAAATATAAAAAAACATGGATAATTTGACACAACTTGTTTGTTCATAGTATAAATTGATGGTGATGTCAGGTCTTGCAGAACAATACTTTCTCTACAAACCACATATCTATGTGCTACAAACCTGGATGGCCTTGTCATTGTTTGCATAGCTGTTGATTACTGAGAGACTCTCGGAGAAACGGGAGTTACTCAGTCCGACCACGGCACTGATGAGTTGAGACACTGAGATGATCATCTAGAGAAAACACAATATGGTGCTGTAACAAGATGTAAGATTGCCATCCACAGTAACAAGATTGCCATCCACAGTAACAAGATTACCATCCACAGTAACAAGATGATGACGGTAAATGGACCAGGAAATCATTGGCTAATCGAGCGTCCAACACTGTTTCATCTCTGTTGCCCCGCCCTTATGATATATCTGTAAAATGTTTTTAAACATATTCATGCTGCTAGCATTTACGCAATCAGTAGATAATTTGTTCTAATAACTTGTCATCCACTGAATGAATGTATACTTTCTCATATCCAATCTACACAGTTCTTTTACTAATTTAGACCCCACTTAGATTTATATTCAAATAAAAATTATATTTTAGTGAACTGCTAAAATAACCTTTTCTTTTTTCCACTACTCTGTAATAACTCTGTAATAACTATGTAATAATAGGAAAAGCATATAATAATAGGAAAAACAATAATCAACTTATTTAGTTTTAAGTCACATCTGCTTCCAAACCCACCTGTAGATGGACACGTGTGAAATTCTTGCGCTTTGAGAACTCAAAGTTGCTGCGCATGAGCAGATACAAGAGAGCGCACGCCTCGCGCCGCGTGCTCGTGAGACGCAGGTTGCAGCAACGCAGAATCTACGGAAACAACAACAATCAGTGTACAATCACTGCAAACTGTCTACTGGTTTATGGAAGACAAGGACGCTAAAGCTTTCTGAAAAAACACATGCACACAAACACGCTGATAATTAATAAGCACTTCAAAATTAATGCTCAATGATGTTCTAAGCCCCAATTATTTCACACATCACATATTTCATGGGATGTTTCATGTGTTATATTAAGGTAGCTGGGGCGTAGCTGAAACTGGCGTATGAACATGTCTTACATGTAGGTAACACTACACAAATTTGAATTACGATTGGTGAAGGGTTTGTGTCAAAAAACTACTGCCACTTTAGACTGCCATCCACCTTTTGCTAACTTATTCATAGTGGTGTAGCAGACATAATTCGTTTATGTTAAAAAACATTTTCTCAAAGTTATCAGTGACACTGCCATACTTATGTCATTTATTTCTTTGCGGATTTTCTCAAAACAATATAATTTGGCATTTTGTGGCTATTTTGCAACATTTAAAAAAAAAAAAAATCTTGAACGCATCTTACATGTAATTATTGGAATTACAATTGGTGAAGGGTTTGTCAAAAATTCACTGCCACTTTTAGGCTGTCATTCTACTTTTGCTTAATTTATTCACGGTGGTGTAGCAGACGTAATGCTTATATGTACAGGGCCTGTATGTCATTTATTTATTCTTTGGGGATTTTCTCAAAACTATATAATTTTGTATTTTGTGGCTATTTTTCACATTTACAATTTTTTTTTCTAAATCTTGTAACACAATCAAATAAATTCTAAATTAAAAATGTTATTAATCTGGAATATTATATAGTATTTCAACTACAATCTGTGAAGTGAAGAAATGGTTCATCTATCTTAAAAACTTCTACTGAAACTACTAAATTCAAGACAAGCATATAATAGCCACCCCAGCTATCGCAAGGCACAAGAGGTGGACGTGGAACTACTGTTCAACCCCCAAATGTGTCCACTAATGGTTCCACTTACCTCGTAGCAGAGTTGACCACACATTGTCGCCTCGCCAACAAATAGTATGGGTGGGAACTGAAACAAGCAATACCATTGACAAACAGCAACGGATCATTTACTGGAGTGTTCTTATCTAAGTAAGCAAAAGTAATGATAAAAGTATGTTCTAATATTAGTCCAGGACTTTTAGGCCAAAATACCATCGGACCTAAATGTTGAAAATAAAAAGCTGACTTTTGCGCCACAGATCCCTGAAAGTGTCTCGAGTAACATACTAAGTCCCCAAGAATCGTCCTTGAGCTAACCGCAGAATTCCAGATGACGTCCGAAAGGCCAGAAACCTGTGTTTAACTGTAACTTATTAGAATCAGAAAAAATTTATTATTGGCAACTTTTCAATTGGATTGTACACACAGTCACGATAAAATACCAAAAGCCACGCATGTATAATTCTGTTATAAAACACTGGAAATTACGTTAAAATAATTATTGCACATTTTGTACGTAATGCAATTAAATTAAAATTATATTTATATACATTCACTAAAACGAACCGTGAACGCATAATTAAATTACATTAAAATGAAAATAAATAAATTACTTTAGATATTACAATTGTATGATAAAACATACCCGATAAACCATTTAAGTGTTTTGACAGTGTACCAAACACCATGGTATTAACGAGTTTTTGTAGCGATTTGTGTTAGCCATTGGAACGGGCAGCTCGTTAAATGATCTTAGAGCATATGAAACCATTCGAGTGTCCGGTAGTAGTTTATTCAGTTTGTGCTCACTATGCCTCATTCTACAGAAATACACTTTACATATCGCATTGCGCCTGTCATGCAGCGTTGGTATGTTTACCATCTAGAGAATATCCTTGATTATCTCGATATTGTCCGATAAGTATTTAGGCAAGTTCGTATGCCATACCGGACAAGCATATTCAACTATTGGTCTGATCACAAATACATCAATTCTAACCAAATCGATTTGATTGATTCCAGCATGTTTCAATTGATAGATCATATACACCCTTTTCCTTGCCTTTGCAACTATTTCTTCTATGTGTGCATTCCAACTTAAACCAGATGATATAGTTACACCGAGAACTTTTGCTTGAGTAACTCTTTCAATATCAGTCCCTTTTATATCAACATTCGGCAGAGATTCAACATACATTCTATCTTTACAGAAATATATAACCATCTCTTTTGTCTTACTTGTATCAATGCGCGTATCATTATTGCTAGACCACTGCGCAATAATGTTAGCTGAATCCTGTATGACAGATACTCTGCTCTGGTTGCATATTTCAAATATTGTGCTGTTATCTACATATTTGTAGATAAGGCAAGGAGTTCGTAAATCATTGATATGGACCAAAAAGTGTTTTGGTCCAGACAAAGTTCCCTGGTGAACGCCTCCATTAACTTCTTAATCACTAGAGCTAGAAAGCAGATGTTGGTATTTATGGTGGGGTTTTCATCCAGGCTCGATCTAAATCACACCACTACAACATGGAGTCATCAGAACATGCATGTATTTAGTTTTGTCTACTATAATCGGGTGCAAAGCCACAGGAAAAGAATAGAGTCAAAAATAATGTTTGTTATTGAAGGTTCATATTCCTTTAATAATGTTACCGTTTTTCATTGAATATCTTCATCCCTAGTAAAGATAGCCATGTGGCGCCATCTGGAGTGTGGTTTACAATGGAATTCATCAACAGTTTCCAGCCCCCGGCTCTATTTCAGGATGGTCTGCTCAGAAAGAACAAGAGTGATATGTCCATTGCCCTGAAAGAATCTGTGAAGGAACATAGTCTGACTACTTCTGACAACACCACTGTGGTGATTGATGGTGGTCATTTGCTGAACACCATCAATTGGCCGACTGACACAACCTACCACAAGATTGCTGCTAACTATGTGAAACATGTTTGCACCCAATTCACAGGTATGCTAGTCGTTGTAGTGTTTTACGGCTATGGATCAGCCGCAACCTCCACAAAGAGCATTGAGCACCAGCGTCGCACGCAGAAAACAGCCTCTCGTGATATCCTGTTCAATGCCAGCATGAATCCGTTTGTCCCTCAGCACAGCTTTCTCATGAACCTGACCAGCAAGACACACCTTATCTCCATCATTACACAATGTTTTGTAAACGATTGTGTCCTCTGCAAGCAGGTCGAAGGGGACGCGGTCAGGCTTATTGTCTCAACAGCCCTGGAGGTTTCCAATCTAGTTCTTGTTGTTGCCACTGACACTGACATCCTGGTACTGTTGGTGAACCAGGCGAGTGGCATACATGGCGGTGTGTACATGGGGCGAGGTCTGACTTCATGTCTCAATGTTCTCGATATCCAGGAAAAGATCGGAATTGTTAAGACCCACCTGCTCTTCATCCGTGTTGCACAAGACGATGGATGGCTTAGAGAACGTTGGCTACCTACAGTAGCTGGTGAACAGTTCCTGATAACCTTGTATGGAGGTGATCGGAAGACAACACTGGATGCCTTTATATTATACTTACACATTTATCCATTATTCGCAAATGGTACCCATTGCAACATGAGTCTGTGAATTTTTGCAAATGTTTTGACAGCTCTACGGGCGAGCCATCAAGAAGTGCAAACTGTCTTCAGAGTTCAGATTGGAGACACTGCCGCCAACAACTGCGGCTGCCCGGCAGCATTCCTTCCGTACCTATCACACTGGGCAGCAATGGAGTGGAAACACCCTGCCTCCCACTGACTGGGTAGTTTTAACAGTTCTAATCCTACAAGCAGCTGTACTAAATTGGATTAATTTGAATGTTGGTTCTAATTGGGGAGTCAAAGGTGAATTCAGTTACAGGGCTGGTCATTGGAGGATGGACAACTGGCCCCTGTAGCAAGCGCGAGACCCCAGCCCCAAGCAAGTTCCTCCGCATGGTGTCGTGTGGATGCAAAGGCCAACGTGGGAAGGCACGTGGGTGTCGGAAGGTGGGGCAATTTTGTACTGCCATCTGCGCATCCTGCAGAGGAGGGTCATGCACAAACACCTTCACACACGAGGAAGCACAGGCGCACTCGGTCTGGAGTTGGTGCAGTTGCTTTTTAATATAAGAAGTTTGTTTATATCAGTGTATATAATACTGACTTTGCCTAGTGTTGTAATAAAGCAATTGGTATTTGAACCTTTAATCGCCCTTTTCCTATACATTTTACCAGGAACAAGGTGAAATATTGTTTAAAAAGTATGTTCTGATGACTGTATAATATTTTAACCATGTTCATCGGATAGAGCATGGTTGAAAACCCAACCCTAGATATCTATATGTGCCTTCTATCCCTAATGGTTTAGAAAATCCAGCAGGTTTATTGAATTGCCACAGTTTCGGATGCCATCTTGAATTCTGCGGTTAGCTCAAGGAGGATTCTTGGGGACTTTTAGGTTTGACCCTAAAACTCCTGGATTATATAGCATGGCACCCAGGCTGGTGAGGGAGTTAACCCTAGCCCAGGCTGGTGAGGGAGTTAACCCTAGCCCAGTCTGGTGAGGGAGCTAACCCTAGCCCAGGCTGGTGAGGGAGCTAACCCTAGCCCAGGCTGGTGAGGGAGTTAACCCTAGCCCAGGCTGGTGAGGGAGCTAACCCTAGCCCAGGCTGGTGAGGGAGTTAACCCTAGCCCAGGCTGGTGAGGGAGTTAACCCTAGCCCAGGCTGGTGAGGGAGTTAACCCTAGCCCAGGCTGGTGAGGGAGTTAACCCTAGCCCAGGCTGATGAGGGTGCTAACCCTAACCCACCTTGCTGATGAAGGAACGCAGGGCAGCGAAGGCATGCTTGAGCACTGTCTCTGATTGGTGGGTCTGCAGGAAGTGAAGGTGAAGGTCAAACACACGCCGCATGATGGGATTGTCACCGTTCTGAAACTTGAGCTGGCTCTGTCGGAAGTAAATGTGCAGATCATTAGTTTCGTATCATCAGAGTAATTTATCTGTAGATGTGCCCAAAATCTGGAGCAAACTCCCCATCACTTTAAAATGTAAAACTATAGCTACATTCTGCCTCAGCAATCCCTCACTCTCATGAGGACTTCTGCCTCAGCAGTCCCTCACTCTCATGAGGACTTCTGCCTCAGCAGTCCCTCACTCTCATGAGGACTTCTGCCTCAGCAGTCCCTCACTCTCATGAGGACTTCTGCACGTCCCTGTTCACGACTTCATGCTTAAAGACTCTGGTTTGTTGTGTCTGTGACTGAGCTCAGGTTGCAGCGTGCCAGGTTATTGTTCTACCTTGAATGTGCTGGTATAGAGACAGACGATGTCAAGAACGTCCATCGCGACTTCTGTGGACAGATTCGCCTCCATGCTGGACTCCGTGATGTCACTCCGTCCGCCGTCTACAAGGAATGTAATAAATAACAACAACAAAAGTATTTATATATCGCCCGATCAACCGAGATTGCTCTCAGGTGCTTTATATAAATGTAATCATAACTTTAAATTATACGAAAAATCATACTAATAATAATAATTATTTTAAAATGTAGTCCATGAAGAAATTTATAAAAATAGTCCTACCATAAATAATTTTTAATAATTTCTTTTATGTAATAAAAAATTACAATAAATGCATACAAAAAATTTCCGTCCTCAATCAAATTAAAAGTCCCTCCTCCATTAAAGGTTCCTCCTCAATTAAAGGTCCCTCCTCAATTAAAGGACCCTCCTCAATTAAAGGTCCCTCCTCAATTAAAGGACCTTCCTCAATTAATGGCTCCTCCTCAATTAAAGGACCCTCCTCAATTAAAAGTTCTTCCTCAATTAAAGGTCCCTCCTCAATTAAAGGTCCCTCCTCAATTAAAGGACCCTTCTTAATTAAAGGACCCTCCTCAATTAAAGGTCCTCCTCAAATAAAGGTCCCTCCTCCATTAAAGGACCCTCATCAATTAAAGGTCCCTCCTCAATTAAAGGACCCTCCTCAATTAAAGGTCCCTCCTCAATTAAAGGACTATCCTCAATTAATGGTTCCTCCTCAATTAAAAGTTCCTCCTCAATTAAAGATACCTCCTCAAATAAAGGTCCCTCCTCAATTCATAATTTTTTTTTCGCTCGTTTCATTCCAAATTAATTTTGCAAATATTCAAACCTACCTAGTATCCACTATGACATGCTAGCTCATTTGTGCAACTTTTTGTGCAGTGTTTGTGAAATCAATGCTTGATCCAGCACTTATTGAAGTGAAAATGGAAATGCTGAAGACTCAAGAATTTTGCCCTTGGTGAAATTTCATAACTTTGTTATGTGATCAGTGAGAGGGTGGAAGGCACGCCCATGATCAGCCTTGACCCCATAAAGTGTTTACCATTTTGGATATCCACCACTTACCAGATCTAACGAATAAAGTCAATTATTTTAACAAAAATACAATTTTTTTTATTAAACCGATTGGATATTACATAAACTATTCAAACAATATATATATTAGGACATCAACAAATTGGATTCATGATAGGCTAAATCAGTTGAGGATGGAGTTTTAAAGGCATGTGATACGTACATGATACCATCCAAAGGCATGTCACTCAGAGTGCTATTGCTAGTACAGCCTAAAGGCATGTGATACATACACATTATACCATCCAAAGGCATGTCACTCAGTGTGGTACTGCTACTATAGCCTAAAGGCATGTAATATGTACACATGATACCATCCAAAGGCATGTCACTCAGAGTGTTACTGCTACTACAGGCATGTCACTCAGTGTGGTACTGCGACTATGGCCTAAAGGCATGTGATATGTACACATGATACCATCCAAAGGCATGTCACTCAGAGTGTCACTGCTACTACAGGCATGTCACTCAGTGTGGTACTGCGACTATAGCCTAAAGGCATGTAATATGTACACATGATACCATCCAAAGGCATGTCACTCAGAGTGTTACTGCTACTACAGGCATGTCACTCAGTGTGGTACTGCGACTATAGCCTAAAGCATGATATGTACACGACACCATCCAAAGGCATGTCACTCAGAGTGCTACTGCTACTACAGGCATGTCATTCAGAGTGCTACTGTTACTACAGCTTAAAGGCATGCGATACGTACACATGAGACCATCCAAAGGCATGTCACTCAGAGTGCTACTGCTCCGGCCGTGCCCATGCAGCTGTTGCTGGGTCATCTTCATTGGCAGTGTCAATGCTCGCTTCGTGTCACTTATCAGGCTGAAACGTAATGTCACTAAATGTGACCCTAGCACAGAATGTTTTCCCTCTAACATGTATTTAAAAAAATTTAATTTATACATATATCTGATGAAGCAATCCTATGCTGCTTGATGATTCCTGTTTAGCAGAAACAACATATTTTGCTTTGTTGATGATTCGAAATAACTCTCTTGCTGCAAACTCATAAGATATTGCAGCTATGTATTTCCTGCAAAATTAAGCCATTTCAATGTAGAACATAATAGGTGTATGTATAATTCCAAAACCTACACAATAAAGGAAACATTTTAATACTGAATGTGGTGATGTAGTGAGACGGCTAGTGGCTACCTGACCAGTTTTTAACACCTACCATAGAGAGATTGCATTCACACCTACCACAGAGAGATTGCATTCACACGTACCACAGAGAGACTGCATTCACATCTACCACAGAGAGATTGCATTCACATCTACCACAGAGAGATTGCATTCACACCTACCACAGAGAGATTGCATTCACACCTACCACAGAGAGGCTGCATTCACACCTACCACAGAGAGATTGCATTCACACCTACCACAGAGATTGCATTCACACCTACCACAGAGAGACTGCATTCACACCTACCACAGAGAGGCTGCATTCACACCTACCACAGAGAGACTGCATTCACACCTACCACAGAGAGATTGCATTCACACCTACCACAGAGATACTGCATTCACACCTACCACAGAGAGGCTGCATTCACACCTACCACAGAGATACTGCATTCACACCTACCACAGAGAGACTGCATTCACATCTACCACAGAGAGATTGCATTCACACCTACCACAGAGATTGCATTCACACCTACCACAGAGAGACTGCATTCACACCTACCACAGAGAGACTGCATTCACACCTACCACAGAGAGATTGCATTCACACCTACCACAGAGAGATTGCATTCACACCTACCACAGAGATACTGCATTCACACCTACCACAGAGAGGCTGCATTCACATCTACCACAGAGAGACTGCATTCACACTTACCACAGAGAGACGGCATTCACACCTACCACAGAGAGATTGCATTCACACCTACCACAGAGAGATTGCATTCACACTTACCACAGAGAGATTGCATTCACACCTACCACAGAGAGGCTGCATTCACACCTACCACAGAGAGACTGCATTCACACCTACCACAGAGAGATTGCATTCACACCTACCACAGAGATACTGCATTCACACCTACCACAGAGAGGCTGCATTCACATCTACCACAGAGAGACTGCATTCACACTTACCACAGAGAGACGGCATTCACACCTACCACAGAGAGATTGCATTCACACCTACCACAGAGAGATTGCATTCACACTTACCACAGATAGATTGCATTCACACCTACCACAGAGAGATTGCATTCACACCTACCACAGAGAGGCTGCATTCACACCTACCACAGAGAGATTGCATTCACACCTACCACAGAGAGATTGCATTCACACCTACCACAGAGAGATTGCATTCACACCTACCACAGAGAGATTGCATTCACACCTACCACAGAGAGACGGCATTCACACCTACCACAGAGAGATTGCATTCACACTTACCACAGAGAGATGGCATTCACACCTACCACAGAGAGATTGCATTCACACCTACCACAGAGAGATTGCATTCACACTTACCACAGATAGATTGCATTCACACCTACCACAGAGAGATTGCATTCACACCTACCACATAGAGATTGCATTCACACCTACCACAGAGAGACTGCATTCACACCTACCACAGAGAGATTGCGTTCACACCTACCACAGAGAGATTGCATTCACACCTACCATAGAGAGGCGATGCGTCTGTGGCCCGCGTAACGGAAGTACTTGAGGCAAGTCCTGTAATGACAGACATTGAGGGACGTGTTAAAGTACTTGAGGCAAGTCCTGTAATGGTAAACAATGCGGGACATGCTAAAGTACTTGAGGCAAGTCCTGTAACAACAGACAATGAGGGACATGCTAAAGTACTTTAGACAAGACCTGTAACAACAGACAATAAGTGACATGTTAAAGTACTTGAGACACGGCCTGTAACAACAGACAATGAGGGTCATGCTAAAGTACTTGAGACACGGCCTGTAACGACAGACAATGAGGGGCATGTTAAAGTACTTGAGACACGGCCTGTAACGACAGACAATGAGGGGCATGTTAAAGTACTTGAGACAAGGCCTGTAATATAGCAAGTCTATGATGCATGACAAGGAAGAAAACTAAAAGAAAGAAGAATGAATGATACTAACAGTTGGTGAACTACTTGTGTATATTACCACAGTACCACACTACCGCAGTACTACACTATCCCAGTACCACACTACCACAGTACCACACTACCGCAGTACTACACTATCCCAGTACCACACTACCACAGTACCACACTACCGCAGTACAGTACCACATTACTGCAGTACCACACTACCGCAGTACCATACTACCATTATAATGGCAACTGCTGTGGTATTGCAGAACTGCAGTACTGTGATACTGCAGTACTGCGGTACTGCGGAACAGTTCTTTAAGTCATCATGTACAAAATAGCAGATGACCATTTGAATTTATTTAAAAAAATGAAAACAACCAATTGCAATAACAGAGAACATAGAGAACATTTAGAACATAGAGAACATAGAGAACATTGAGAACATAGAGAACATTGAGAACATAGAGAACATAGAGAACATTGAGAACATAGAGAACATAGAGAACATAGAGAACATTGAGAACATAGAGAACATAGTCCCCAACATTGAATTTACTAAAATCGTTAGAAATAAATATAAAATGACACGTTTGTAATACATCCCCCTGTAATTGTACTGGATGGCTTGTGGTGTAGCAATACTCATCCTCCTGTAATTGTACTGGATGGCTTATGATGTAGCAATATTCATCCCCCCGTAATTGTACTGGGTGACTGGTGGTGTAGCAATACACATCCCCCTGTAATTGTACTGGGTGACTGGTGGTGTAGCAATACTCATCCCCCTGTAATTGTACTGGATGACTGGTGGTGTAGCAATACACATCCCCCTGTAATTGTACTGGGTGACTGGTGGTGTAGCAATACTCATCCCCCTGTAATTGTACTGGGTGACTGGTGGTGTAGCAATACACATCCCCCTGTAATTGTACTGGATGACTGGTGGTGTAGCAATACTCATCCCCCTGTAATTGTACTGGATGACTGGTGGTGTATCAATACACACCCCCCTGTAATTGTACTGGGTGACTGGTGGTGTAGCAATACTCATCCCCCTGTAATTGTACTGGGTGACTGGTGGTGTAGCAATACTCATCAATCTGTAATTGTACTGGGTGACTGGTGGTGTAGCAATACTCATCCCCCTGTAATTGTACTGGATGACTGGTGGTGTAGCAATACTCATCAATCTGTAGTTGTACTGGGTGACTGGTGGGGTAGCAATACTCATCCCCCTGTAATTGTACTGGGTGACTGGTGGTGTAGCAATACACATCCCCCTGTAATTGTACTGGATGACTGGTGGTGTAGCAATACTCATCCCCCTGTAATTGTACTGGGTGACTGGTGGTGTAGCAATACTCATCCCCCTGTAATTGTACTGGATGACTGGTGGTGTAGCAATACTCATCAATCTGTAGTTGTACTGGGTGACTGGTGGGGTAGCAATACTCATCCCCCTGTAATTGTACTGGATGGCTTGTGGTGTAGCAATACTCATCCTCCTGTAATTGTACTGGATGGCTTATGATGTAGCAATATTCATCCCCCCGTAATTGTACTGGGTGACTGGTGGCGTAGCAATACACATCCCCCTGTAATTGTACTGGGTGACTGGTGGTGTAGCAATACTCATCCCCCTGTAATTGTACTGGATGACTGGTGGTGTAGCAATACTCATCAATCTGTAGTTGTACTGGGTGACTGGTGGGGTAGCAATACTCATCCCCCTGTAATTGTACTGGATGACTGGTGGTGTAGCAATACTCATCAATCTGTAGTTGTACTGGGTGACAGGTGGGGTAGCAATACTCATCCCCCTGTAATTGTACTGGATGACTGGTGGTGTAGCAATACTCATCAATCTGTAGTTGTACTGGGTGACTGGTGGGGTAGCAATACTCATCCTCCTGTAATTGTACTGGATGGCTTATGATGTAGCAATATTCATCCCCCCGTAATTGTACTGGGTGACTGGTGGTGTAGCAATACTCATCCCCCTGTAATTGTACTGGATGACTGGTGGTGTAGCAATACTCATCAATCTGTAGTTGTACTGGGTGACTGGTGGGGTAGCAATACTCATCCCCCTGTAATTGTACTGGATGACTGGTGGTGTAGCAATACTCATCAATCTGTAGTTGTACTGGGTGACTGGTGGGGTAGCAATACTCATCCCCCTGTAATTGTACTGGATGACTGGTGGTGTAGCAATACTCATCAATCTGTAGTTGTACTGGGTGACTGGTGGGGTAGCAATACTCATCCTCCTGTAATTGTACTGGATGGCTTATGATGTAGCAATATTCATCCCCCCGTAATTGTACTGGGTGACTGGTGGTGTAGCAATACACATCCCCCTGTAATTGTACTGGGTGACTGGTGGTGTAGCAATACTCATCCCCCTGTAATTGTACTGGATGACTGGTGGTGTAGCAATACTCATCAATCTGTAGTTGTACTGGGTGACTGGTGGGGTAGCAATACTCATCCCCCTGTAATTGTACTGGATGACTGGTGGTGTAGCAATACTCATCAATCTGTAGTTGTACTGGGTGACTGGTGGGGTAGCAATACTCATCCCCCTGTAATTGTACTGGATGACTGGTGGTGTAGCAATACTCATCAATCTGTAGTTGTACTGGGTGACTGGTGGGGTAGCAATACTCATCCTCCTGTAATTGTACTGGATGGCTTATGATGTAGCAATATTCATCCCCCCGTAATTGTACTGGGTGACTGGTGGTGTAGCAATACACATCCCCCTGTAATTGTACTGGATGACTGGTGGTGTAGCAATACTCATCCCCCTGTAATTGTACTGGATGACTGGTGGTGTAGCAATACTCATCAATCTGTAGTTGTACTGGGTGACTGGTGGGGTAGCAATACTCATCCCCCTGTAATTGTACTGGATGACTGGTGGTGTAGCAATACTCATCAATCTGTAGTTGTACTGGGTGACTGGTGGGGTAGCAATACTCATCCCCTTGTGATTGTACTGGGTGACTGGTGGGGTAGCAATACTCATCCCCCTGTGATTGTACTGGATGACTGGTGGTGTAGCAATACTCATCCCCCTGTAATTGTACTGGGTGACTGGTGGTGTAGCAATACTCATCAATCTGTAGTTGTACTGGGTGACTGGTGGGGTAGCAATACTCATCCCCTTGTGATTGTACTGGGTGACTGGTGGGGTAGCAATACTCATCCCCCTGTGATTGTACTGGATGACTGGTGGTGTAGCAATACTCATCCCCCTGTAATTGTACTGGGTGACTGGTGGTGTAGCAATACTCATCAATCTGTAATTGTAATGGGTGACTGGTGGTGTAGCAATACTCATCCCCCTGTAATTGTCCTGGGTGACTGGTGGTGTAGCAATACTCATCCCCCTGTAATTATCCTGGGTGACTGGTGGTGTAGCAATACTCATCAATCTGTAATTGTACTGGGTGACTGGTGGTGGTGCAATCGGGAGTCAGTGTTCAATCAGTGATGCAGTTAAGGTGGTGGAGTCAGTGTTGAGTAAATGGTGGAGTCAGTGTTGAGTCAGTGATGGAGTTAGTGATGGAGACAGTGATGGAGTCAATAGTGGAGTCAGTGATGGAGTCAGTGATGGAGTCTATGGTGGAGTCAGTGATGGAGTCAGTGATGGAGTCAGTGGTGGAGTCAGTGATGGAGTCAGTGATGGAGTCAGTGATGGAGTCAGTGATGGAGTCAGTGATGGAGTCAGTGATGGAGTCAGTGATGGAGTCAGTGATGGAGTCAATGGTGGAGTCAGTGTTGAGCCAGTGGCACTTACTCTAGGATATCGAAGAAGTCGATGACATCGGACTCGGACGAATTGTTGAACCAACCAAGCAGGATTTCTGCAAATATATAAGCATAGCCTGGTTGCTATGGTTACCAACAATCCAAAATACTGTATTTTCTCTCCATTGCAGATGCAAGCATATTAATTAAGTAGTAGGTACGATTACATATCGTCAAATAAAATGTTGAAATAAAGCAAATTGTTGGAAATATTCCTTGTAACATACATTCTCTGCAGATTAACAAATATTTCTTAAATATGTCAGGGCTGTTATTTAGACATAACATTTACATATATTCCAAGATATTAAACAAATTGTACAATAAATCAATCAGCCAATAAATAAACAACTTTTTTATGAAGACTGTTACCTTCCGAGAGATTGGAGACAATGTACAGGAAACATATGAGCATGTCCTTCACTTCTTGGTGATCCAGTTTGTCATAGCACGTCATGTAAGATGCATTTGACACACTGGCCGTGGTGTCTGGCACTGAGTAGGTCCTGAGACAGACAACATGGCCTTGGAGGATCATCCGACTTGGCTCAATACAACATAACATTTATCTCATCTTAATTGCAAACAAGGTATGTGTTTACCGGTCTCAACACCCTTCATCCCCCGACCTGTTCATAACTGTTCACCCCCAGACAAACCTGTCTATAACTGTTCACCCCCCGACAGACCTGTCCATAACCCTTCACCCCTGACAGACCGGTCTATAACCCTTCACTCCCTGACATACCTTTCTATAACCCTTCACCCCCTGACATACCTTTCTATAACCCTACACTTCCTGACATACTTTTCTATAACCTTTCACCCCTGACAGACCTGTCCATAACCCTTCACCCCCTGACAGACCTGGATATAACCCTTCACCCCTGACAGACCTGTCCATAACCCTTCACCCCTGACATACCTATATATATATAACCGTTCAACCCTGGCAGACCTGCCCATAACCCTTCACCCCTGACAGACCTGTCCATAACCCTTCACCCCTGACAGACCTGTCCATAACCCTTCACCCCCTGACAGACCTGGATATAACCCTTCACCCCTGACAGACCTGTCCATAACCCTTCACCCCTGACATACCTATACATAACCGTTCAACCCTGACAGACCTGCCCATAACCCTTCACCCCTGTCCATAACCCATCACCCCTGACAGACCTGTCCATAACCCTTCACCCCTGACAGACCTGTCCATAACCCTTCACCCCTGACAGACCTGTCCATAACCCTTCACCCCCTGACAGACCTGCATATAACCATTCAACCCTGACAGACCTGTATATAATCCTTCACCCCTGACAGACATGTCCATAACCCTTCACCCGCTGTCATACTTTTTATAACCCTTCACCCACAGACAGACCTATCCATAACACTTCACCCCTGACAGACCTGTCCATTACTCTTCACCCCTGACAGACCTGTCCATAACTCTTCACCCCCTGACAGACCTGTATATAACCCTTCAACCCTGACAGACCTGTATATAACCCTTCACCCCTGTCCATAACCCTTCACCCCTGACAGACCTGTATATAACCGTTCAACGCTGACAGACCTGTCCATAACTCTTCACCCCCTGACAGACCTGTATATAACCTTTCACCCCTGACAGACCTATCCATAACCCTTCCACTCTGACAGACCTGTCCATAACCCTTCTACCCTGACAGACCTGTATATAACCCTTCAACCATGACAGACCTATATATAACCCTTCACCCCTGACAAACCTGTCTATAACCCTTCACACCCTGACAGAGCTGTCAATAACCATTCACCCTTGACATACCTGTCTACAACCCTTCACCCCTGACAGACCTTTATGTAACCCTTCACCACTGACAGTTGCTGTGTGTAGCCCTTACCCTTCACCCCCTAACAGATCTGTCTATAACCCTTCACCCCTGTATATAACCCCTCACTCCTGACAGACCTGTCCATAACCCTTCACCCCTGACAGACCTGTCTATAACCCTACATTCCCAGACATACATTTCTATAACCCTTCACCCCCTGACATACCTTTCTATAACCCTACACTCCCTGACATACCTTTCTATAACCCTTCACCCCTGACAGACCTGCCATAACCCTTCACCCCCTGTCATACCTTTCTATAACCCTTCAACCCTGACATACTTGTCCATAACCCTTCACCCCCTGATAGACCTGGATATAACCCTTCAACCCTGACAGACCTGTATATAACCCTTCACCCCTGACAGACCTGTCCATAACCCTTCACCCCTGACATACCTATATATAACCGTTCAACGCTGACAGACCTGTCCATAACCCTTCACCCCTGACAGACCTGTCCATAACCCTTCTACCCTGACATACTTGTCTATAACCCTTCACCCCTGACATACCTGTTTACAACCCTTCAACCCTGACATACCTGTATATAACCCTTCATCCCTGACAGACCTGTCTATAATCCTTCACCCCTGACAGACCTGTATATAACCCTACACCCCCTGACAAACCTGTCTATAACCCTTCACCCCTGACAGACCTGTATGTAACCCTTCACCCCTGACAAACCTGTCTATAACACTTCACCCCCCTGACAGACCTGTACATAACCATTCACCCCCTGACAGTCGCTGTGTGTAAACTATTACACTTCACACAGTCTGTCAACAAGTGATCCATCTAGAGAGAGGACAAGTGAACCGTCTAGAGAGGAAAAGTGAACTGTCTAGAGAGAGGACAAGTGAACCGTCTAGAAAGAGGATAAGTGAACCGTCTAGAGAGAGGACAAGTGAAAAGTCTAGAGAGAGGACAAGTGAACCGTCTAGAGAGAAGACAAGTGAACCGTCTAGAGAGAAGACAAGTGAACCGTCTAGAGAGAGGACAAGTGAACCGTCTAGAGAGAGGACAAGTGAACCATCTAGAGAGAGGAAAAAGTGAACTGTCTAGAGAGAGAAAAAGTGAACTGTCTAGAGAGAGGAAAAGTGAACCGTCTAGAAAGAAGATAAGTGAACCGTCTAGAGAGAGGACAAGTGAACCGTCTAGAGAGAAGACAAGTGAACCGTCTAGAGAGAAGACAAGTGAACCGTCTAGAGAGAGGACAAGTGAACCGTCTAGAGAGAGGACAAGTGAACCATCTAGAAAGAAGATAAGTGAACCGTCTAGAGAGAGGACAAGTGAACCGTCTAGAGAGAAGACAAGTGAACCATCTAGAGAGAAGACAAGTGAACCGTCTAGAGAGAAGACAAGTGAACTGTCTAGAGAGAGGACAAGTGAACCGTCTAGAAAGAAGATAAGTGAACCGTCTAGAGAGAGGACAAGTGAACCATCTAGAGAGGGGACAAGTGAACCATCTAGAGAGGGGACAAGTGATAAAGAAGTAGCTAATGCAAGAAGAAACTCTTCCCTTCCCTTTCCCAGCAGCACCCACCTCTGATGTGTCTGGCAGTGCTCCCTGCTTTCCTTGTCCCTCTCCCGCTCCGTGGTCATGGAGGAGTGGGAAGTGGAACTGCCCAGGGAAGAGGAGGAGCCATGGTCAGACATCTTGGTGCTGTCTGCCGCCACACAGGCCAGCGTCGGGGTCGGCACTGTCAGGGCAATGGAGGCGTGTTTGTTACCACAGGGTTCAGTGGGACACGAGTGTCAGGGGGCAATATACCGACTTTAAACCGAAACTATAATGTGACACATCATATCTCAAGGCCAAAACAGGACACATTTGCAAAATGACACAGGACTGAAACGGGTCTCTTACCTTGTCCTGAAATGATGGCTAGTATCCCCAGGTCTCTTACCTTGTCCTGCAATGCTGGCCAGAACCCCCGGGTCTCTTACATTGTCCTGCAATGATGGCCAGAACCTCTGTGTCTCTTAACTTTGTCCTGCAATGATGGCCAGCACCCCCGGGTCTCTTACCTTGTCCTGCAATGATGGCTAGTACCCCCGGGTCTCTTACCTTGTCCTGCAATGATGGCTAGTACCCCCAGGTATCTTACCTTATCCTGCAATGCTGGCCAGAATCCCCGGGTCTCTTACATTGTCCTGCAATGATGGTCAGAACCCATGTCTCTTACCTTGTCCTTACATTGTCCTGCAATGATGGTCAGAACCCATATGTCTCTTACCTTGTCCTGCAATGATGGTCAGAACCTCCGGGTTTCTTACCTTGTCCTGCAAAGATGGCCAGAACCCCCGGGTCTCTTACCTTGTCCTGCAATGATGGCCAGAACCCCCGGGTCTCTTACCTTGTCCTGCAATGCTGGCCAGAATCCCCGGGTCTCTTACATTGTCCTGCAATGATGGTCAGAACCCATATGTCTCTTACCTTGTCCTGCAATGATAGCCAGTACACCCGGGTCTCTCACCTTGTCCTACAATGATGACCAGAACCCCCGGGTCTCTCACCTTGTCCTGCAATGATGGCCAGAACCCCCCGGGTCTCTTACCTTGTCCTGCAATGATGGCCAGAACCCCCCGGGTCTCTTAACTTGTCCTGCAATGATGGCCAGTACACCCGGGTCTCTCACCTTGTCCTGCAATGATGGCCAGAACCCCCGGGTCACGCACCATCACCCGGATGTGATGGGGACTGTGGCCAGACTGAGCCTCCAGGGAGACTGAGCTGCTGTTCGACACCATTCCTATATGCTTGATGCTGCCATCTGGTGTTGATGCTTCGCCGTTCACCAGGCCACCAGATGGCGTGTTGATCTGTGACTCATTGTTGTGAATGAGTCGGTTCTTGTTCTCCAGAATGACAGTGATGAAGGGGAGATAGAGGGTGCAGATGCGAGCTTGGTGGGCCTGCAGGGGAGAACATTTCACTGACACACATTCTAATTAGTTTGTTGCGACGAACATTATGTGACACACATTCAAGTATTTTTGTAGGGGAGAAGATTTTATTGAGACACATTCAAATTAGTTTGTTGGGATGAAAATTATGTGATACACATTCAAGCATTTTTTGCTTGGGAAAATTTTTTATTGAGACACATTCAACCAGTTTTGTTGGGATGAACATTACATGATACACATTCAAGTATTTTTGAAGGGGTAAACATTTCATTGACACCTATCATTTTTACAGATGAACATTTTGTTGAGACATTTCATGGTATTTTTATAAGGGTGACCATATCTTCGATACACCTTCAAACTATATGCATATATGGAAGTGTTTGACAAAAAAGTTGCAACATCTAATTTGTTTTATAAAATAAAAAGAGAGTACCAACATGCTAATATTTACATTTGACATTGTTTTCATTCTGATAAAAAATAAAGAAACTGTCCATGTTACTAGATAACAGCTGTTCCTGTGTTCCAATTCAAAATGTTGTTTTCACATTGCATAATCGGAGTACAGGTGCATAATCAGGGTACAGGTGGATAATCGGGGTACAGGTGGATAATTGGGGTACAGGTGCATAATTGCACATAAGTAGCATTAATACAGAGAATTGTTGCAGCGATCGTTACCTTTGTTTGATAGCGATCATCGATTGCATGTTTTGCGAGGAGATTGCGCAGTGTGTTGATGGCGGCGACACGGATGTCTCGACTCTCGTTGAGTGACATCTTTACCTCCTGCAGCAGGAGACCAACCAGGAAGTGGTTTCGACGGAACTCAGTCGACAACGTGTAGTCATGCTTCAGGTCTGAAATGCCAGGTCATTGGTTAACAAATGTCTTATTCATGTTAATTTGTTAATATAAAAGATTACTATTTATTATGTTATATGTATATATATAATTATTTAATATTATTGATATATATTTATTTATTTGATTATTTATTAGTATTATTTTATTAGTATTATTTTATTATTATATTTTTATACTGTTATATTTATTTAAACATAATAATTAGTAGTTGTAGTATTTTACTCTATTCATTTCTTTATTTAGCACTTCTGTTATTAATTATTAATTATTAATATTCTGCACAGTGCCACAAACAATCTTGGATCTGGTGCAGCGCTATATCAAATATAATATTATTAAAACATCACAGGTTTTTTCAGTACATCAAACATAATAGTAGAATTTAGCATTCTTGAAACAGCATTATCAGAAATAGGTTAACAACTGTTTACTGTAAAACCTGTGGTGTAGGGGAAGGTAGTGTTAGTTGAGCCACAGGGTTAGTTGAGCCACCCATGTTTCCCAGGAAACCACAGCAGCGACAGTTGGTACCAACCAGCGATTGAACATGTTATTAGAACACGATTGATGTATAATAGGTTACATTTGTCACAACGATCAGAACATGCGACCTAAAAGTATGTTTTTTGATGTTTTTTCTAAACTTTTGGCAATTGTGATTAATGTCTGCTAGTGTGTAAACTATCAACATCCGTGACCAGACTTTATTATTTGTGCACTTACAAATAGTTTAACTATGTACAGAGAAGAAGATAATTTACATCACTTCGCGCATTAATGAGAAGTTAATTAAATAAGCTTAATTGTCGAAACGGGGCTAGTTGAGCCACCCAAGGCCCAAGGGTTAGTAGTTAGTGAAACTTTTTTTACGATTGGCATATAAGTTTATGTTAATTAAGTGTGTTGACTTATTAATTAAGCGCGTAGACTTGTCAGAGACGTGTTGTGTCCATTGGGTAGATGTGTTGGTTCAGTTGTTATGAATTTGTTTACAAGGCCTACGTAAATTATACAAATAAAGCATTTATGCAACTTACGCTACACTGTGGCTCAACTTACCCCACACGAAGTGTTAGTTGAGCCAGCTTACCAACACTGTTTGAATCAGCTAGATATAATTATCTATGCATGCTAAATATATTATTTTGACATAAAATGATCTACTAATATAATAATCGTAGTTTATGTTAGTAAAAACAATTTTGACTTACAAATTCTAGACATCATAAAGAATGAAAAATGGCTCCAATAACACTTCCTTCCCCTGTATCAAACATTTGGATTTGTATATTATGGAAAGGGGATTTATAGGACGGTTTTATTACACACCATTGTTAACTATGGCAACGTTGACATGTTTTACTGTGACAACTAAGCCACCAAAACCACCCCCCCCCGTCACATGTGTTACCTGACTAGTCCTCTGTGGGAATGTAACCTGATGTAACCTGTGTTACCTGACTAGTCCTGTGTGGGAATGTAACCTGTGTTACCTGACTAGTCCTGTGTGGGAATGTAACCTGTGTTACCTGACTCGTCCTGTGTGGGAATGTAACCTGTGTTACCTGACTCGTTCTGTGTGGGAATGTAACCTGTGTTACCTGACTAGTCCTGTGTGGGAATGTAACCTGTGTTACCTGACTCGTCCTCTGTGGGAATGTAACCTGTGTTACCTGACTAGTCCTCTGTGGGAATGTAACCTGTGTTACCTGACTAGTCCTGTGTGGGAATGTAACCTGTGTTACCTGACTCGTCCTGTGTGGGAATGTAACCTGTGTTACCTGACTCGTCCTGTGTGGGAATGTAACCTGTGTTACCTGACTCGTCCTGTGTGGGAATGTAACCTGTGTTACCTGACTAGTCCTCTGTGGGAATGTAACCTGTGTTACCTGACTAGTCCTCTGTGGGAATGTAACCTGTGTTACCTGACTAGTCCTCTGTGGGAATGTAACCTGTGTTACCTGACTCGTCCTGTGTGGGAATGTAACCTGTGTTACCTGACTCGTCCTCTGTGGGAATGTAACCTATGTTACCTGACTCGTCCTGTGTGGGAATGTAATTTTTTTTACTAGAAAATATATATTTTCTTAATGCAAATGTAGTCAAATATATAATTTGTTTTGCCATAAAGAAAACATTCTTGTCCCATAACACTAATCATTCTTGTCTGATAACATTAATCATTATTGTCCCATAACACTAATCATTCTTGTCTCATAACATTAATCATTATTGTCCCATAACACTAATCATTCTTGTCCCATAACCAATCATCACCATCATCTTTACCAATGTTTTTCTAAATGTGTGGTCTAACAGGTGATCAAAAGATGACAATATTAGCTATGGTCTGAAAAAAATGTGTAGACCAGTCAAGTCTAGCCATCCCTGAAGTAGCCATTGTTGTTTATGTTGTTACTAGTGCTCACATTGTGTATTGCCCGCCAGCAAACCTAGCCCACCAGCCATCCAACTAAGCCCACCAGCCACCCAACCTAGCCCACAAGCCACCAAGCCTAGCCCACCAGCCACCCAACCTAACCCACCAGCCACCCAACCTAGTCCACAAGCCACCAAGCCTAGCCCACCAGCCACCCAATCTAGCCCACCAGCCACCCAACCTAGCCCACCAGCCACCCAACCTAGCCCACAAGCCACCAAGCCTAGCCCACCAGTCACCCAACCTATCCCGCCAGCCACCAGACCTAGCCCGCCAGCCACCCAACCGAGCCCATTAGCCACCCAACCAAATGAAGCTCCAACACTCATAAAACATTAAGCACTCTTAGGACCAGTGCTGACCCTACTGGCCAACAAGAACACCAGGTTACAAAGAGAGTTTAGACAGTTAATCACAGGCAACTTTGATGTTGTCTCAACATAGGTGTATGATTGCGCATGAAGCCACTATAAAGATAAGTGGATGATTGCGCACAAAGCCACTATAAACGTAAGAGACACAACAATCATTCCAACTTATTGAACAGGACAGAGCAGCAATAAATCAGCTCAAATCAGTAAACAGAAAAATGAGAAAAGAAAAGTTTACAAGCGATACAGACCTAGAGTGCATAGTCACTTGCCGAGATTGGTACAGATTTCTATATTGTCTTTGTTTCTCATTTCAATTCAACTTTCTGGTAGATGAACTAGACTTACTCTTCTTCTTTCAACACTGGTTGAAATATGTCTTCACAACACAGGGTTTCCAACTGTACAAGTTGCCAGTATCATTACTGACACTACTTGTTACAACCGTTCTCTGGTTTCCAACTGTACAAGTTGCCACTATCATTACTGACACTACTTGTTACAACAGTTCTCTGGTTTCCAACTGTACAAGTTGCCAGTATCATTACTGACACTACTTGTTACAACAGTTCTCTGGTTTCCAAATATTCACTCAGACTTACTAAAAATGTGTTTTGTTAGAAAGCTTCACAGAAATTAATTGTTGCATATGCTAGGCATCCTTACAAGGTCCTGGTGATTCAAACATTGATAAAACATGGCCATCCCATAAAGCAACTGAAGTCAACACACACAACCACAATGCGATTGAGGCCACCTGTAGGCAAGCACATGTACTAAAGCAGCAAGATCAAAGGTGAAGGTCATAGTTACCGTCTTGTCGCACGTCTGTAAGCATGTGTGTGTGTGTGCGTTAACGCAGCAGTTTGTGACATAGCATGTGACATTCCTTACAAGTTGACAAAGAAACAAATCAGACATAATCATTGTGAAACTCTGTATGATAAAACTGATAAATTTCTGCAATTGTGTGACCAGTATGAATAAAAATCTGTGAAACTTAAATGATGAGTCAGCAGTTTTGGACCCAAATGGCAGACCATTTTCTGTCACACTTGTTTCATAATTGAAGAAATTAATCTATTCGTTACTGGCCGACATATTGGTGATGACAGAGACTAAAACATCACTGGTTTATCCCCAGAGCTCATGGGGTCACATATGATGCATTAAGTTTGGAAGACCCCATTCCATTTCATTAAGCTCTAAGCATCACTGCCTGAGACTGGATCCTCTGGTGCACTGATGCACTGATACACTGTGCACTGGTGCACTAGTGCACATGTGCACTGATACACTTGGCACTGATGCACAAGTGCTGCTGTCCAGTAGTGCATCAGGGCATTGGTGGTATGTCCAGGGAAAATCTAATTCTACTTGCACCAATGCCATAAAGTGACCGAGGGTAGATCTAATTAATTAATGATTACAGTTAATGTTTGATGCATCACAAGTTGCCAGGTAAAGATGACTGTTCTGCCAGTAAGGTCCAAACTTTAATAACTACATTCATGCAAACTGTGTGGAGACTGCATCACGCCTGAAGCCTTAACACTACATTTAGGGCTACACTCTTAACTTCTCACACAACAATCACCCACCCCAGACACACACCCCAGACACCCAGCCAAGACACACACCCCAGACACCCAGCCAAGACACACACCCAAGACACACACCCCAGACACACACCCAAGACACACACCCCAGACACCCAGCCAGCCAAGACCCACACCCCAGACATGCACCCAAGACACGCACCCAAGACACACACCCAAGACACACACCCAAGACACACACCCAAGACACACACCCCAGACATGCACCCCAGACACACACCCAAGACACACACCCCAGACACGCACCCAAGACATGCACCCAAGACACGCACCCAAGACACACACCCCAGACACACACCCCAGACATGCACCCCAGACACACACCCAAGACACACACCCCAGACACGCACCCAAGACATGCACCCAAGACACGCACCCAAGACACACACCCCAGACACACACCCAAGACACCCACCCAAGACACACACCCCAGACACCCACCCAAGACACACTCCCAAGACACCCACCCAAGACACACACCCCAGACACCTAGCCAAGACACACACCCTAGACACACTCCCAAGACACCCACCCAAGACACACTCCCAAGACACACACCCCAGACACCCAGCCAAAACACACACCCCAGACACCCACCCAAGACACACACCCCAGACACACACCCAAGACACCCACCCAAGACACACACACCCCAGACATGCACCCCAGACATGCACCCAAGACATGCACCCAAGACACGCACCCAAGACACGCACCACAGACACACACCCAAGACACACACCCCAGACACACCCAAGACACACACCCCAGACACCCACCCAAGACACACACCCCAGACACCCACCCAAGACACACACCCCAGACACACACCCCAGACACCCACCCCAGACACCCACCCAAGGCACACACCCCAGGCACACACCCAAGACACCCACCCAAGACACACACCCCAGCCACCCACCCAAGACACACTCCCAAGACACCCACCCAAGACACACACCCCAGACACCCAGCCAAGACACACACTTGTAAACCTATCAGCCAAAATATTTCATATTTTCTGCACATCTCCAATAGAGCACTGCACTGGCAAGTTTTCTTCTGTTGGAAGAATATTTCCTGCCACACCGACTGACCTTTGAAGTTCTTGACCTTGCGGGTCATGATTGGCAGACAGGGGATGTAGAACTCATGACTGACCTTTGTAGTTCTTGACCTTGCGGCTCATGATGGGCAGACAGAGAGGGACGTAGAACTCATGACTGACCTTTGTAGTTCTTGACCTTGCGGGTCATGATGGGCAGACATAGAACTCATGACTGACCTTTGTAGTTCTTGATCTTGCGGGTCATGATGGGCAGACAGAGAGGGACATAGAACTCATGACTGACCTTTGTAGTTCTTGACCTTGCGGGTCATGATGGGCAGACAGAGAGGGACGTAGAACTCATGACTGACATTTATAGTTCTTGACCTTTGTAGTTCTTGACCTTGCGGGTCATGATGGGCAGACAGAGAGGGACGTAGAACTCAAGACTGACCTTTGTAGTTCTTGACCTTGCTGGTCATGATGGGCAGACAGAGAGAGACGTAGAACTCATGACTGACGTTTGTAGTTCTTGACCTTTGTAGTTCTTGACCTTGTGGGTCATGATGGGCAGACAGAGAGGGACGTAGAACTCATGACTGACCTTTGTAGTTCTTGACCTAGCGGGTCATGATGGGCAGACAGAGAGGGACGTAGAACTCATGACTGACCTTTGTAGTTCTTGACCTTGCGGGTCATGATGGGCAGACAGAGAGGGACGTAGAATTCATGACTGACCTTTGTAGTTCTTGACCTTGCGGGTCATGATGGGCAGACAGAGAGGGATGTAGAATTCATGGCTGCACACGATGCGAAGGAACTCAAACTTGTACTCATGGAGAATCTAGCAGAGACCAACAATTATAGAAATAATGACACTAGCAGACAAATATTTAATAGTAAAAAAACATGAAAAGTCATAACTATGGCACAGAATATAAGAAAACATTGTTTCAAATCCTTCCTTTGTGTCATAATGAATATTCTCAGCTCAACACTCACTTGAATAGTGTTAGAGGTTACTGCTCGACAATCTACAAATACTGAGCACTGACGAGTGTTTATAGCAAGTTACAGAAGAACATTCTGTCGGAAGTCATGGTAAAAAAGTGGTAAGACACCCTTCTAAAAAATTAAATGGGTTATATGACAGGTACTTCTTTGAACACCAAGAAACTCCCACCCTCTAGATCTCCCTCGCCCTCTACATCTCCCACACCATCTATATCTTCCCCACCCTCATCCTTTATATCATCCACACCATCTATATCTCCCCCACCCTCCATATCTCCCCAACCCTCTATATCTGGGGGATGCTGTACTAGGTAGAACCACACAAGAAAAGGACTTAGGAGTAACATTTAGGGCTGACATGAAAGTTTCAGAGCAATGTGGGATTGCTGCTTCGAAAGGAAATCAAATTCTAGGGCTAATTAGGAGAACTATCATGTATAAGGAGAAACAGCTAATTGTACCCCTGTACAAAGCAATAGTTAGACCACATTTGGAATATTGTATTCAAGCATGGAGGCCGTATCGTAAAAAGGACATAGACAAGCTAGAAAGAATACAACAAAGAGCAACTAAAATGATTCCAGAATTGAGAGACATTAGTTATGAAAGCCGCTTATTACAATGTGGTTTGACAACACTAAAGACCAGGAGACTAAGAGGAGACCAAATAGAAGTGTTTAAAATAGTGAACGGTTATGAGGATGTTGCTAGGAATATGTTCTTCAAACTTAAAGAAGGCAGTAGAACCAGAGGACACAAAGCAGCATTAGTTAAGGAGTTTGCAGGTTGGACATGAGAAAGTACTCTTTCTCAAAGAGGGTGATAAATCAATGGAACAAAGTGCCAAATGATTGTGTTAATGCTAGTAGTGTGAATATGTTTAAAAATAGAATTGACAGATATTTGATAAGGGCGGGCTACACATAGATGAAAAAATTTGTGGACTCTCGATAAGCCAATGGCTTCCTTGTCCACTTGCCATCTGGAACTTGTTGTTTGGGATGGCAATCTTGTTAAATCTCCTCCACCCTCTATATCTTCCCCACCCCCCTTATATCTACCCCACCCCCTATATCTACACTACCATATATATATATATATATATATATATATATATATATATATATATATATATATATATATATATATATATATATATATATATATACATATATATATACATATATATATATATATATATATATATATATATATATATATATAATATATATATATATATATATTTATATATATATATATCTCCCCCACCCTCTATATCTCCATTTTTCTTGTGAAATAATGGCCATTTTGCATAGAGGCACATGCATTTTATTATTTCAGGTATCGCAACATCCATTTTCAAGATCAAAATGAAACCACATTTTTATGTTAATTTAAAAAAAGAAATGAGCTACAGGGGTAGGTGTACTAAAATAAAAAATAAAGTAAAAGTTACAACTTTAAAAAAGTAGAATTTCAATGTCACACGTAACGTAATTTTTTTTAATTTCCAAATGGTTTATAAATAAAACACGATTACATACCAAAATATAAATATTTAAATAAATATTTAACTATATAACATTTGAAACATATGTCATACACGTAACGCTAAGTCACATGTTCGACACCTAATGCCTATATATGATGGCAGAATATTATTTCACAGGCTTTTAATTGCTATAATTAGTTGGTAATATGTGACGAGGAAAAACAAAAGTAATGCAATAATAATTGACACACCAGGGGAAACATATTTAATTATCTCGTTAAAATGTCTGATTTGCATGTGTTCAGCCTCAGATGATGTCACTGTTCCTTTGTACTGAAATAATTTTTATTTCCAATTGGTTTATAGATCAACACAACTGCTTTTAATGTAATACCAAAATATGAAATACATGCAAAAATATTTAACTATATAACATATAAAATATGTAACATTATTACAGTTATTAGTTGACAATTGGTTTATAGATCAACACAACTGCTTCTAATGTAATACCAAAATATGAAATACATGCAAAAATATTTAACTATATAACATATAAAATATGTAACATTATTACAGTTATTAGTTGACAATTGGTTTATAGATCAACACAACTGCTTCTAATGTAATACCAAAATATGAAATACATGCAAAAATATTTAACTATATAACATATGAAATATGTTACATTATTACAGTTATTAGTTGTCACACGGAACGCTACGTTACAAGATGTCACTGTCCTCTCTGTTTGATTCACAGGGCATAAGAATGTTTATTTATTATTGCGTTGTAACACGTCCTTAGCTGTTTACATTTTTTTCATAAAATATATGAATTTCTAAAATTTCACAAGTGTCACACCCGTAACAAAAATGTATCACACACGTAACAAAAATGTGTCACACACGTAAAGCCACATTTATATTAAAAAAACAATACTAACCAATCACAGTCATATACATAGTGTACTTATATATATATATATTTAATTATTTATTGATATATTTCCATAACTTCACAGACTTTTTAGCAATAACTAGTGCACCCGTCTCAATTTAGATTTCTCTGCACCACACATAACGCTCCACATAATTTTTTTTTATCCATTAATGATGAAAAATTTATTGTGCACACCTTAACTATTAAACATGATGTAGAACAATGCATGATAACAATTAAAACAGTCAGCTTTAAATTAACATGGATCAGCAAAGTTTCAAGGATGAAAAATGTTGTTTGAATGTCACACATAACGCTGGAATCGGCCTGTTCCTTACCCGGGGGTCAGCGGGGTTGAAGTTGTCTATGTACATGTTGATGAGGCGGAACACAAACCCTCGGTCCATGAACGTGAAACATTGCTGGAAGACAAAGACAAGGTCATAACCCCAAGGGCAAAAACACAAGGTCATCACCCAAGAGCACAGACACATGGTATACTGTTTGTTTATTAGCACAACTGGGTTGATAAGATAACCCACATCTCACAAACCCACACTGGTCTAGGTGATATGGGGGCCAACATTTTTGGGTTAAAAGTTTGAAGGACAGTCAGCGGAATATGTCATGCATGAAAATGAGCCATCAAGAGAACGTTGGCATGGGACTAGACGAGTGGCGGTGGAGCAAGTACTTTAACAAGGTTGCCATCCAAAGCTAAAACCCCAGATGGCAGGTGGACAAGGAAGCCATTCGCTTGTTGGGAGTCTTACGACTGGGGCGCGGTGGCTCAGTGGTTAGAACATGGGACTCTCAATTGAGAGAACCCGGGTAAGAATCCTCCTGCTGCTGTTTCAAAAGTTTGGCAATTTCATTCACTCTACATTGCCACAGTTCACTCAGCTGTATGAATGAGTACCTGGCTACAGACAGTGGTTGGTATGTGAATGAGTAGTCTTCGTGCAGTAATTGCAGTGTGGCTGAATGCTTCCCAGAGAAGTCAAGATGGCAGTGGAATGAACAGGTCTGCCAGGGGGTGAAGTGAAAAGAAAAGCACTTTGAGCAGTCCCGAGGACTCTGGATACCGTGCTATATAAGAACGCACCTCTACCTTTATATTTGTAAATTTTGTTTTTATATATAAAATAACTAAACATTTTAGCCAAAAAATTGTGCCTGGTAAACACTGAGCCTGCATGAAAAGCCAAATACAGCATCCTTGAAGTAAAGCCAAATACAGGATTTCACCTAGACCAAGTTAGCGACACTTTTGTTGGCGTTGCAAGTCTCGGCTGTGAGGGTTAGAGTTACAGTTAGGTAGTTACATTGACAAAATTAGCGACACTGATGTTGGCATTGCAAGTCTCGGCTGTGAGGGTTAGAGTTACAGTTAGGTAGTTACATTGACAAAGTTAGCGACGCTGGTGTTGGCATTGCAAGTCTCAGCTGTGAGGGTTAGTGTTACAGTTAGGTAGTTACCTTGACAAAGTTAGCGACGCTGGTGTTGGCGTTGTGAGTCTCGGCTGTGTGGGTTAGAGTTACAGTTAGGTAGTTACATTGACAAAGTTAGCGACACTGGTGTTGGCGTTGTGAGTCTCGGCTGTGTGGGTTAGAGTTACAGTTAGGTAGTTACATTGACAAAGTTAGCGACGCTGGTGTTGGCGTTGCAAGTCTCGGCTGTGTGGGTTAGAGTTACAGTCAGGTAGTTACCTTGACAAAGTTAGCAATGCTGATGTTGGTGTTGTGAGTTTCGGCTGTGTGGGTAAGGGTTACAGTTAGGTGGTTACCTTGACAAAGTTAGCGACGCTGGTGTTGGTGTTGTGCATCTCAGCTGTGTGGGTTAGAGTTACAGTTAGGTAGTTACCTTGACAAAGTTAGCGACGCTGGTGTTGGCGTTGTGAGTCTCGGCTGTGTGGGTTAGAGTTACAGTTAGGTAGTTACATTGACAAAGTTAGCGACACTGGTGTTAGCGTTGTGAGTCTCGGCTGTGAGGGTTAGAGTTACAGTTAGGTAGTTACCTTGACAAAGTTAGTGACGCTGGTGTTGGTGTTGTGAGTCTCGGCTGTGTGGGTTAGAGTTACAGTTAGGTAGTTACCTTGACAAAGTTAGCGACGCTGGTGTTGGCGTTGTGCGTCTCGGCTGTGTGGGTTAGAGTTACAGTTAGGTAGTTACATTGACAAAGTTAGCGACACTGGTGTTAGCGTTGTGAGTCTCGGCTGTGAGGGTTAGAGTTACAGTTAGGTAGTTACCTTGACAAAGTTAGCGACGCTGGTGTTGGCGTTGTGAGTCTCGGCTGTGTGGGTTAGAGTTACAGTCAGGTAGTTACCTTGACAAAGTTAGCGACGCTGGTGTTGGCGTTGTGAGTCTCGGCTGTGTGGGTTAGAATTACAGTTAGGTAGTTACATTGACAAAGTTAGCGACGCTGGTGTTGGCGTTGCAAGTCTCGGCTGTGAGGGTTAGAGTTACAGTTAGGTAGTTACCTTGACAAAGTTAGCAACGCTGGTGTTGGCGTTGTGAGTCTCGGCTGTGTGGGTTAGAGTTACAGTTAGGTAGTTACATTGACAAAGTTAGCGACACTGGTGGTGTTGGCGTTGTGAGTCTCGGCTGTGTGGGTTAGAGTTACAGTTAGGTAGTTACCTTGACAAAGTTAGCGACACTGGTGTTAGCGTTGTGAGTCTCGGCTGTGTGGGTTAGAGTTACAGTTAGGTAGTTACATTGACAAAGTTAGCGACACTGGTGTTGGCATTGCAAGTCTCGGCTGTGTGGGTTAGAGTTACAGTTAGGTAGTTACATTGACAAAGTTAGCGACACTGGTGTTAGCGTTGCGAGTCTCGGCTGTGAGGGTTAGAGTTACAGTTAGGTAGTTACCTTGACAAAGTTAGCGACGCTGGTGTTGGCGTTGTGAGTCTCGGCTGTGTGGGTTAGAGTTACAGTTAGGTAGTTACACTGACAAAGTTAGCGACGCTGGTGTTGGCGTTGCAAGTCTCGGCTGTGTGGGTTAGAGTTACAGTCAGGTAGTTACCTTGACAAAGTTAGTGACGCTGGTGTTGGCGTTGTGAGTCTCGGCTGTGTGGGTTAGAGTTACAGTTAGGTAGTTACCTTGACAAAGTTAGCGACGCTGGTATTGGCGTTGTGAGTCTCGGCTGTGTGGGTTAGAGTTACAGTGAGGTAGTTACCTTGACAAAGTTAGCGACGCTGGTGTTGGCGTTGTGAGTCTCGGCTGTGTGGGTTAGAGTTACAGTTAGGTAGTTACATTGACAAAGTTAGCGACACTGGTGTTAGCGTTGTGAGTCTCGGCTGTGAGGGTTAGAGTTACAGTTAGGTAGTTACCTTGACAAAGTTAGCGACGCTGGTGTTGGCGTTGTGAGTCTCGGCTGTGTGGGTTAGAGTTACAGTTAGGTAGTTACCTTGACAAAGTTAGCGACGCTGGTGTTGGCGTTGCAAGTCTCGGCTGTGTGGGTTAGAGTTACAGTTAGGTAGTTACATTGACAAAGTTAGCGACACTGGTGTTGGCGTTGCAAGTCTCGGTTGTGTGGGTTAGAGTTACAGTTAGGTAGTTACCTTGATAAAGTTAGCGACGCTGGTGTTGGCGTTGTGAGTCTCGGCTGTGTGGGTTAGAGTTACAGTTAGGTAGTTACCTTGACAAAGTTAGCAACGCTGGTGTTGGCATTGCAAGTCTCGGCTGTGTGGGTTAGAGTTACAGTTAGGTAGTTACCTAGACAAAGTAAGCGACGCTGGTGTTGGCGTTGCAAGTCTCGGCTGTGTGGGTTAGAGTTACAGTCAGGTAGTTACCTTGACAAAGTTAGCGATGCTGGTGTTGGCGTTGTGAGTCTCGGCTGTGTGGGTTAGAGTTACAGTCAGGTAGTTACCTTGACAAAGTTAGCGACGCTGGTGTTGGCGTTGTGCGTCTCGGCTGTGTGGGTTAGAGTTACAGTCAGGTAGTTACCTTGACAAAGTTAGCAACGCTGGTGTTGGCATTGCAAGTCTCGGCTGTGTGGGTTAGAGTTACAGTTAGGTAGTTACCTAGACAAAGTAAGCGACGCTGGTGTTGCCGTTGCAAGTCTCGGCTGTGTGGGTTAGAGTTACAGTCAGGTAGTTACCTTGACAAAGTTAGCAACGCTGATGTTGGCGTTGTGAGTCTCGGCTGTGTGGGTTAGAGTTACAGTTAGGTAGTTACCTTGACAAAGTTAGCAACGCTGGTGTTGGCATTGCAAGTCTCGGCTGTGTGGGTTAGAGTTACAGTTAGGTAGTTACCTTGACAAAGTTAGCGACACTGGTGTTGGCGTTGCAAGTCTCGGCTGTGTGGGTTAGAGTTACAGTTAGGTAGTTACCTTGACAAAGTTAGCGACGCTGGTGTTGGCGTTGTGCGTCTCGGCTGTGTGGGTTAGAGTTACAGTCAGGTAGTTACCTTGACAAAGTTAGCAACGCTGGTGTTGGCATTGCAAGTCTCGGCTGTGTGGGTTAGAGTTACAGTTAGGTAGTTACCTAGACAAAGTAAGCGACGCTGGTGTTGCCGTTGCAAGTCTCGGCTGTGTGGGTTAGAGTTACAGTCAGGTAGTTACCTTGATAAAGTTAGCAACGCTGATGTTGGCGTTGTGAGTCTCGGCTGTGTGGGTTAGAGTTACAGTTAGGTAGTTACCTTGACAAAGTTAGCAACGCTGGTGTTGGCATTGCAAGTCTCGGCTGTGTGGGTTAGAGTTACAGTTAGGTAGTTACCTTGACAAAGTTAGCGACGCTGGTGTTGGCGTTGCAAGTCTCGGCTGTGTGGGTTAGAGTTACAGTCAGGTAGTTACCTTGACAAAGTTAGCGACGCTGGTGTTGGCGTTGTGAGTCTCGGCTGTGTGGGTTAGAGTTACAGTCAGGTAGTTACCTTGACAAAGTTAGCGACGCTGGTGTTGGCGTTGTGCGTCTCGGCTGTGTGGGTTAGAGTTACAGTCAGGTAGTTACCTTGACAAAGTTAGCAACGCTGGTGTTGGCATTGCAAGTCTCGGCTGTGTGGGTTAGAGTTACAGTTCGGTAGTTACCTAGACAAAGTAAGCGACGCTGGTGTTGGCGTTGCAAGTCTCGGCTGTGTGGGTTAGAGTTACAGTCAGGTAGTTACCTTGACAAAGTTAGCAATGCTGATGTTGGTGTTGTGAGTTTCGGCTGTGTGGGTAAGGGTTACAATTAGGTGGTTACCTTGACAAAGTTAGCGACGCTGGTGTTGGTGTTGTGCGTCTCAGCTGTGTGGGTTAGAGTTACAGTTAGGTAGTTACCTTGACAAAGTTAGCGACGCTGGTGTTGGCGTTGTGAGTCTCGGCTGTGTGGGTTAGAGTTACAGTTAGGTAGTTACATTGACAAAGTTAGCGACACTGGTGTTAGCGTTGTGAGTCTCGGCTGTGAGGGTTAGAGTTACAGTTAGGTAGTTACCTTGACAAAGTTAGCGACGCTGGTGTTGGCGTTGTGAGTCTCGGCTGTGTGGGTTAGAGTTACAGTTAGGTAGTTACCTTGACAAAGTTAGCGACGCTGGTGTTGGCGTTGTGCGTCTCGGCTGTGTGGGTTAGAGTTACAGTCAGGTAGTTACCTTGACAAAGTTAGCAACGCTGGTGTTGGCATTGCAAGTCTCGGCTGTGTGGGTTAGAGTTACAGTTAGGTAGTTACCTAGACAAAGTAAGCAACGCTGGTGTTGGCATTGCAAGTCTCGGCTGTGTGGGTTAGAGTTACAGTCAGGTAGTTACCTTGACAAAGTTAGCAACGCTGATGTTGGCGTTGTGAGTCTCGGCTGTGTGGGTTAGAGTTACAGTTAGGTAGTTACCTTGACAAAGTTAGTGACGCTGGTGTTGGCGTTGTGCGTCTTGGCTGTGTGGGTTAGAGTTACAGTCAGGTAGTTACCTTGACAAAGTTAGCAACGCTGGTGTTGGCATTGCAAGTCTCGGCTGTGTGGGTTAGAGTTACAGTTAGGTAGTTACCTAGACAAAGTAAGCGACGCTGGTGTTGGCGTTGCAAGTCTCGGCTGTGTGGGTTAGAGTTACAGTCAGGTAGTTACCTTGACAAAGTTAGCAATGCTGATGTTGGTGTTGTGAGTTTCGGCTGTGTGGGTTAGAGTTACAGTTAGGTAGTTACCTTGACAAAGTTAGCGACGCTGGTGTTGGCGTTGCAAGTCTTGGCTGTGTGGGTTAGAGTTACAGTCAGGTAGTTACCTTGACAAAGTTAGCGACGCTGGTGTTGGCGTTGTGAGTCTCGGCTGTGTGGGTTAGAGTTACAGTCAGGTAGTTACCTTGACAAAGTTAGTGACGCTGGTGTTGGCGTTGTGCGTCTTGGCTGTGTGGGTTAGAGTTACAGTCAGGTAGTTACCTTGACAAAGTTAGCAACACTGGTGTTGGCATTGCAAGTCTCGGCTGTGTGGGTTAGAGTTACAGTTAGGTAGTTACCTAGACAAAGTAAGCGACGCTGGTGTTGGCGTTGCAAGTCTCGGCCGTGTGGGTTAGAGTTACAGTCAGGTAGTTACCTTGACAAAGTTAGCAATGCTGATGTTGGTGTTGTGAGTTTCGGCTGTGTGGGTAAGGGTTACAGTTAGGTGGTTACCTTGACAAAGTTAGCAACGCTGGTGTTGGCGTTGTGCGTCTCAGCTGTGTGGGTTAGAGTTACAGTTAGGTAGTTACCTTGACAAAGTTAGCGACGCTGGTGTTGGCGTTGCGAGTCTCAGCTGTGTGGGTTAGAGTTACAGTTAGGTAGTTACCTTGACAAAGTTAGCAAAGCTGGTGTTGGCGTTGCGAGTCTCAGCTGTGTGGGTTAGAGTTACAGTTAGGTAGTTACCTTGACAAAGTTAGCGACACTGGTGTTGGCGTTGTGAGTCTCGGCTGTGTGGGTTAGAGTTACAGTTAGGTAGTTACCTTGACAAAGTTAGCAACACTGGTGTTGGCGTTGCGAGTCTCGGCTGTGTGGTCGCGGAACTTCTGCACAATGTGTGAGCCGAGGGTCTGAACCAGCGTCTGGACGTGGTACTGGAAACTGGATGGGAAGCGCTCGTTTCTCACCATCTGTGGTACAAACACCTCACATTATATGACCTGCAGTGGCCCTATGCACCAATTAGGGTAGGAAGACAGGGCTGCTTACTTCACCAAAACAAAATCCATAATGCCCCTCTCTCCCCCCCACATGTCCACTCCAGTGACTGCCCGCCCACATCACTGGCCTTTACATAAAGTAGATAGTCTTCACATGCGAGCCCATTCAGTGCCTGGAAATACTTGTACCTGCAACAATTAAAACATCATAATTTTGCTAATTAATATCAAACAAGTATGAATGAGGTATCATTTTGTTGGTTGCTAAGATACTCTTTACTATAATAGAGTGATAATAACTACAATACATTATGTAATCGTGGGAATACTACTATTTGAAATTTTATTTCATCACAACTGAAAGCAAAGATAGACCAACTTCACCCTGCTACCAAATAATTTTTGAGTGGCTGAATGTCCCTACATCCAGTGGTGAAAATGTAGCCAAAGATGTAAGCTATACAACAGAGCAAACATGAATCAAATATGTTGAACAGTTTTGCTTGTATCACATTTTATGTAAAACCATTTTTGTAAATGAGCATCAAAACAGAAAGCAAAAATAAACATATTTCACCCTGCTACTAGATAATTTATGAGCAGCTGAATGCCCCTCTATCCAGTGGAACAAATGTAGCCATATATGTAAGCTATAACATAAAGCAAACATGAATCAAATATGTTGAGCAGTATTGTTTTTATGATGTTTTATGTAGAAACATGTATGTGCGTGTGTCTCCATGTGTTCTGGAGACACACACGTGTCTCCACGTGTTCTGGAAACACAGACATGTCTCCACGTGTTCTGGAGACACACACGTGTCTCCACTTGCGCTGGAGACACACACGTCTCCACATGTTCTGGAGAGACACACGTGTCTCCATGTGTTCTGGAGACACACACATGTGTCTCCACGTGTTCTGGAGACACGTGTGTGTCTCCACATGTTCTGGAGAGACACACATGTCTCCACATGTTCTGGAGAGACACACATGTCTCCACGTGTTCTGGAGACACACACACGTGTCTCCACGTGTTCTGGAGACACACACGTGTCTCCACGTGTTCTGGAGACACACACGTGTCTCCACGTGTTCTGGAGACACACACGTGTCTCCACGTGTTCTGGAGACACACACGTGTCTCCAGGTGTTCTGGAGACACACATGTGTCTCTACGTGTTCTGGAGACACACACGTGTCTCCATGTGTTCTGGAGACACACACGTGTCTCCACGTGTTCTGGAGACACACATGTGTCTCCACGTGTTCTGGAGACACACACGTGTCTCCACGTGTTCTGGAGACACACACGTGTCTCCATGTGTTCTGGAGACACACATGTGTCTCTACGTGTTCTGGAGACACACACGTGTCTCCATGTGTTCTGGAGACACACATGTGTTTCCACGTGTTCTGGAGACACACACATGTGTCTCCACGTGTTCTGGAGACACACACGTGTCTCCACGTGTTCTGGAGACACACACGTGTCTCCACGTGTTCTGGAGACACACACGTGTCTCCATGTGTTCTGGAGACACACCACTCAGGAGGCATCAAACAGCAAGTGTTATTTATGTCACTTTCTCATATATCCGCTTTGACACAACGACAATGAACAACAAAATATATTCAATTGAACCATGATTTTAGTATATATAATTTCCTTATTACTCACATCATAGAATGCATTTCTGGTATTGATGATGAAATTAATGAATGCAGTATTTATATTACACAGCTATGAAAATGTATTAGTCTAAAATGTCGTCCAGGCAGACAATCTGACTGTATTCAACACATGCCAGTCCTTCCTCCTGACAGGACACGTGCCAGTCCTTCCTCCTGACAGGACACGTTGTATGTCACCACAGTGTCAACTCTTCTCAACCCTCATTTTCTGCTCACCCTAGAGATCGTTCATGAAGTGTTAATATTTACCTATTCGTACAAAGTGTACTTATTTTCTGACCCCCCAAATCAGTACTTTAAAATGTGGATAGTTTTCCAGACTGAAAAACATATGGATGTAAGAATGTTGCGCTGTGAACAGTTGCACAATATAAAACAATACTCTGGTTCCCTACCAGTTCAATGGGCTGGCATATTTCGCATGTGACCGACATTTATTAAAATTAGTATGCTGGCCTTAAACCACTACCCTTTAGTACACTTTGTACGATGGTCAACAATTGTGAATGGCTCCCTAGGGTGAGGGAGGAACTATGGGAGACAGGGATTGGGAGGGAGAGTTTGGGAGCTACACACCTTGACCCGGTCTGTGAGGGAGGAACTAATGGAGACAAGGATTGGGAGGGAGAGTTTGGGAGTTACACACCTTGACATGGCCTGTGAGGGAGGAACTATGGGAGACAGGGATTGGGAGGGAGAGTTTGGGAGTTACACACCTTGACATGGTCTGTGAGGGAGGAACTGTGGGAGACAGGAATTGGGAGGGAGAGTTTGGGAGTTACACACCTTGACACGGCCTGTGAGGGAGGAACTGTGGGAGACAGGGATTGGGAGGGAGAGTTTGGGAGTTACACACCTTGACATGGCCTGTGAGGGAGGAACTATGGGAGACAGGGATTGGGAGGGAGAGTTTGGGAGTTACACACCTTGACATGGCCTGTGAGGGAGGAACTATGGGACACATCTTGTGAGCTACACACCTTGATGCGACCGGTGTTGAGGAGAAACTGTGCCATGGCCTTGAGGATGACCTTGAAGAAGAAGTCAGCCTGGCGCAGGAACTTAGTGATGACGAGAAGGTCGGCCTGCTTGGGCAGCAGGATGGCCTTGAGGTGGCGCACCAGCTCCTCGTGGATGGTGCACTGCTTCGCGTCAGCCACTGGCGTCGTCAGGAAGACATACTGCAGAGAGAGTATCTGGCTTAGCAGGCAGCATACATGAGTTGTACGGTAGACAAGAGAGCATCTGTCTGGGTAGGTAACATACATGAGTTATAGAAAAGAGTCTAAGTATTGTGTTGAGTTAGGACCATCCACAGCAATAGGGACTGGACTGTTATATGTTTTAGTTGTGCTTAGAAGACCATTAACTGTTAACAGTATTGTAGCATTTTGATGAATGACATTACTGTTTTCCTGTACCATGTCACTGCTGTGAGATGCCTAGCCAGTCATGATACAGTGTTGGGTGAAAATTGAGGGTAGTCAGGTTGGTGGCACACAAAAATTGTATGACGATAGCACACAATTTGAAGATGAAGCATGTCAACAGATGTTTAATGCACTCAAAAAATGGAAAAAAATAGCTAAGTAAACCAGGAATGGAAAAACAAGTCAGGCTTGTCACCAACTAACTGTCAACTCAGGTATGTTCCCAATTAACTGTCAACTCAGGTCTGACCCCAACTAACTCTTAACTCAGGTCTGTCCCCAACTAACTGTTAACTCAGGTATGTTTCAAATTTACTGTCAACTCAGGTTATTTGCCAATTAACTGCAGGGATTCTTCAGTGATGCACACTGAAAACAGAAGTGATAGGACAAAATGTCCTGAACCTCTGAAATCAATAGGACACAATGTCCTGACTCCACAAAAACAATAGGACATTCTACCATGAAAGATGCTCATTGATTTTGGTTGCACTTTGAGACTTGAGCAGCAGTAGTAACAAGTTTAGCATACAGTGTGCAATTCAGTGTAGTTATAAAGAACATTACTAATAAAATGAAAAGTTTTGCAATTATTAGGTGAAGAAATGTCATTTTTCATTCACATACAATGACTTATTGCAATCAGCTTTTAATAATTTGGCACATTGGTAACAAATTAGATACTAAAACAGAGAGGCACCAAAAATTGAGTACCAAGATACCAATCACATGGATTTAAAAATTATTGGCTACTTCAGGTAAGTACTTAAAAAAAATAGATAGCATGACAGGACATTGGCAAATGTTTTAAATGAAAGGTGACATGTAAAGGAACCAAAAAACTTTTTTTTTTAGTAATATATCTTATTAGATCCAAAGATATTGCTATTTTAATACAGTAAAATTTAGAAAAAAAAATTATTTTGTATACAGGCAAGACACTCGTTTTTGTGTTTTCTTTCAATAAATGTATGATTAAAATGGCATAACTTTTTGTACATATATTTTAATAACTGTTTCAGTGTGCATGCGTACATATGCGGGGAGCACGCGTGTGTGTGTGTTTAGAGATGTGCTCTGCATGTCATGTGAAGCCCCTGCACAGCTGCCCATAGTCATAGACCAATATTTCACACCCGCTGATGTTGCTGGCTGGCAAGGGCGTCCACAAACAACATTCCCAACTGCTCTCGACAAAGATCTGCAGCAAGCGTATTTGAAACCAGCAAGATCTAGACTGGCTGAGACCGCATAACCAAAATTAATGGAAGAATTGGTATACCGAAGAACTTAAGTCAGAACATCTTGAAAGTGCCTAGTAACGGAAGTATTTCAAGCATGACACCTGGTGGATAGTGACCACACTAATGGAGTGCCCATTGTTGGACAGTTTTTTGGCGCTAGCAGCACCCCTAGCGGCTAGTGAATTAACACATTTTCATAAAACAGGGCCCCTAATGATTAGTAACTGAAGTATTTTGCATTTTAAAAACGTCCATTATTGTTGAAGTGCCTATGTCAGGGCCAGAAATAGATGTCGCATTCAGGGTTGAAAAACATCATGGTTTTATTTTCTTAAAAAAATTGGATTTTTTTATTTAATTCAGATTTTTATTTTTTATTTGTGTATTATATTTTTTTCTCAAAATCTGGTATATAGACATTTATATAGATGTTTATATTTATAAACTCTTTCAAACATGTTCTATTCAACTCAATTTGTCTTTGTCTTAACAGAGGGTACATGATTTTTGCTTATATAAAGACATGTCTCACTTGAGTCAACATACTGAATTGGTAACAACTAGCACAAGCTATAAGTGGACTTTGACTCAGGGCTTCTGAATTGAAAAGATACTTCCTCTGGAAGACAAGTTTGTGTGGCTTCACTGCATTCAGAAAGGGAATAGCTCAAACATACACAAAACTTTGTTGATCTCGATGCTTGTAAACAATTATTTGTGTTGAATTCATACAAATCAGCAATTAAACAAATCTGAAATAAAAAATCTGAAATCAATGATTTTTTTGAGTGATTTAAATCATGATTTAAATCAATGATTTAAATCAAATAATTTAAATCAAATAACTCTGGACGCATTAGCTTGAATTGCAGACGCAGCCAAATAGCGAGAAGCCAAACTAGCGAACGAACTGCGGAGTTCAGTAAAAGTTGTTCTCAGTGTCTACAGTGATAAAAAAAGATAGGACACATGACCGCTCCGACGATAATTCTATTGAACAAATTACCTGATACATTGATAGGACATTTTCAAGTTTAATCAGTCTATGTCCGATGTCCGAGCCCAATGTGCATCACTGTATTCTAGAGCACATAAGACATGACTGGGAAGGCAGACAAGGAATAGGAATCTTGTTGCCTAGAGTACTTCTAAAAGTTTCCAAGCATCAAACTGTCACTTTCTACCATTACACTCATCAAAAGGTCTCATACCGTGACATAGGTCTGCAGACTTCTTGGTTTCCCAGCAGCGTGAACTTCTGATACGACATGAATGAGGACCCTGAAACAAACAGAAGTGGACCCTTAAAGACTCTTGTGCCAACTGACAAACAGCCGTACACAGACACTAACCATTTCAGTGCGAGATCCCGCTATAGCGGGCCAGTGGTTCATGACGCTTGAATGTGGCAGCCCACTATAGCGGGACTGGCGATGCAGCAGATTATTTCCTTACTAGTTTGAGTGCATGTTAAAAGGGCGTCATCTAATGACTATCATTAGCACTGCTGAAATCTTGGCTTCATGTTGCCGTAAACATCAATGGGTATTTGTTTGCAAAAATGTCAAGTTATTTCAGGTTTTTCATGTGATGGTTTGACATGTGATGGTTTGACATGTGACAGTTTGACATGTGATGGTTTGACATGTGATGGTTTGACATGTGATGGTTTGACATGCGATGGTTTGACATGCGATGGTTTGACATGCGATGGTTTGACATGTGATGGTTTGACATGTGATGGTTTGACATGCTACTATTTGCCATTGACACACGTTTGATTGTCTGGATCTTATGCTTGAGTCTGTATTGAAATAAATCACTTTAGTAGATATCGTCATTGTAATGACCGATGAGAAGGTACATTTTCATTCAGCTTATGATAACTGACAGTATTACAAGTATCATTCCAGTTTGGGGTTTTCCGTCTGTTTTTACATTGTAAGTATGCAAGGGTTTTGAGCTCACAAAGGGCGTCTTTTGTATAATTACTGTAACCGTGATAATTTTTTACATGATTTGTTATTATTCATTCATTGGAACAGAACACATTCTTATAAATACTGTATATGATAACATATTGGTACCACTGTTCAATTAGTAATCTATGTTGGTTCAAGTTTCAGTTTTTTGTGGCAACTGATCTTATAATTTACAAGCCATAACACTTCTTGGTGGTCCTGGTTTTATAACATATCAGGTGCAGAGGGGCCAACTTCTGATGATGTAAAAGTGTAATACCCTTGCGATGACCCAGCGGGAATCGGGGGGGGAGGATGGGGGGATCGACATACACTCCCAAACCATGAGAAGATTGGTTAAAATGCAATTTGATACACTCTGAATAATATACATGTATTAATGTGTCAGTCAGCAGCAATGCATGCAAAAAAAAAGAATTCAAACATATACCTTGCTAATTGTTTGCTACCTTAGCAGTTGTTGCCTATTTTTGTCTTTCTGAGTATGTCTGCAATATTGCAGCTTGTAGCACACTTGCCCATATACTGACATGGATATTTTCTGTGTTAACAGAGCATTCAATACCCTGGTTGATAAAGTTGGCCGGAATTCTGTTTTGTTTTTCCTGACAATGTGGAATGCCCTTTCAGTCAGAATTACTGTGGATATGACTAATATTCCGGTGACAACACTAGCTAGCATGGAAAACATCTTGACACCATTTGCATCTGTCATCTGTGAAATGAGGTGCCACGATGTATCAATTCTTTGAGATGTTAGCTCCTTTGGAAACTGCTCCACCTGATACTGAAGAAATTCCCCGTGAAGAGCATCAATGTCAGCATCAACAGGCAGTAAGCAAGGAAACCGCTGTGTGAAGTATGTGAGTGAACTGAAGAATGCACCTGCTCTTTTGTCAATGTCTATGACTGAGGCATTCATCAACAATTACTGCTATTGGAATGTTATGTTCTATAAGAAATTATGTGAACAGAGTCTCAGTATTGATCTTTTGAAAAGAAAGTATTGATCTTAAGTCTTAGAACATGCTTTGCCACCGGCCTCTATGTGCTGCGCTGTTTTTGACAGTCGTACAATCCACGGCCACTGTGTCCAATGTTAATATTGGATTGACACATTTGACAATAAACGTGATTGCCACCAATCTTAGACTTTGGAAGAACTGGCCATTTATGTGAATATTCCACTTTGCATTTGTTTTGCTGAGATTCCCTTTAATTTCTTTCGCGGTGTCGTGTTTGGGCATTCCGCCATACTTCTGCTACGATGATAACGGTAAAACTAACTACGTTAAAAACATGATCCAAACTCGATAATCCAGCGACAATGAGAACATTTCACACACGCCAAGTCAAAAAGATAGACCTATCTCATTAAATTGTTAAGGAGTGCAAGCTTATAGGCACATCGTTTACGCCCACAGACATGGTTACGCCACAGCGTCAGCTCTTCCACTATTCACAGCACATTTAATCCTGACACCACCTACTACACACGCATGGTTCAGTCCGTAGGTTGAAAGTGCGCATAAAACTTCGGCTATATTTAGCCACCACCCTGGCAATGAGCAACGGCACCTGCGCTAATCGGATGGCGCAAAAGGTCTGCTGGGTTAAAACAATACTGACCGACAGCAGATTACGATTGGCAAGAGGGGGCCATTGCATTTTAATTATTTAATTAAAAAAATACAGACCATAACCAGCTACAAGCGTAATCAATGGAGGGTTAGGCGTAATGGCGTAATGCGTGGCTAAATGCTGTAATTATTAGTTGGCACCTCTGCAGGTGTTCCTATTCTCATATGTGAAAAGTGAGGTTGATATGTTTTACTGAATTGTACTGAAAGTTCAAAAGAAACTCAGTATTCAGTGGTAACTGACTGGCTAGAAACTGAGCACGTAAAAAGGTTCAAAGAAACATACAACATAAAGAACAGCGTTAAACGTTGACTTGACTTTTTTACTTAAATGCTTAAACTTAAGTGCTGATATGAAAATTTCAGAGCAGTGTGGTATTGCATCTTCAAAGAGTAATCACATTATTGGGTTGATTATGAGAAATATAACATATAAGGAAAAGAGCTAATTATACCTCTATATAAAGCAATACTTAGGCCTCATTTAGAATACTGTATACAAGCATGGAGATCATATCGTAAGAAGTATATAGATTATTCCAGAACTGAGAGACCTTAGTTATGAAGAAAGCCTTAAAGAATGTGGTTTAACAAAACTAGAGACAAGGAGGTTAAGAGGAGATCTAGGGGTGTTGCGAGCTATACATCCTCCAGGGGTATTGTGAGCTAGATGCCCTACAAGGATGTTGTGTGCTAGATGCCCTCTAGGGGTGTTGTGAGCTAGATGCCCTCCAGGAGTGTTGTCAGCTAGATGCCCTACAAGGGTGTTGTGAGCTAGACACCCTACAAGCGTGTTGTGAGCTATATGACCTCCTGGGGTGCTGTGAGCTAGATGCCCTCCAGGGTGTTGTGAGCTAGACGCCTTACAAGGGTGTTGTGAGTTAGATGCCCTTCACGGGTGTTGTGAGCTAGATGCCCTACAATGGTGCTGTGAACTAGATGCCCTCCAGAGGTGTTGTGAGCTAGATACCCTCCAGGGGTGTTGTGAGCTAGACGCCCTCCAGAAGTTTTGTGAGCTAGATGCCCTCCAGGGGTGTTGTGAGCTAGATGTCCTACAAGGGTGTTGTGAGCTAGATGTCCTACAAGATGTTGTGAGCTAGACACCCTCCAGGGGTGTTGTGAGCTAGACACTCTCCACGGGTGTTGTGAGCTAGATGCCCTACAAGGTGTTGTGAGCTAGACACCCTCCAGGGGTGTTGTGAGCTAGACACTCTCCACGGGTGTTGTGAGCTAGATGCCTTACAATGTGTTGTGAGCTAGACACCCTCCAGGGGTGTTGAGCTAGATGCCCTACAAGGGTGTTGTGAGCTAGATGTCCTACAAAGTGTTGTGAGCTAGACACCCTCCAGGGGGTGTTGTGAGCTAGACACTCTCCAGGGGTGTTGTGAGCTAGATGCCCTACAAGGGTGTTGTGAGCTAGATGTCCTACAAGGTGTTATGAGCTAGACACCCTCCAGGGGTGTTGTGAGCTAGATGCCCTACAAGGGTGTTGTGAGCTAGATGTCCTACAAGATGTTGTGAGCTAGACACCCTCCAGGGGTGTTGTGAGCTAGACACTCTCCACGGGTATTGTGAGCTAGATGCCCTACAAGGTGTTGTGAGCTAGACACCCTCCAGGGGTGTTGTGAGCTAGATGCCTTCCAAGAGAATTGTGCGCGCACCTGATGGTGTTCATGGCTACATCTTCACTCTTGGTCAAGGGCAACAGCCGGAAGAGTTGATTGAGCAGCGTTGGGAGGAAGTGGATAAGAGCACTGACATCCACCGCATGTAGACTCTGCAACATGTCAGCACCACATTAGCACTATGTCAGCATCATGTTAGTACATCAGTACCAAGTCAGCACCATGTCAGAACTATGTCAGCGTCCCATCAGCACTATGTCAGCACCATAGCAACACTGCATCACCATCATGTTACTGCCACATAAGTACCACGTCAGCACCACATTATCACCGTGTTACCATCGTGTCAGTACCATGTCAAAAGTCTTAGCACCACATCAGCACCACGTCAGCATTACTGGTTATAGAGAAACTAGTTATGTACACAGACATATGTTACTGTTACATATGTATGTTTCTAAAACGCATTTTTAAACTACAGTCAAACCTTTTCAAGGGACCACTTGCCAAAAACGACCACATTCAACTCCTCTCAAGGGTCTGCCTGTATTAAGATACAACCTCTGTTAAGAGACCAATATTCCACTGTCCATTCAGTGGTCACTTCAGACATGTTTGACTGTACGACTTCCTTCTCAGAATTTGTCTATAATATGGGTGTAAAGTTAAAACTATCTACGTCAGCAGTAGACCTAAATCTATGATTCCATCTACCAGGGTAATCCGCAAAAAGCCTGATGCAATTGTACAATTCTATGCCACTTTCAAAGACTTAAAGATACATCAACCATGCATTTATAACTATAATTACATGTAACCATGATTGTAAAACTACTAAAAGTTGTAGATATTATACATAATATATACAACTACAGTTGTAGACATAATACATTAATATATACAACTACAGTTGTGGACATAATACATTAATATATACAACTACAGTTGTGGACATAATACATTAATATGTACAACTACAGTTGTGGACATAATACATTAATATATACAACTACAGTTATGGACATAATACATTAATATATACAACTACAGTTGTAGACATAATACATTAATATATACAACTACAGTTGTGGACATTATACATTAATATATACAACTACAGTTGTGGACATAATACATTAATATATACAACTACAGTTGTGGACATGATACATTAATATATACAACTACAGTTGTGGACATAATACATTAATATATACAACTACAGTTGTGGACATAATACATTAATATATGCAACTACAGTTATGGACATAATACATTAATATATGCAACTACAGTTGTGGACATAATACATTGATATATACAACTACAGTTGTGGACATAATACATTAATATATACAACTACAGTTGTAGACATAATACATTAATATATGCAACTACAGTTATGGACATAATACATTAATATATGCAACTACAGTTATGGACATAATACATTAATATATGCAACTACAGTTGTGGACATAATACATTAATATATGCAACTACAGTTGTGGACATAATACATTAATGTATACAACTACAGTTGTGGACATAATACATTAATATATGCAACTACAGTTGTGGACATAATACATTAATATGCAACTACAGTTGTAGACATTACATATTAATATATACAACTACAGTTGTGAAAATAATACATTAATATATACAACTACAGCCCTGTAGTTAGCCCTGGTGCCTGAGGCTATTGCCACATTGATTACAAATAAACATTCCCACCAATGAACAGCTTCAGTAGCCTAAGTGATATCACTGCACATTTGGTCCACTCAGCATTGCATGCACAACTAACCCTGTATTGCTAGGGCACCTTCTTTGTATTCAGGGACCATATAAAAACTCACCTTCACATACTTGAGCATGTCCCTATTATAGGCAGCCAGGTCGGCTATGACGGGGCTGCTAGGGGGGGAGGTCGTCGCAGGGTCATGCTGGGGTCACAGGGTAAAGAACATGCACTTTACAACATGACGTGTTAGTAATGCAACTATTATTTGGCAAAGTACGAGAATCAAAGTGAATGTAGCAGGCCCCGTATTCCTGATACTTCATAAACTCCAACAGAATTTGTGATGTATTATCAAAATGTGACAAAATTATCGGGCCAAATTCTCAAACACTGTTATTCATAACCTTAATTACCAGATGTACATATTTGTCTCCTAAACAATAGTAACATTAATAATAATGCAGCATTTGTCTGTGCCATAAATCTGGCTGATTTGGCCATTCAAAGGCGAATCACAATAAGAACGCACACCACAGCCTAAACTAGTTTCCAAAGTAAAAATAAAATTAATTTCTATATAAAACATTTTTCGAAAGAAAAGCAACATCCAGTACATTTGTTCATTCATATAATAGTCTGCAATGCTGTCAGTCATGTCACTTCAGTTTTTACTTACACAGTAAGTTATACCACAATTATTAGTAATCCATATTAGTGTGATAAATACCAACATTAATATATTACAACAAATGCCACCAGAAAGCCTGTATTAATTCAGCAAACTAATGTTAACAAAACTTCACTATAGTGAACAGCTGGGGCTAAACAAACTCAACATCCACACTCAAATGTTATGTAAAACTAATAAATTATACTTTATAAAAAAAATTTCACTGAGAGTTAAATCCGCACTGAAATTTTTTTTATCAAAAGATTGAAAAAATTCTAACCAAATGAAGCCATGTTCTGAGTGTTCTACTTTCACTTCTATGTAATTCTGCTCTAGTCATCAGGTAAAACTAAACTCAAACATGACTTTATATGTAAACTGTTCTATAAAACATGACAACAGACAAATTAGCATTGCTTTTGACAATGAATACTCAACTATATGGAACTATTAGCAGCTTAAGTAAATAATATGAACCATTGTCATAACTCTTGTGTGAGGTTTCATGAGTTCATAATCTATTTAACCCCAGGTATTAACTTAAAGTAGTTAAACAATTAGTTACTAAAGGGTTAACTGATGCACCTTACAGTACTGAATGTATGCCTTCTATGTGGGAGCATGCACTAATGTATGTCTAGCAACGACAAACAATTTTAGAAGTAATCTCGCAAAACATCGATACTAACATTTAACAACAAGAATTTTGTTGCACAAAAGTATAAAACATGTTTACATTATGCTTATGTAAAATCGTCAACTAGAACAGATTAGTGAATTTATTTCTGATAAACACATCTTTTATTAAAGGATGTTTTTTATGACACACTCTATGGTAGTTTCTAGTTGGCCGTGCATTACTCTCACCTTCTATGACATTGTGCATTACTCTCACCTTCTACGATATTGTGCATTAGTCTCACCTTCTACGATAGTGTTCATTAGTCTCACCTTCTATGATATTGTTCATTAGTCTCACTGTCCATGATATTGTGCATTACTCTCACCTTCTATGATATTGTGCATTAGTCTCACCTTCAGTTTGTTGTTCGTCTCGAAGTCAGCAGCCAACGAAGGTTGCGACATCATCTTCTGACAGTGAGCGAAGAAGTTGTGCAGATGTTGATCCTACAACAGGCATTGAAGACACTCACAATATTAGAAAATATGTAACATTAGTGTTCACTCAAACACCAATGAGATTCCCTGGAAACATTCAGCCACGCTACAGCTGAGTGAACTAGTCTACATCCTGTACACAGCCATACACATGAGTGAACTAGAACAAAGTCTACATCCCGTACTCAGTCATACAGATGAGTGAACTAGAACAACGTCTACATCCCGTACTCAGTCATACAGAAGATTGAACCAGAATAAAGTCTACATCCCGTAATCAGCCATACAGATGAGTGAACTAGAACAAAGTCTACATCCCGTACTCAGCCATACAGATGATTGAACCGGAACAAAGTCTACATCCCGTACTCAGACATACAGATGAGTGAACTAGAACAAAGTCTACATCCCGTACTCAGCCATACAGATGATTGAACCAGAACAAAGTCTACATCCCGTACTCAGACATACAGATGAGTGAACTAGAACAAAGTCTACATCCCGTACTCAGCCATACAGATGAGTGAACTAGAACAAAGTCTACATCCTGTACTCAGCCATACAGATGAGTGAACTAGAGCAGTCTACATCCCGTACTCAGCCATACAGATGAGTGAACTAGAGCAAAGTCTACATCCCGTACTCAGCCATACAGATGAGTGAACCAGAACAAAGTCTACATCCCGTACTCAGTCATACAGATGATTGAACCAGAACAAAGTCTACATCCCATACTCAGCTATACAGATGATTGAAACAGAACAAAGTCTACATCCCATACTCAGCCATACAGATGAGTGAACCAGAACAAAGTCTACATCCCGTACTCAGCCATACAGATGAGTGAACTAGAACAAAGTCTACATCCCGTACTCAGTCATACAGAAGATTGAACCAGAATAAAGTCTACATCCCGTAATCAGCCATACAGATGAGTGAACTAGAACAAAGTCTACATCCCGTACTCAGCCATACAGATGATTGAACCGGAACAAAGTCTACATCCCGTACTCAGACATACAGATGAGTGAACTAGAACAAAGTCTACATCCCGTACTCAGCCATACAGATGAGTGAACTAGAACAAAGTCTACATCCTGTACTCAGCCATACAGATGAGTGAACTAGAGCAGTCTACATCCCGTACTCATCCATACAGATGAGTGAACTAGAGCAAAGTCTACATCCCGTACTCAGCCATACAGATGAGTAAACCAGAACAAAGTCTACATCCCGTACTCAGTCATACAGATGATTGAACCAGAACAAAGTCTACATCCCATACTCAGCTATACAGATGATTGAAACAGAACAAAGTCTACATCCCATACTCAGCCATACAGATGAGTGAACCAGAACAAAGTCTACATCCCGTACTCAGTCATACAGATGATTGAACCAGAACAAAGTCTACATCCCATACTCAGCTATACAGATGATTGAAACAGAACAAAGTCTACATCCCATACTCAGCCATACAGATGAGTGAACCAGAACAAAGTCTACATCCCGTACTCAGCCATACAGTTGAGTGAACTAGAACAAAGTCTACATCCCGTACTCAGCCATACAGATGAGTGAACTAGACCAAAGTCATACAGATGATTGAACTAGAACAGAGTCTACATCCTGTACTCAGCCATACAGGTGAGTGAACTAGAACAAAGTCTACATCCCGTACTCAGCCATACAGATGATTGAACTGGAACAAAGTCTACATCCCGTACTCAGACATACAGATGAGTGAATTAGAACAAAGTCTACACCCCGTACTCAGCCATACAGATGAGTGAACTAGAACAAAGTCTACATCCTGTACTCAGCCATACAGATGAGTGAACTAGAGCAAAGTCTACATCCCGTACTCAGCCATACAGATGAGTGAACCAGAACAAAGTCTACATCCCGTACTCAGTCATACAGATGATTGAACCAGAACAAAGTCTACATCCCATACTCAGCTATACAGATGATTGAAACAGAACAAAGTCTACATCCCATACCCAGCCATACAGATGAGTGAACCAGAACAAAGTCTACATCCCGTACTCAGCCATACAGATGATTGAACCAGAACAAAGTCTACATCCTGTACTCAGCCATACAGATGATTGAACCAGAACAAAGTCTACATCCCGTACTCAGACATACAGATGAGTGAACTAGAACAAAGTCTACATCCCGTACTCAGCCATACAGATGAGTGAACTAGAACAAAGTCTACATCCTGTACTCAGCCATACAGATGAGTGAACTAGAACAAAGTCTACATCCTGTACTCAGCCATACAGATGAGTGAACTAGAGCAGTCTACATCCCGTACTCAGCCATACAGATGAGTGAACTAGAGCAAAGTCTACATCCCATACTCAGCCATACAGATGAGTGAACCAGAACAAAGTCTACATCCCGTACTCAGTCATACAGATGATTGAACCAGAACAAAGTCTACATCCCATACTCAGCTATACAGATGATTGAAACAGAACAAAGTCTACATCCCATACTCAGCCATACAGATGAGTGAACCAGAATAAAGTCTACATCCCGTACTCAGCCATACAGATGAGTGAACTAGAACAAAGTCTACATCCCGTACTCAGTCATACAGAAGACTGAACCAGAATAAAGTCTACATCCCGTAATCAGCCATACAGATGAGTGAACTAGAACAAAGTCTACATCCCGTACTCAGCCATACAGATGATTGAACCGGAACAAAGTCTACATCCCGTACTCAGACATACAGATGAGTGAACTAGAACAAAGTCTACATCCCGTACTCAGCCATACAGATGATTGAACCAGAACAAAGTCTACATCCCGTACTCAGACATACAGATGAGTGAACTAGAACAAAGTCTACATCCCGTACTCAGCCATACAGATGAGTGAACCAGAACAAAGTCTACATCCCGTACTCAGCCATACAGATGATTGAACCAGAACAAAGTCTACATCCCGTACTCAGCCATACAGATGATTGAACCAGAACAAAGTCTACATCCCGTACTCAGACATACAGATGATTGAACCAGAACAAAGTCTACATCCTGTACTCAGCCATACAGATGATTGAACCAGAACAAAGTCTACATCCCGTACTCAGCCATACAGATGATTGAACTAGACCAAAGTCTACATCCTGTACTCAGCCATACAGATGAGTGAACTAGACCAGTCTACATCCTGTACTCAGCCATACAGATGAGTGAACTAGAACAAAGTCTACATCCTGTACTCAGCCATACAGATGAGTGAACTAGAACAAAGTCTACATCCTGTACTCAGCCATACAGATGAGTGAACTAGAGCAGTCTACATCCCGTACTCAGCCATACAGATGAGTGAACTAGAGCAAAGTCTACATCCCGTACTCAGTCATACAGATGATTGAACCAGAACAAAGTCTACATCCCATACTCAGCTATACAGATGATTGAAACAGAACAAAGTCTACATCCCATACTCAGCCATACAGATGAGTGAACCAGAACAAAGTCTACATCCCGTACTCAGCCATACAGATGATGAACTAGACCAAAGTCATACAGATGATTGAACTAGAACAAAGTCTACATCCTGTACTCAGCCATACAGGTGAGTGAACTAGAACAAAGTCTACATCCCGTACTCAGCCATACAGATGATTGAACTGGAACAAAGTCTACATCCCGTACTCAGACATACAGATGAGTGAATTAGAACAAAGTCTACACCCCGTACTCAGCCATACAGATGAGTGAACTAGAACAAAGTCTACATCCTGTACTCAGCCATACAGATGAGTGAACTAGAGCAAAGTCTACATCCCGTACTCAGCCATACAGATGAGTGAACTAGAACAAAGTCTACATCCCGTACTCAGTCATACAGATGATTGAACCAGAACAAAGTCTACATCCCATACTCAGCTATACAGATGATTGAAACAGAACAAAGTCTACATCCCATACTCAGCCATACAGATGAGTGAACCAGAACAAAGTCTACATCCCGTACTCAGTCATACAGATGATTGAACCAGAACAAAGTCTACATCCCATACTCAGCCATACAGATGATTGAACCAGAACAAAGTCTACATCCCGTACTCAGCCATTCAGATGATTGAACCAGAACAAAGTCTACATCCCGTACTCAGCCATACAGATGATTGAACCAGAACAAAGTCTACATCCTGTACTCAGCCATACAGATGATTGAACCAGAACAAAGTCTACATCCCGTACTCAGCCATACAGATGATTGAACTAGACCAAAGTCTACATCCTGTACTCAGCCATACAGATGAGTGAACTAGACCAGTCTACATCCTGTACTCAGCCATACAGATGATTGAACTAGACCAAAGTCTACATCCCGTACTCAGCCATACAGATGATTGAACCAGAACAAAGTCTACATCCTGTACTCAGCCATACAGATGATTGAACCAGAACAAAGTCTACATCCCGTACTCAGCCATACAGATGATTGAACTAGACCAAAGTCTACATCCTGTACTCAGCCATACAGATGATTGAACCAGAACAAAGTCTACATCCTGTACTCAGCCATACAGATGATTGAACCAGAACAAAGTCTACATCCCGTACTCAGCCATACAGATGATTGAACTAGACCAAAGTCTACATCCTGTACTCAGCCATACAGATAATTGAACCAGAACAAAGTCTACATCCCGTACTCAGCCATACAGATGATTGAACTAGACCAAAGTCTACATCCCGTACTCAGCCATACAGAAGATTGAACTAGACCAAAGTCTACATCCTGTACTCAGCCATACAGATGATTGAACCAGAACAAAGTCTACATCCCGTACTCAGCCATACAGATAATTGAACTAGACCAAAGTCTACATCCTGTACTCAGCCATACAGATGATTGAACTAGACCAAAGTCTACATCCTGTACTCAGCCATACAGATGAGTGAACTAGACCAAAGTCATACAGGTGATTGAACTAGAACAAAGTCTACATCCTGTACTCAGCCATACAGATGAGTGAACTAGAGCAAAGTCTACATCCCGTACTCAGCCATACAGATGAGTGAACTAGAACAAAGTCTACATCCCGTACTCAGTCATACAGATGATTGAACCAGAACAAAGTCTACATCCCATACTCAGCTATACAGATGATTGAAACAGAACAAAGTCTACATCCCATACTCAGCCATACAGATGAGTGAACCAGAACAAAGTCTACATCCCGTACTCAGTCATACAGATGATTGAACCAGAACAAAGTCTACATCCCATACTCAGCCATACAGATGATTGAACCAGAACAAAGTCTACATCCCGTACTCAGCCATTCAGATGATTGAACCAGAACAAAGTCTACATCCCGTACTCAGCCATACAGATGATTGAACCAGAACAAAGTCTACATCCTGTACTCAGCCATACAGATGATTGAACCAGAACAAAGTCTACATCCCGTACTCAGCCATACAGATGATTGAACTAGACCAAAGTCTACATCCTGTACTCAGCCATACAGATGAGTGAACTAGACCAGTCTACATCCTGTACTCAGCCATACAGATGATTGAACTAGACCAAAGTCTACATCCCGTACTCAGCCATACAGATGATTGAACCAGAACAAAGTGTACATCCTGTACTCAGCCATACAGATGATTGAACCAGAACAAAGTCTACATCCCGTACTCAGCCATACAGATGATTGAACTAGACCAAAGTCTACATCCCGTACTCAGCCATACAGATGATTGAACCAGAACAAAGTCTACATCCTGTACTCAGCCATACAGATGATTGAACCAGAACAAAGTCTACATCCCGTACTCAGCCATACAGATGATTGAACTAGACCAAAGTCTACATCCTGTACTCAGCCATACAGATAATTGAACCAGAACAAAGTCTACATCCCGTACTCAGCCATACAGATGATTGAACTAGACCAAAGTCTACATCCCGTACTCAGCCATACAGAAGATTGAACTAGACCAAAGTCTACATCCTGTACTCAGCCATACAGATGATTGAACCAGAACAAAGTCTACATCCCGTACTCAGCCATACAGATAATTGAACTAGACCAAAGTCTACATCCTGTACTCAGCCATACAGATGATTGAACTAGACCAAAGTCTACATCCTGTACTCAGCCATACAGATGAGTGAACTAGACCAAAGTCATACAGGTGATTGAACTAGAACAAAGTCTACATCCTGTACTCAGCCATACAGATGAGTGAACTAGAACAAAGTCTACATCATGTACTCAGCCATACAGATGAGTGAACTAGAACAAAGTCTACATCCCGTACTCAGCCATACAGATGATTGAATTGGAACAAAGTCTACATCCCGTACTCAGACATACAGATGAGTGAATTAGAACAAAGTCTACACCCCGTACTCAGCCATACAGATGAGTGAACTAGAACAAAGTCTACATCCTGTACTCAGCCATACAGATGAGTGAACTAGAGCAGTCTACATCCCGTACTCAGCCATACAGATGAGTGAACTAGAGCAAAGTCTACATCCCGTACTCAGCCATACAGATGAGTGAACCAGAACAAAGTCTACATCCCGTACTCAGTCATACAGATGATTGAACCAGAACAAAGTCTACATCCCATACTCAGCTATACAGATGATTGAAACAGAACAAAGTCTACATCCCATACTCAGCCATACAGATGAGTGAACCAGAACAAAGTCTACATCCCGTACTCAGCCATACAGATGAGTGAACTAGACCAAAGTCATACAGATGATTGAACTAGAACAAAGTCTACATCCTGTACTCAGCCATACAGGTGAGTGAACTAGAACAAAGTCTACATCCCATACTCAGCCATACAGATGATTGAACTGGAACAAAGTCTACATCCCGTACTCAGACATACACATGAGTGAATTAGAACAAAGTCTACACCCCGTACTCAGCCATACAGATGAGTGAACTAGAACAAAGTCTACATCCTGTACTCAGCCATACAGATGAGTGAACTAGAGCAAAGTCTACATCCCGTACTCAGCCATACAGATGAGTGAACCAGAACAAAGTCTACATCCCGTACTCAGTCATACAGATGATTGAACCAGAACAAAGTCTACATCCCATACTCAGCTATACAGATGATTGAAACAGAACAAAGTCTACATCCCATACTCAGCCATACAGATGAGTGAACCAGAACAAAGTCTACATTCCGTACTCAGTCATACAGATGATTGAACCAGAAGAAAGTCTACATCCCATACTCAGCCATACAGATGATTGAACTAGACCAAAGTCTACATCCTGTACTCAGCCATACAGATAATTGAACCAGAACAAAGTCTACATCCCGTACTCAGCCATACAGATGATTGAACTAGACCAAAGTCTACATCCCGTACTCAGCCATACAGATGATTGAACTAGACCAAAGTCTACATCCTGTACTCAGCCATACAGATGATTGAACCAGAACAAAGTCTACATCCCGTACTCAGCCATACAGATAATTGAACTAGACCAAAGTCTACATCCTGTACTCAGCCATACAGATGATTGAACTAGACCAAAGTCTACATCCTGTACTCAGCCATACAGATGATTGAACCAGAACAAAGTGTACATCCTGTACTCAGCCATACAGATAATTGAACCAGAACAAAGTCTACATCCCGTACTCAGCCATACAGATGATTGAACTAGACCAAAGTCTACATCCCGTACTCAGCCATACAGATGATTGAACTAGACCAAAGTCTACATCCTGTACTCAGCCATACAGATGATTGAACCAGAACAAAGTGTACATCCTGTACTCAGCCATACAGATAATTGAACTAGACCAAAGTCTACATCCTGTACTCAGCCATACAGATGATTAAACTAGACCAAAGTCTACATCCTGTACTCAGCCATACAGATGAGTGAACTAGACCAAAGTCATACAGGTGATTGAACTAGAACAAAGTCTACATCCTGTACTCAGCCATACAGATGAGTGAACTAGAACAAAGTCTACATCATGTACTCAGCCATACAGATGAGTGAACTAGAACAAAGTCTACATCCCGTACTCAGCCATACAGATGATTGAATTGGAACAAAGTCTACATCCCGTACTCAGACATACAGATGAGTGAATTAGAACAAAGTCTACACCCCGTACTCAGCCATACAGATGAGTGAACTAGAACAAAGTCTACATCCTGTACTCAGCCATACAGATGAGTGAACTAGAGCAAATTCTACATCCCGTACTCAGCCATACAGATGAGTGAACCAGAACAAAGTCTACATCCCGTACTCAGTCATACAGATGATTGAACCAGAACAAAGTCTACATCCCATACTCAGCTATACAGATGATTGAAACAGAACAAAGTCTACATCCCATACTCAGCCATACAGATGAGTGAACCAGAACAAAGTCTACATCCCGTACTCAGTCATACAGATGATTGAACCAGAACAAAGTCTACATCCCATACTCAGCCATACAGATGATTGAACCAGAACAAAGTCTACATCCCGTACTCAGCCATACAGATGATTGAACCAGAACAAAGTCTACATCCCGTACTCAGCCATACAGATGATTGAACCAGAACAAAGTCTACATCCTGTACTCAGCCATACAGATGATTGAACCAGAACAAAGTCTACATCCCGTACTCAGCCATACAGATGATTGAACTAGACCAAAGTCTACATCCTGTACTCAGCCATACAGATGAGTGAACTAGACCAGTCTACATCCTGTACTCAGCCATACAGATGATTGAACTAGACCAAAGTCTACATCCCGTACTCAGCCATACAGATGATTGAACCAGAACAAAGTCTACATCCTGTACTCAGCCATACATATGATTGAACCAGAACAAAGTCTACATCCCGTACTCAGCCATACAGATGATTGAACTAGACCAAAGTCTACATCCCGTACTCAGCCATACAGATGATTGAACCAGAACAAAGTCTACATCCTGTACTCAGCCATACAGATGATTGAACCAGAACAAAGTCTACATCCCGTACTCAGCCATACAGATGATTGAACTAGACCAAAGTCTACATCCTGTACTCAGCCATACAGATAATTGAACCAGAACAAAGTCTACATCCCGTACTCAGCCATACAGATGATTGAACTAGACCAAAGTCTACATCCCGTACTCAGCCATACAGATGATTGAACTAGACCAAAGTCTACATCCTGTACTCAGCCATACAGATGATTGAACCAGAACAAAGTCTACATCCCGTACTCAGCCATACAGATAATTGAACCAGACCAAAGTCTACATCCTGTACTCAGCCATACAGATGATTGAACTAGACCAAAGTCTACATCCTGTACTCAGCCATACAGATGATTGAACCAGAACAAAGTCTACATCCTGTACTCAGCCATACAGATAATTGAACTAGACCAAAGTCTACATCCTGTACTCAGCCATACAGATGATTGAACTAGACCAAAGTCTACATCCTGTACTCAGCCATACAGATGATTGAACCAGAACAAAGTCTACATCCTGTACTCAGCCATACAGATGATTGAACTAGACCAAAGTCTACATCCCGTACTCAGCCATACAGATAATTGAACTAGACCAAAGTCTACATCTTGTACTCAGCCATACAGATAATTGAACTAGACCAAAGTCTACATCCCGTACTCAGCCATACAGATAATTGAACTAGACCAAAGTCTACATCCCGTACTCAGCCATACAGATAATTGAACTAGACCAAAGTCTACATCCTGTACTCAGCCATACAGATGATTGAACCAGAACAAAGTCTACATCCTGTACTCAGCCATACAGATAATTGAACTAGACCAAAGTCTACATCCTGTACTCAGCCATACAGATGATTGAACTAGACCAAAGTCTACATCCTGTACTCAGCCATACAGATGATTGAACCAGAACAAAGTCTACATCCTGTACTCAGCCATACAGATGATTGAACTAGACCAAAGTCTACATCCCGTACTCAGCCATACAGATAATTGAACTAGACCAAAGTCTACATCTTGTACTCAGCCATACAGATAATTGAACTAGACCAAAGTCTACATCCCGTACTCAGCCATACAGATAATTGAACTAGACCAAAGTCTACATCCTGTACTCAGCCATACAGATGATTGAACCAGAACAAAGTCTACATCCTGTACTCAGCCATACAGATGATTGAACTAGACCAAAGTCTACATCCCGTACTCAGCCATACAGATAATTGAACTAGACCAAAGTCTACATCTTGTACTCAGCCATACAGATAATTGAACTAGACCAAAGTCTACATCCCGTACTCAGCCATACAGATAATTGAACTAGACCAAAGTCTACATCCTGTACTCAGCCATACAGATGATTGAACCAGAACAAAGTCTACATCCTGTACTCAGCCATACAGATAATTGAACTAGACCAAAGTCTACATCCTGTACTCAGCCATACAGATGATTGAACTAGACCAAAGTCTACATCCTGTACTCAGCCATACAGATGATTGAACCAGAACAAAGTCTACATCCTGTACTCAGCCATACAGATGATTGAACTAGACCAAAGTCTACATCCCGTACTCAGCCATACAGATAATTGAACTAGACCAAAGTCTACATCTTGTACTCAGCCATACAGATAATTGAACTAGACCAAAGTCTACATCCCGTACTCAGCCATACAGATAATTGAACTAGACCAAAGTCTACATCACATACTCAGCCATACAGATGATTGAATTAGACCAAAGTCTACATCCTGTACTCAGCCATACAGATAATTGAACTAGACCAAAGTCTACATCCTGTACTCAGCCATACAGATAATTGAACCAGAACAAAGTCTACATCCCGTACTCAGCCATACAGATGATTGAACCAGAACAAAGTCTACATCCCGTACTCAGCCATACAGATGATTGAACTAGACCAAAGTCTACATCCCATACTCAGCCATACAGATGATTGAACTAGAACAAAGTCTACATCCCATACTCAGCCATACAGATGATTGAACCAGAACAAAGTCTACATCCCGTACTCAGCCATACAGATAATTGAACCAGAACAAAGTCTACATCCCATACTCAGCCATACAGATAATTGAACTAGACCAAAGTCTACATCCTGTACTCAGCCATACAGATGACTGAACCAGAACAAAGTCTACATCCTGTACTCAGCCATACAGATGAGTGAACTAGAACAAAGTCTACATCCTGTACTCAGCCATACAGATGAGTGAACTAGAACAAAGTCTACATCCCGTACTCAGCCATACAGATGATTGAACTGGAACAAAGTCTACATCCCGTACTCAGACATACAGATGAGTGAACTAGAACAAAGTCTACACCCCGTACTCAGCCATACAGATGAGTGAACTAGAACAAAGTCTACATCCTGTACTCAGCCATACAGATGAGTGAACTAGAGCAAAGTCTACATCCCGTACTCAGTCATACAGATGAGTGAACCAGAACAAAGTCTACATCCCATACTCAGCTATACAGATGATTGAAACAGAACAAAGTCTACATCCCATACTCAGCCATACAGATAATTGAACCAGAACAAAGTCTACATCCTGTTCTCAGCCATACAGATAATTGAACCAGAACAAAGTCTACATCCTGTACTCAGCCAAAGAACAAAGCAGTCAACAAAACTGTTGAGGCTTTGAAACAGTAGAAATAGGATTTATAAAACAATAAAAAAATAGCAATAGGATTTATAAAACCTATTGAAACAGTAGCAATACAATAAAAAATACTGAAACAGTAGCAATACAATAAAAAATACTGAAACAGTAGCAATACAATAAAAACTACTGAAACAGTAGCAATACAATAAAAAATACTGAAACAGTAGCAATAAAAAAAAAATACTGAAACAGTAGCAATACAATAAAAAATACTGAAACAGTAGCAATACAATAAAACCTACTGAAACAGTAGCAATACAATAAAAAATACTGAAACAGTAGCAATACAATAAAAACTACTGAAACAGTAGCAATACAATAAAAAATACTGAAACAGTAGCAATAAAAAAAAAATACTGAAACAGTAGCAATACAATAAAAAATACTTAAACAGTAGCAATAAAAAAAAAATACTGAAACAGTAGCAATACAATAAAAAAATACTGAAACAGTAGCAATACAAAAAAAAATACTGAAACAGTAGCAATACAATAAAAAATACTGAAACAGTAGCAATAGGATTTATTTAACATTATTGAATCTGTGACAATAGGATTTATTTAAACTGTTCAAACAGTGGCTATAGGATTCAGTGGCAATTTTTATTTATTTAAATAAAGATCCGGTCACCTGATGCTCTACCACTTTCTCTTTCTTGTTGGCATCAAACAGTGAGTGTTCACTCAGCTGCAATGACAGTTGGTGAAACGAATGGCACATGTCTTCATGACCCCACACAATGGCTCCGCAAGCAGTTCACCCAAACAACAACTGTGTGCCAATAGCTGGTAAAGTTCAGGGGTTAATATTTACCCTTTCTATGCAGTTTTTAATGGTGAATTTAAATCTCACGGGGAGTTCATTACTAAATCCAGATTTCCACCTCAAAAGAACTGCTCCCAACTTTAAACTGACTCAGGAAACCTAAAATCTCCCCCAGACCCCTGTTCTGGATGGCTTGCCCCTGGTCAAACTGGTAAATCACCTTAGTGTAGATGGTCGAGACCAGACCCAGGTTAAACTTGAACAAAGGTCGTCCACTGTCCACCCAACGGACGTCCGGCCCCACACTCTACAAACATCAAACATGTCTATATCACTGTCGACTCAACGGGCGTCCAGCACCACATTGCAAACATCAAATATATCAGATTAATGAGTTTTAGCAGCATGAAATTAATAATTCTTATCCCACAAGCAGTTATCATCATCTTTACCAAATATGCGTGTGCACGCACATGCGTGTGTAAATGCATGGATGCATGTATGCGTATATAATATAAAACAACCTATTTATATTTTTAACGCATTTATTATATATCAAACACGATGATTGCGTCCAAGTCACCCTTACCCTGTGTGCTAGCACTCACCCCTTTTCCTAGTCCCAGTTGTTCATGCTGTAGATACCCCGGAGGTAGGTTGATGGCCACCCTCACTGCTTGGTCACCCACATTCACCCTAAAACACACGATACACCGGAGGTAGGTTGACAGCCATCCTCACTGCCTGGTCACCCACATTCACCCTAAAAACACACATGATACCACGGAGGTAGGTTGATGGCCACCCTCACTGCCTGGTCACACACATTCGCTCTAAAAACACACATGTTACCCCGGAGGTAGGTTGATGGCCATCCTCACTGCTTGGTAACCCACTGTGGCAAATTTGGTATCTTTTGAAAAGAAACTATCGATCTTAGAACATGCTTTTCCAGCAGCCTGTATGTGCCGTGCTGATTCAACATGTTTTCGACAGTTGTACAATCCACGGCCACTGTGTCCAATGTTAATATCGGCTCAACACGTTTGACAATAAACGTGATTGCCACTTATCTTAGACTTTTGAAGAACTTGCCATTTATGTGCATATTCCACTTTGTATTTCTGTTTTGCTGGGATTCCCTTTAATTTCTTTCGTGGTGGCGTATTCAGGCATTCCGCCATACTTCTGCTACGACGATAACGGTAAAACTAACAACATTAAAAACACCATCTGAACCCGATAATCAAGGAACAAAGAGAACATTTCGCGCGCCAAGTTGAAAAGACAGACGTGTCTCATTAAATTGTCATGGTCATGGTTACGCCACAGCGTCAGCTCTTCCACTACTCAAGGCACATTTTATCCTGCCAGGTTAAAACAACACCGACCGACGGCAGGTTACGATTGGCAAGAGGGGGCCATTGTATTTTAATTATTTAATTAAAAAAATACAGACCATAACCAGCTACGAGCGTAATGAAGGGAGGGTTAGGCGTAATGGAGTAATGTGTGGCTAAATATTGTAATTATTACGCTCAAATTGTAATAGTTGGCTCAGCATACAAAGGCAGTCCTACCTTCCATTGGTGAGCAGGGGCAACCAAGCATAGCCAATGACAGCGTCAAGGTTCATCGCCTTCTTTGTTGACCCCTTGACCCCAGTTGTCTTGGAGAGGTCACAGCTGACGTGTGAGAAGGTGAACACCAGGTGGTGTCGGTCGTGGAGCTGAGTCGGCAGACACGCCTTCACCTGGTGGCATGATATGGAACTTTCAGCTGTTGAACGCGATGGACATCTACACAGTCGTCAGATGAATCTCTGATGTTTTGTGTTATAGCAACCACGTCTGTGTCCGTTTCAACATCCAACCGGCCAACCGACCGTTGTTGCCAAGTGACAATTTTTTTTATAAATGACACTATCAATACAACAATAGCTTATGACAGAGTAAGACTAGTTAAGAAACAGGTGCAGCAAAACTTATTAGGAAACGTGTAACAATACCTCCTCGATGAAGTCGGGCGTTGAGTCGTGATGCAGGACCGCAGTCGTGGCGCTCGTGGTGAACAGCGATGACCCCGGGCGACCACGTATACACTAAACATAGGACATCAAATAGAATAAACAAAGGACAACATCGGATACACTAAACAAAGGACAACATCAAATAGACTAAACAAAGGGTGACCTCAGATACACTAAACAAAGGACAACATCAAATAGACTAAACAAAGGACAACCTCGGATACACTAAACAAAGAACAACATCAAATAGACTAAACAAAGGACGACCTCAGACACACTAAACAAAGGACAACATCAAATAGAATAAACAAAGGACAACATCGGATACACTAAACAAAGGACAACATCAAATAGACTAAACAAAGGACAACCTCGGATACACTAAACAAAGGACAACATTAAATACACTAAACAAAGGACGACCTCAGACACACTAAACAAAGGACAACATCAAATAGACTAAACAAAGGACAACCTCGGATACACTAAACAAAGGACAACATCAAATAGACTAAACAAAGGACGACTACAGATACACTAAACAAATCATTTAATTTTACTTTAATTTGAAACCAGTAAAATGAGGAGTAAACTTTATAACAAACAAAATAGTTACTGAATAATACCAAAAATTAATAATAAAAAAAAAAAAAATAGCAATCGTAACGAAGCCTCCTGCACCAATGAGAACGCCCTGTCAAGACGTTGCTCTTTCACAGGCTGTCATTAGTATATGACAATAGCAATGTGTCAAGCTGTCATTAGTATATGGCAATAGCAATGTGTCAAGCTGCCATTAGTATATGACAATAGCAATGTGTCAGGCTGCGATTAGTATATGACAATAGCAATGTGTCATGCTGTCATTAGTATATGACAATAGCAATGTGTCATGCTGTCATTAGTATATGACAATAACAATGTGTCAGGCTGCCATTAGTATATGACATTAGCAATGTGTCATGCTGTCATTAGTATATGACAATAGCAATGTGTCAGGCTGCCATTAGTATATGACAATAGCAATGTGTCATGCTGCCATTAGTATATGACAATAGCAATGTGTCATGCTGTCATTAGTATATGACAATAGCAATGTGTCAGGCTGCCATTAGTATATGACAATAGCAATGTGTCAGGCTGCCATTAGTATGTGACAACAACGTGTCATGCTGCCAATTAGTATATGACAATAGCAAAGTGTCAGGCTGCCATTAGTATGTGACAACAACGTGTCATGCTGCCAATTAGTATATGACAATAGCAGTGTCAGGCTGCCATTAGTATGTGACAATAGCAATGTGTCAGGCTGCCATTAGTATGTGACAATAACAATGTGTCAGGCTGTCATTAGTATATGACAATAGCAAAGTGTCAGGCTGCCATTAGTATATGACAATAACAATGTGTCATGCTGTTATTAGTATATGACAATAGCAAAGTGTCAGGCTGCCATTAGTATGTGACAATAGCAATGTGTCAGGCTGCCATTAGTATGTGACAATAGCAATGTGTCATGCTGTCATTAGTATGTGACAATAGCAATGTGTCAGGCTGCCATTAGTATATGACAATAACAATGTGTCATGCTGTCATTAGTATGTGACAATAGCAAAGTGTCAGGCTGCCATTAGTATGTGACAATAGCAATGTGTCATGCTGTCATTAGTATGTGACAATAACAATGTGTCATGCTGTCATTAGTATGTGACAATAGCAATGTGTCAGGCTGCCATTAGTATATGACAATAACAATGTGTCATGCTATCATTAGTATGTGACAATAGCAAAGTGTCAGGCTGCCATTAGTATGTGACAATAGCAATGTGTCATGCTGTCATTAGTATGTGACAATAGCAATGTGTCAGGCTGCCATTAGTATATGACAATAACAATGTGTCATGCTGTCATTAGTATGTGACAATAGCAATGTGTCAGGCTGCCATTAGTATGTGACAATAACAATGTGTCATGCTGCCAATTAGCAGTAGGAGTTTGTAAGAACACTGAAATGCACCCAAAATGTCCGCCTACCTTGAGAGGCACTGCACCCTTCGTGTCAGAGTCCCGAATCTCCACATAACAAGCGATGTTTCGTGCCTACATAGAATGTAACTGTCAATTAGACAATGGGGCACATTCATAACATGACATTTCTGCATCATGCACCAAAAGTATTTTTCTAAGTTGCTCAATTTGATATTCATCTAGTCAGATGAAATGCATCTGGTTGAACCTTCAAGCCGGCAGGTGGGGACTAGCTACACCACATACGTGTCTATTTAACCTTCAAGCCGGCAGGTGGGGACTAGCTACACCACATACGTGTCTATTTAACCTTCAAGCCGGCAGGTGGGGACTAGCTACACCACATACGTGTCTATTTTGTGCTTTCTCTTCAATTCATTTTGTCACAACTTTCATCTATTACGATATCCTCTGAACACTGAACATCAGAAATTGTCATAAAACATGCAAAATTGTCTGTTTGCAGTTTGTAGCATTGGACATTGAAAGTGAAAACAATAACATGGGCACCTGGGGGCTGCCAAGACCCCAGTCACAAGTCTTCCTAAGCAACACTACCAGAATAGCTTGTAAGGAAACTGACAAACTAAAGCAGCCATCAGTAATATTTGGGATATGTTTATTACACACCAGCTGTAAGGGTGCTTCCGGGACCAGGAACGAGCAGCTGGCTGGTGTCAGGAGTCAGTGTCATTTGACGCACTGATCTGAATTGAATCTACTTTTATTAAACATTATTAATGTATTGTATTGAGATTACCTGTACTGAGATGACCCGATTGTACTGAGATCACCTGGTTGTACCGGGACGGTGTGAGGGCACTGACCTTTGCGAAGACTTTCTGACAATCGTACTTGAGGTTGCGCGGGGACACGTACAGGTGGTTCACGTACGTGGTGAAGGGTGCGGCTAGCTCCGGCTGCTCCAGGGTAAATTCCTCCACCTCAATGGTGGGGCAGCCACTGGGGGGCACTGGGAATGGGGCGACAGGAACTAGCGAACTTGTGAGAGTGTCTGTAGGTGACAAAATATATGTCCCATGTCAAGGTCATTGACACTCAGTATAGTGTCTTTGAATGAATGGACACTTTCTCGGAATGTCATGTTTGATGTGGTAATTACCTCTCAAGAACATACAATAAAAAATGCTAAAGTTTATCGAGGTGTAATTACATACTTACTCAATACTCACTCCTTGTGCCTCTCTCAGTAGGTCATTATCATGTCAAATATTATTACATAGTTTCAAAGGGTTATATTAAATAAGTATTACCAAACAAGTTAAATATCACATATAATTCATAATATTACACGATGTTGTTAATCTAACAAACTGAATGTGTTTCCATAGCAACAAGAGGATGTATAAAAATGGGGAGACAACAACTTGTAAAACAAGGGGATGTATAAACAGGGGGAGACAACTTATAAAACAAGGGGATGTATAAAAAAGGGGAGACAACATGTAAAACAAGGGGATGTATAAAAAAGGGGAGACAACATGTAAAACAAGGGGATGTATAAAAAGGGGGAGACAACTTGTAAAACAAAGGGATGTATAAACGAGGGAGACAACAACTTGTGAAACAAGGGGATGTATAAACAGGGGGAGACAACTTGTAAAACAAGGGGATGTATAAACGGGGGGAGACAACTTGTAAAACAAGGGGATGTATAAAAAGGGGGAGACAACTTGTAAAACAAAGGGATGTATAAACAGGGGGAGACAACAACTTGTAAAACAAGGGGATGTATAAACGGGGGGAGACAACTTGTAAAACAAGGGGATGTATAAAAAGGGGGAGACAACTTGTAAAACAAAGGGATGTATAAACGGGGGAGACAACAACTTGTGAAACAAGGGGATGTATAAACAGGGGAAGACAACAACTTGTAAAACAAGGGGATGTATAAACGGGGGGAGACAACTTGTAAAACAAGGGGATGTATAAACGGGGGGAGACAACTTGTAAAACAAGGGGATGTATAAAAAGGGGGAGACAACTTGTAAAACAAAGGGATGTATAAACGGGGGGAGACAACAACTGGTAAAACAAGGGGATGTATAAACAGGGGGAGACAACTTGTAAAACAAGGGGATGTATAAACAGGGGGAGACAACTTGTAAAACAAGGGGATGTATAAACAGGGGGAGACAACAACTTGTAAAACAAGGGGATGTATAAACAGGGGGAGACAACTTGTAAAACAAGGGGATGTATAAACGGGGGGAGACAACTTGTAAAACAAGGGGATGTATAAAAAGGGGGAGACAACTTGTAAAACAAAGGGATGTATAAACAGGGGGAGACAACAACTTGTAAAACAAGGGGATGTATAAACGGGGGGAGACAACTTGTAAAACAAGGGGATGTATAAAAAGGGGGAGACAACTTGTAAAACAAAGGGATGTATAAACGGGGGAGACAACAACTTGTGAAACAAGGGGATGTATAAACAGGGGGAGACAACAACTTGTAAAACAAGGGGATGTATAAATGGGGGGAGACAACTTGTAAAACAAGGGGATGTATAAACGGGGGGAGACAACTTGTAAAACAAGGGGATGTATAAAAAGGGGGAGACAACTTGTAAAACAAAGGGATGTATAAACGGGGGAGACAACAACTGGTAAAACAAGGGGATGTATAAACAGGGGGAGACAACTTGTAAAACAAGGGGATGTATAAATGGGGGGAGACAACTTGTAAAACAAGGGGATGTATAAACGGGGGGAGACAACTTGTAAAACAAGGGGATGTATAAAAAGGGGGAGACAACTTGTAAAACAAAGGGATGTATAAACAGGGGAAGACAACAACTTGTAAAACAAGGGGATGTATAAACGGGGGGAGACAACTTGTAAAACAAGGGGATGTATAAAAAGGGGGAGACAACTTGTAAAACAAAGGGATGTATAAACGGGGGAGACAACAACTTGTGAAACAAGGGGATGTATAAACAGGGGGAGACAACAACTTGTAAAACAAGGGGATGTATAAACGGGGGAAGACAACTTGTAAAACAAGGGGATGTATAAACGGGGGGAGACAACTTGTAAAACAAGGGGATGTATAAAAAGGGGGAGACAACTTGTAAAACAAAGGGATGTATAAACGGGGGAGACAACTTGTAAAACAAGGGGATGTATAAACAGGGGGAGACAACTTGTAAAACAAGGGGATGTATAAACTGGGGGAGACAACTTGTAAAACAAGGGGATGTATAAAAAGGGGGAGACAACTTGTAAAACAAAGGGATGTATAAACAGGGGGAGACAACTTGTAAAACAAGGGGATGTATAAACGGGGGGAGACAACTTGTAAAACAAGGGGATGTATAAAAAGGGGGGAGACAACTTGTAAAACAAGGGGATGTATAAAAAGGGGGAGACAACTTGTAAAACAAAGGGATGTATAAACAGGGGAAGACAACAACTTGTAAAACAAGGGGATGTATAAACGGGGGGAGACAACTTGTAAAACAAGGGGATGTATAAAAAGGGGGAGACAACTTGTAAAACAAAGGGATGTATAAACGGGGGAGACAACAACTTGTGAAACAAGGGGATGTATAAACAGGGGGAGACAACAACTTGTAAAACAAGGGGATGTATAAACGGGGGAAGACAACTTGTAAAACAAGGGGATGTATAAACGGGGGGAGACAACTTGTAAAACAAGGGGATGTATAAAAAGGGGGAGACAACTTGTAAAACAAAGGGATGTATAAACGGGGGAGACAACAACTTGTAAAACAAGGGGATGTATAAACAGGGGGAGACAACTTGTAAAACAAGGGGATGTATAAACGGGGGGAGACAACTTGTAAAACAAGGGGATGTATAAAAAGGGGGAGACAACTTGTAAAACAAAGGGATGTATAAACGGGGGGAGACAACAACTTGTGAAACAAGGGGATGTATAAACAGGGGGAGATGACAACTTTTTATAAAACATTGGTCAAAGCTGTTAAAATTAAGTATTACAATTAGTGCAAAAATAGAATAAAGTGTGAATCTTGTAAAAGTAACTAGGCACTCACTTGGTAGCGTGTCTCTGAACGGCTTCAGCCTCACCATCAATGACCCATGAATTGACTGCCATTTGCCCTGCTTTTCAGGCCTGCAACAGAGTGATTAGACAAATGTTTGGTGCCAATGGGACTACAAAATTCAAGCAAGGGACCGTACGAGAAAGCTTAAAAAATATTTGGCTGGGGGCATCGTCACAAATAAAAATGATCAAACATATTATCATTAGCACGTTTACTTAAACTGTTAACAAACATATAACTATAAACAAAATCGTTTAAGGAATTTGCTTGGATTAGGTCACCATTAATACAATATTCTTCAACGTCCCTCTGCAGAAGAATACGCATGATGTTGTTACCTTGAAACCTCCACTACATGTATTTACACATACTTCACGCACAAGTGAATAAAACACCAATAACAAAACTGGATTGGCATTGGAATGTGATATTTGACATCGTGATTACCTCTCAAGAAGTTGTTTGTATCCATTTCAAATATTTTGGTCGACTCACTCGGCCTTCATTGGCAAATGACCAAACGTAATGACCATGTGAAATAACAAATCTGCTTACTTCTTGATGTCCTGAAGGTGTCTAATGATCTCCTCCTCTCCCAGCTTGGTTCGCTCTGTCTTGTACAGCGCAAAACCTGCATTAGTGTCCAATTCATCTGGCGCCTTCTGTTGGAAGACTGGCCTGAAGGCAGGGAGGGAGAGGGTTAACACTGGCTTGGAGCGAGAGGATTAATATTGACCTGGAGGAAGAGGGTTAACATTGTCCTGCAGAAAGAGGGTTAACATTGGCCTGGAGCGAGAGGGTTAACACTGGCCTGGAGCGAGAGGGTTAACACTGGCCTGGAGCGAGAGGGTTAACACTGGCTTGGAGGGAGAGGGTTAATGCTGGCCTGAAGGGAGAGGATTAGTGGGGCATGTCAAGACTAGAACTTGTGGCCAGTGTTGAAATGTGAAATGTAAAATACAACATTCAGGTACACTGAACAAAGTGAATAGTACAGATCACATTTTAAAACATTTAGGTTTTGCAGAAAAGAAAATGATCAAGATACAGTCATGCTCACAGGACTACCTTGGTAATTAAGATAGAGTCATGCTCACAGGACCACCTTGGTACACATGAAAAGTTTGACACATAGCAGTCATTTCGTAATATCAGAATGGAAGGTATATGTATGCTACAATAACATAATTAAAGGAAATCAAGTGTGGAGTTCCACAAGGATCAATCCTTGGCAAATTACTATTTATCTTGTACATAAATGACATATGCGATGTTTCCAAACTACTTCATATTATTCTATTTGCAGATGATACTAACATTGTTTACTCGGCTAGTAACACCAATGATGTAACCAATGAAGTAACCAATGATGTAACCAATGATGTAACCAATGATGTAACCAATGATGTAACCAGTGATGTAACCAGTGCAGTTAACAATGAACTAAAACAACTAGGCCTGTGGTTTAGAGTGAACAAATTATCGCTCAATGTGAAAAAAAATTATATGGGGAAGTATGTATCAATTCAGACTCAGGAAACTATTTCCGTTACAGAAAAAAGCTATACAGATTATTTATAACCTTAATTACCATGATCATACATCTGTATTTTTTCATAGTTCAAAAATATTTAAACTTCATGATTTAGTTACATACAAGACTATGATTATACTCTATAAAGCAAACAATCACTATTTAAATGGTCGTGTTCAAGCATTCTTTAAACCAACTACAGCTACACACATGTATGGTACCAGACAAAGCAAACTGTTTTACGTTAAAAAACAAACACCACTGTCAGACTATTGTTACTCACTGTCAAAGGTATAAAAACAAACACCACCCTCAGACTATTGTCACTCACTGTCAAAGTGGACCATGGAACAGTTTAACAAATGAAATAACTCAACTGCCAAGTTTAACATAATAAAAAAAATATTCAAGTTGTCATTACTTACTGAATATTTATAAACGTTTAACTGAAAGTGATGTTAAATTAAGTTAATTTATTAATAGCACAAGCACCACTGTAATAAATGTATCAGTGAATTGTAAATGCTATTTTGTACTTTATTTTTTTACTTGTATTGTATTTATTTAGTTTAACAAGGGCGCAGCACCTTATAAGTCGTATGACTTCAGCTTTGTCCCTTCAGCAGCAGCAGCACACCACGCTATGCGCCTGTATTATGTTGTTGTTGTTGAATAAACTTACATTCATTCAAGGTAGCACTGAGAAATGACACAAGGTTTTGCAGATCACATTTATAGTGAAATTTATCACGATTCAAGATGAGCAGAAAGAAGAAACTACAGTTAAACCTATCGACAGCGGACACCGCCGGGACTATGCATTATGTCCCTTATAGACAGGTGTCTATTATGGAGAATTTGATTAAGTGGACACTCACTAGGTGGCGCCACTATAATTTGTTACAGTGGCTAGTTGGTATTGCCATGAAGCTATGGTTAATTAAACAATACATGTATATACAACATATGTAGGCCATAAACTTAGTTGGTGAAAATGTCATCAATCATGCAGCGTTACTGCATTCCTCTGCTTGGAAACCAGGTGGCGTATGGGGCTGTGATCGTCCCATGTAATCACTATTTCTTTGACCCCTCTATGAACAAATGATTAATCTGCCAAGTGACATAACTGAAACGAATTGTACATGGTCCACTGCTCTCGGGCGGATAGTAACATTGACAAATTTCTCCTTGTTCATTTGCTTGGGTTGGAGCTTGGCTTCTGAGAGTTAGACTTTGAGTCTTTGTCAAAACAAAGCAGGGTTAGAGTTATGGAAAGGTGAACTGAAAAGGCTTTGATGTCCAAGAGAAACCAAAGGGTTTTTGGCTTACACAGCTGGCGGAGGCCTAGGCTAGAGCTAGGCAAGATGCTCGCCTTATCTGGAGCACATTTCTTATACTTCTTGATGACATTATGCAAATGGTATAACACAGAATGCATACTTAGTGATGTTAGTGGGTATCAGCGGTGGCTCAGCTAAATTGATTTCCGGGATTATCAATGCACTTTGATCTGTCTGCAAGCAGCAGGGTGACTATGAATGGTTAGGTCCAAATTCCCTGTCCGTTGTCCATATTGGCCAGGTGGCTGCTATGGGACGTTAGCAGACAATGCAAACTAATAGTAAGTAATTCAGGACTTTCAAAATTTTTCGTTATAGACAGATGTCCACTATGGACAGGTGTCCACTATGGACAAGTGTCCACTATGGACAGGTGTCCACTCTGGACAGGTGTCCACTCTGAACAGGTGTCCACTCTGGACAGGTGTCCACTATGGACAGGTGTCCACTATGGTTTTACTGAATATCAGTTTCTACTAAATTAACACTACACAACTAGAACAGGAAGTTCGCTGACACAGAGACAAAATAACAAACCTTGCCCCCCATGCGAATGGCATCCGATAGTGGCCAAGCTTGCTGCAGTACAGTGCCATCTGGCGGTGTATCTTGGTACCCAGTTTCTCATCAGGGCTGCGAATGTAGGGTTCTACGGCTGCGTTGATGCCGCCCTGGAGAATTTTCTCAATGCGTGCAACGAGAAAGATCTCATGGTGTGGCCTTGCCACAGTGAAGATGGCCTGGCGATGTAATACAATACAATACAATACAATACAATAAAGACACTTCTGTTGTGCTAAAATCCTATCGTGAGAAGCTATGGTGGTTAAGCTATGGTGGTTAAGCGAGTTTAAGCAGGTGGGTTTTTAGCTGATGGCGAATTATCATATTTCTTACAGACTTAACGCTAACAGGGAGTGAGTTCCACAGAGTTGGTGCGGCAACTGAGAAAGCCCTACTTCTGACGTTTGTCTTAACACTGGGAAAGAAAAGTGGATTAGAACCAGATGATCAAACCTGGCTGGGTTGTCTTGCAGGAGTGAGCAGTGAATGTAAATATGCTGGTTACTTGGATGAAAGCATTTGATAGATCTTAAAAATAATGCGTTACAGACAGGGAGCGAATGCAGTGATTTAAGAAGTGGCACTAGGTGAGAGAAACAAATAATGGGAATGCACTAGTAAGTTTCAGTGGTTGCTTTCTACTGATTTATACACCTAACACCTAATTGCTAATTTCAGAATATATTAAGTTATTAGCTTAAAATGTAATAAGACTGAAGAAGACTGCAGATCTCACAGCCACGTTACTACTGTCCTTTGAACGATAACTCACGCGATCACAATAGGCAAGCCACTTCGAGTCAACTCCGTACAGGTCTGGTTCCCCGGACGTTGCCCCGTTGACGCTGTTCAACATGTCGGTGGCATTGAGCAGCTCATTGGGGATCATCGACCGGATCCTTTCCTTGTTGGGATCAAAGTGGAAGTCCTCCGAGATCTTCTTCCCTTGCCGAGCATCGTACAGGGAAAGGGTGATGAAAAAGGGTTCCGGCTGAAAGATGGTAGGACCGATACTGAGAATGTATTATTTACAAAGAACAGTTTTATACTTTAAATGTTTTTGTCCATGCAAATATATATACAAATCATGTGTGTACACAAAAATAAATTCATGTCAAATGTGCAACTAAAATAAAAAAATTACAAATTAATGGAACATCTGACATCATCAGGACAATTAAACTGTTCCGTTAACAACACTTCTTGTTGGCTGAAATTGTTCTACAACTGTTTGTAATGTTGAGTTTCATACATTGCTTCAAGTAATAGGGGTTCATTTGAAATGTCAGTGCATTGCAAGTTTAGTATTTAGGCTGAGAAGCTACTTGTGGGCTAGAAGTGCCCCACTCACATTGTTCAGTTGCTGTGGTTTCCCGTCTTCCGCCAGGTTTACTTGTAGCCTTAGTTGAAACTCTTGACACTCCACGACGAACCTTGTGCCAAACTGTTCCTGATACACGTCCATCTCCGCCTCATTGCTGCCACCTGGTGACAACAGGCCTCTCTGCAATGATAAACCACAAATTTATATTTGTTTCCTAACTACCCATAAACATACTAAAAGTACCTTTATTATAATGCATGATTTTTCTTTTAGTTTCAATTATTTGATCAATTTTTTTTTATGTTTTTTAATTAATTTATTAAAAGTTTTCCTCTGATATTTCCCACCCGGAACTTCCTACCCCACTGCACCAAGATCAGCAGATCAAGACACGGGCTCCCAGGTCACCTCAGGACACACGACTGACCCTTGCCAGACGTCATCCTGTTGTAGCAGTTTTTGAGAGTCAATTGGACCATCCTGTCTCAACTGTATTTGAGGGTCCAATGGACTGTCCTGTCTCAACTGTATTTGAGGGTCCATTGGACCACCCTGTCTCACCTGTATTTGAGGGTCCATTGGAACATCCTGTCTCAACTGTATTTGAGGGTCCATTGGACCATCCTGTCTCACCTGTGTTTGAGGGTCCATTGGACTGGCCTGTCTCACCTGTATTTGAGGGTCCATTGGACCGTTCTATCTCACCTGTATTTGAGGGTAGATACTGAACAGTTTCTGTCTTGCTTCCTTCCTCCTGGAGGCCAGGATGTTGTCTGTCTCACGGGCATACTGAAGCACACAGTCTGTCATTAACAGGGTGTAACCAGGTGTTACAATATGTAACAAGATGTAACAAGTGTAACACAATGTAACCATGTGTAACAAGATGTACTCAGATCCAGCAGGAAATAAAATGTTACAATATATAACCAAGTGTAAAGAGATGTAAGAAGATGTAACATGAACCAACAGGATGTAACCAGATTAATGGATCTAACAAGATGTAACAATGTAACAAGACGTAATAAGATCAGGTGGACAAGGAAGTCTGATCTTATTACAAGTGTCAGTCAGATAATGTTTGGAGAGGTTTAACTTAACAACAAAATTAACAACGAACATAACAACGAACATAACAACAAACTTAACAACAAACTTAACAACAAAATTAACAACAAACTTAACAACAAAATTAACAACGAACCTTCTGAAGTTCCGGATTCATGCTGTGTTCAAGAGATTCTTGCAAGTTGCTGCCTTTCACTGGGGAACTCTCGTAGTCTGCAACATGAAATAACTCTCCGTCTGCTATGTCAAATAATTCTTGCAGTCTGCAACGTCAAATAACAATTGCAGTCTGCAACTTGAAATAACTCTCAGTCTACAACATCAACTATGTGCAATTTTCCCTCTCTCCCATGTCTCTCTCTCCATGTCCCTCTCTCCCATGTCCCTCTCTCCCATGTCCCTCTGTCCCATGCACCCCTGTTCCTCAGCCCCTCTCTCCCTTGCCACCCTCTCCCCTCTTTTTATAACCCATATCTCCTTCACAACTCTCTCCCTCACCACTCTCTCCTCACAACTTTCCCTCACCATTCTCTCCTCGCCACTCTACCCCTCACCACTTTCTACTCTCCCTCACCAGTCTCTCCCTCACTGCTCTCTCCCTCACCGCTCTCTCTCCCTCACCACTCTCTCCTCAACCCTCTGTCCCTCACCCCTTTCTCCCTCACCCCTCTCTCCCTCACCAGTCTCTCCTCACCACTCTCTCCCTCACCACTCTCCGCCTCAGCCTTCTCTCCTCACCACTCTCTCCCTCAGCCCTCTCTCCCTCTCCCCTCTCTCCTTCTCCCCTCTCTCCCTCACCACTCACTCCCCTCTCTCCCTCACCTTTCTCTCGTAGCCGGTCCAGGGACGGGGTACAGATGGAATCATTACTCTGGATGACCTTGTTCAAGGTTGTCACCCAGCTGTCCATCTCACCCTCCGTCTCTGCAGCGAACAGGTAGAATGACTTGTTCTGCATGTGCAGCTGAAACGCATGTTTGCCTCGGCGCGAACTCTGAAAGACAGCAGGGAAGAGGTGTTGGGGCTGGCAAATAGGGAGTGGAGAAGGATGGGGTGGATTAGAGTGGGTGGGAGACGGTTGACTGGTGAATGGGGTTTAGGAAGGATGGGGTAGATAAGAGTGGGTGGGAGACAGTTGACTGGTGAATGGGGTTTAGGAAGGATGGGGTGGATAAGAGTGGGTGGGAGACAGTTGACTGGTGAATGGGGGTTTAAGAAGGTTGGGGTGGATAAGAGTGCATGGGAGACAGTTGACTGGTGAATGGGGGTTTAGGAAGGATGGGGTGGATAAGAGTAGGTGGGAGACAGTTGACTGGTGAATGGGGTTTAAGAAGGATGGGGTGGATAAGAATGCGTGGGAGACAGTTGACTGGTGAATGGGGTTTAAGAAGGATGGGGTGGATAAGAGTGGGTGGGAGACAGTTGACTGGTGAATGGGGTTTAGGAAGGATGGGGTGGATAAGAGTGGGTGGGAGACAGTTGACTGGTGAATGGGGTTTAAGAAGGATGGGGTGGATAAGAGTGGGTGGGAGACAGTTGACTGGTGAATGGGGTTTAGGAAGGATGGGGTGGATAAGAGTGCGTGGGAGACAGTTGACTGGTGAATGGGGGTTTAAGAAGGTTGGGGTGGATAAGAGTGCGTGGGAGACAGTTGACTGGTGAATGGGGGTTTAGGAAGGGTGGGGTGGATAAGAGTGCGTGGGAGACAGTTGACTGGTGAATGGGGGTTTCGGAAGGATGGGGTGGATAAGAGTGCGTGGGAGACAGTTGACTGGTGAATGGGGGTTTAAGAAGGTTGGGGTGGATAAGAGTGCGTGGGAGACAGTTCACTGGTGAATGGGGGTTTAAGAAGGTTGGGGTGGATAAGAGTGCATGGGAGACAGTTGACTGGTGAATGGGGGTTTAGGAAGGATGGGGTGGATAAGAGTAGGTGGGAGACAGTTGACTGGTGAATGGGGTTTAAGAAGGATGGGGTGGATAAGAGTGGGTGGGAGACAGTTGACTGGTGAATGGGGTTTAGGAAGGATGGGGTGGATAAGAGTGGGTGGGAGACAGTTGACTGGTGAATGGGGTTTAGGAAGGATGGGGTGGATAAGAGTGGGTGGGAGACAGTTGACTGGTGAATGGGGTTTAAGAAGGATGGGGTGGATAAGAGTGGGTGGGAGACAGTTGACTGGTGAATGGGGTTTAAGAAGGATGGGGTGGATAAGAGTGGGTGGGAGACAGTTGACTGGTGAATGGGGTTTAGGAAGGATGGGGTGGATAAGAGTGCGTGGGAGACAGTTGACTGGTGAATGGGGGTTTAAGAAGGTTGGGGTGGATAAGAGTGCGTGGGAGACAGTTGACTGGTGAATGGGGTTTAGGAAGGATGGGGTGGATAAGAGTGTGTGGGAGACAGTTGACTGGTGAATTGTGAATAGTTGTAATATCTCTGAAGCACATATGATGCAGTAGCTTTGTTAGAAACAAACAGCGAAGTATGTATGTACGAGGGGAACTGAAGCACAACTATCAACACTGAATGACACGTGGTCTCTATCTACCCACCTTGTCTACATTGACTGCGGAGTCCATGAAGATGGAGCCCTTGGGATCCAGTTTCCTCTCGTCTTTGAAGAACTCCATCATGTAAGTCATGTCTGCCTGCTGTTTAAGGTAGAAGTATCGCCGCTTGAAAGACTGAAACAGCCACAAACAGAACACGGTCGTTGAAGTAGATGTCACTCAAACGTCAGCTCCAAATGCACAAGTCTGAATACTACATCACTCTCAGTCAGAGTTGACTCTACATCTTCTTCCATCATATTACGCATACTTGAAATTCTGATGAACAGTTCAATTTCACTCTGAAGAAATGACTGACAGAGTCCAAGTTAATTAGAAACGTATTAGCCCCATATTAAATGAACCAGATTGCTTCACAATAGGCACTGTTGTCTTCATAAAACGGTTCTTATATAGCACGGTATCCAGTCCTTAGGACTTTACACTTCACCCCCTGGCAGACCTGTTCATTCGAAGGCCATTTCAACTTCTCTGGGAAGCATTCAGCCATGCTGCAATTACTGCGCGAAGACTATTCGTTCACATACCCACCACTGTCTGTATTGTCAGGTACTCATTTATACAGCTGAGTGAACTGTGGCAACGTGGGGTGATCAAACTTGCCAAAGGTTCAACGTGACCGCAGTTGGATTTGAAACCAGGTTCTCTCGATTGAGAGTCCGGCCTTCTAACCGGTATGCTATTGCACCCCATCTGTATTAGAATTTGTACTGTGGTCTTACTAGACTCTCTAGATGTGACCATGTGTTCTCAACAAGGTCAGACTGTCTGATATGGTCATATTAAACAGTGATCATACTACTAAAGAGGGGTGTATAAGGGCAACTGCCAAGATAGCATAATCTGGTCATTGTAGAGAGGCTGACATATGATAACATGGTCATTGTAACAAGTTCAACATGTGGTATGGTGGTCACTGTAGACAGCCCAATCTAAGAGAGTGTGATTACTGTAGAAATGCCAACCTAAGACAGTGTAATAATTATAGGGAGGCAACCTAAGACAGTGTGGTCGCTGTAGGGAGACTAATATGATACAGTGTGATCACTGTAGACAGGCCAACCTAAGAGAGGGCGGTCGCTGAAGGGAGGCCAACCTAACAGTTTGATCGATGTAGACAAGCCAACCTAAGACAGTGTGGTCGGTTTAGGGAGGCCAACCAGTGTGGTCGCTGTAGCCAAGTCAACCTAAGAGAATGTGGTCACTGTAGCAAGGTCACATACCCTGGTGAAGCTCATGATGCTGGTCTCGAGGCCGTTGTCGGGTCCCTTGTACAGCCAGCCCTGCTTCGTGATCTGCTGCGCCCCATTACGTTGACTGCTTTCCTGAGTCGGTCCCAACATATACATGTCAGGGGTCATGTCACAAACACGTTAGGGGTCATGCTACAAACTCTGACTGGTAGACTAGCAGCATAACTGTGTACTCAAAATGTAAGAAAGTAGAAATGATATACATACATATATATATATATATATATATATATATATATATATATATATATATATATATATATATATATATATATATATATATATATATATATATATATATAGATATATATATATATATATATATATATATATATATATATGTGTGTTCTCTGCACCCTGCTGAATGTTGAGCACAAAACTGATGAAGCTATAAAATGTGAAGGATCAAACATGACCTCTGACCTCATCGTTGTCTTCCGTATCGACCTCAAACACCTGGTGTGGAAGGACATCTGGTGGCTTCCCCCTGAAACAGCACAGCTCCACCATTGGTACATTACTGAGGAAGAATGTCTCTGGGTGGGAAAATGTCCCTTGGTGGGAGAATGTCCCTGGGTTTGGCGAATGTCCCAGGGTAGGAGAATGTCCCTTGATGTGAGAATGTCCCTGGGTGAAAGAATGTCCTGGGTGGGAGAAAGTCCGTTGGTGGGAGAATGTCCCTGGGTGAAAGAATGTCCCTTGGTGGGAGAATGTCCCTTTGTGGGAGAATGTCCCTGGGTGAAAGAATATCCCCGAGTGGGAGAAAGTCCCTTGGTGAGAGAATGTCCCTGAGCGAAAGAATGTCCCTTGCTGGGAGAATGTCCCTTTGTGGGAGAATGTCCCTGGGTGAAAGAATGTCCCTGGGTGAGAGAATGTCCCTGGGTGGGAGAATGTCTGTCGGAATGGAATTTTTAGCAAAAATTAATGCCACACAATGGCAAATCATCAATTAACAGTTATTCCCTTAATTACAAATGTAACAGACTTAGGAATATATGGTTGCCATTGTGACGTGAAGCCTTTACTTACTAATTTGAATAACAGAAGGAATAAAGAATTATTGGGAGATCAATACATTTGAACACCAACTCAACTTACCATGCAGGGTGACCACTGAGGGTGATAACTTACCTGGAAGATCCTTGTAACTGCTGAAGTATGTCCTGTACTTGTAGTTGATCATGTACAACTTACCCAGGTAAGTCCTTGTAATTGTTGGAGCATGTGCTGTACTTGTAGAAGATCACGTACAACTTACCCTAGTAGGTCCTTGTAACTACTGGAGTATGTGCTGTATTTGTAGTGGATCATGTACAACTTACCCTGGTAAGTTTTGTAACTGTTGGAGCATGTGCTGTACTTGTAGAAGATCATTTACGATTTACCCAGGTAGATCCTTGTAACTACTGGAGTATGCGCTGTACTTGTAGTGGATCATGTACAACTTACCCTGGTAGATCCTTGTAACTACCAGAATATGCGCTGTATTTGCAGTGGATCATGTACAACTTACTTTGGTAGATCCTTGTAATTATCGGAGTATGCGCTGTACTTGTAGTGGATCATGTACAACTTACCCTGGTAGATCCTTGTAACTACCGGAGTATGCGCTGTATTTGCAGTGGATCATGTACAACTTACCCTGGTAGATCCTTGCAACTATCTGAGTATGCGCTGTACTTATAGTGGATCATGTACAACTTACCCTGGTAGATCCTTGTAACTACCGGAGTATGCGCTGTACTTGTAGTGGATCATGTACAACTTACCCTGGTAGATCCTTGTAACTACCGGAGTATGCGCTGTACTTGTAGTGGATCATGTACAACTTACCCTGGTAGATCCTTGTAACTACCGGAGTATGCGCTGTATTTGTAGTGGATCGCGTGCCAGTTGCTCGTGTATGACTGGATGCTTTCCTTCACCAGCAGACCAGTAGCGACCTCTGGTGCGTTGGGTGGCACTGAGCACCGAGTTGTGCGGAATTTGCGCGGCAGCTTTGAAATCTACAACAACCATGACAACTGTGTTGTGAACACTTTGATATCTACAGCAACTATGACAACCATGTTGTGAGCACTTTCATATATACAACCACAACAACCATATCGTAAACACTGATATCTACAACAACCATGGCATGACAACCGTGTTGTGAACATTACATTGATATCCATTACAACCACATGTCAACAGGTGTTATAAACACTTTGATATCTACAACAGCCAACAAGACTACTAGATACTAACTGTTCTGGACACTTACTGTACTCTACATTGACTATACTCAACATTTATTGTACTCGACACTGACTGTACTCGACACTGACTGTACTCAACACTGACTGTACTCGACACTGTACTCGACACTGACATTACTCGACACTGACAGTGCCCAACACTGACAGTACTCGGCGCTGACCATACTTGACACTGACTGTACTTGACACTGACAGTACTCGACACTGATCATACTTGACACTGACCATACTTGACACTGACCATACTTGACACTGACTGTACTTGACACTGACTGTACTCAACATTGACTGTACTCGACACTGACTATACTCGACACTGACCGTACTTGATACTGACCATACTCAACAATGACTGTACTCGACACTGGCTACACTATACTTGTCATAAAGGCTACTGACAACATTTGAGAGAGCTTGTGCTTGACACTGATCCAAGGATGTTCAATGACACCACAGAACAAATAACTATAATGTATGCATGCACACACACACATACATACATGAACACATGCATGCATACACATACATACAAACACACACACATACATACATGAACACATGCATGCATACACATACATACAAACACACATACATACATGAACACATGCATGCATACATACATACAAACACACACATACATACATACATACATACATACATACATACATACATACATACATACATACATGCACACATGCATGACCATTTTATAGCTAGGAAATCATTTACACAGCGGAGTGAATTAGAACAAGACTTCTAACACCAGCAGGAGAACCACACCAGTCATGTTCTACCCTAGAGGACTAGACCCAGTCATGTTCTACCCTAGAGGACTAGACCCAGTCATGTTCTACCCTAGAGGACTAGACCCAGTCATGTTCTACCCTAGAGGACTAGACCCAGTCATGTTCTACCCTAGAGGACTAGACCCAGTCATGTTCTACCCTAGAGGACTAGACCCAGTCATGTTCTACCCTAGAGGACTAGACCCAGTCATGTTCTACCCTAGAGGACTAGACCCAGTCATGTTCTACCCTAGAGGACTAGACCCAGTCATGTTCTACCCTAGAGGACTAGACCCAGTCATGTTCTACCCTAGAGGACTAGACCCAGTCATGTTCTACCCTAGAGGACTAGACCCAGTCATGTTCTACCCTAGAGGACTAGACCCAGTCATGTTCTACCCTAGAGGACTAGACCCAGTCATGTTCTACCCTAGAGGACTAGACCCAGTCATGTTCTACCCTAGAGGACTAGACCCAGTCATGTTCTACCCTAGAGGACTAGACCCAGTCATGTTCTACCCTAGAGGACTAGACCCAGTCATGTTCTACCCTAGAGGACTAGACCCAGTCATGTTCTACCCTAGAGGACTAGACCCAGTCATGTTCTACCCTAGAGGACTAGACCCAGTCATGTTCTACCCTAGAGGACTAGACCCAGTCATGTTCTACCCTAGAGGACTAGACCCAGTCATGTTCTACCCTAGAGGACTAGACCCAGTCATGTTCTACCCTAGAGGACTAGACCCAGTCATGTTCTACCCTAGAGGACTAGACCCAGTCATGTTCTACCCTAGAGGACTAGACCCAGTCATGTTCTACCCTAGAGGACTAGACCCAGTCATGTTCTACCCTAGAGGACTAGACCCAGTCATGCTCTACCCTAGAGGACTAGACCCAGTCATGCTCTACCCTAGAGGACCAGGCCAGTCATGTTCTACCCTAGAGGCCTAGACCGCAATCATGTTCTACCATAGAGGACCAGACCGTAATCATGTTCTACCATAGAGGACCAGATCGTAATCATGTTCTACCCTAGAGGACTAGACCCAGTCATGTTCTATCCTAGAGGACTAGACCCAGTCATGCTCTAGCCTAGAGGACTAGACCCAGTCATGTTCTACCCTAGAGGACTAGACCCAGTCATGTTCTACCCTAGAGGACTAGACCCAGTCATGTTCTACCCTAGATGACTAGACCCAGTCATGCTCTACCCTAGAGGACCAGGCCAGTAATTTTCTATCCTAGAGGCCCAGACCGCAATCATGTTCTACCATAGAGGACCTGACCATAATCATGTTCTACCATAGAGGAATAGGCCAGTCATGTTCTACCCTAGAGGACCGGTGCTCGGACACCAGACAGTTGCTCACTCGACAGTTGCTCACCAGACAGTTGCTCACCAGACAGTTGCTCACCAGACAGTTGCTCACCAGACAGTTGCTCACCGGACAAATGCTCACCAGACAGTTGCTCACCAGACAAATGCTCACCAGACAGTTGCTCACCAGACAAATGCTCACCAGACAGTTGCTCACCAGACCGTTGCTCACCAGACAGTTGCTCACCAGACAGTTGCTCACCAGACAAATGCTCACCAGACAAATGCTCACCAGACAGTTGCTCACCAGACAGTTGCTCACCAGACAGTTGCTCACCAGACAAATGCTCACCAGATAAATGCTCACCAGACAGTTGCTCACCAGACAAATGCTCACCAGACAAATGCTCACCAGACAAATGCTCACCAGACAGTTGCTCACCAGACAGTTGCTCACCAGACATTTGCTCACCAGACAAATGCTCACCAAACAGTTGCTCACCGGACAAATGCTCACCGGACAAATGCTCACCGGACAGTTGCTCACAGGACAAATGCTCACCAAAGAAATGAAAAAGTGGACAGTTGTTCACCCTTACAAAAATTCGATTTTATTTTATAATGCAACAGCTGAGCTCACCCTTACAAATTCATTTTAAAACACAACATATGAGCTTCACAGAAAGTCCACTTGGCGTCGTGGTAGATTTAGAAAATATTGTTACGATCTGGAAATGTGATTTAAGCAAATGTAATTAAACTAGTATAATGGTCTTGTGTGAACTGTTTGCCAATGGTAGGAATGGCTTCGTTTGGATACTGGTGGCTGGCTGGCTGGTGGATTCAGCTGGCTCACCGGCTTCATTTGGCTGTAAAACTTTTAATCAATGATATATATTATAACAGTCAAAATAAAAAAGCAACATTTTGCTTTACGGTATTATGTCCATGCGTGCTGAGACAATGTACGAGCTTCAAAAAAGCCTGAAAGGCGTCGCTCTGAAGGTACAAATAACCATCCTATTAAATACTACAACTTGAGGCTTTAAACAATATAGATAATGATAATAATAAAGAAAATGATAATAAATAAAATTGGACCAAATGTAAAGTTTACCCATTATATAATGCTAAAATTAATTAATGACAGTTGTAGTAGCAATGCTGATTACCGTGACGCCAAACGGACTTTCTGTGATGCTGATATGTTTGCGTTTTTAAATGCTGATTGTGTCCTTTTAAAATTATACCACAGGATATACATATACATTTACCACAGGATATATATGTAGATATATGAATAGAAATTTTGCGCCTCTTGGTGGTCATTTTAATAGTAACAGAAACGGAAGGATCATTGAATTAAGTTGTTTATACTGTAGCTTATTTGGTTTACTGTTAGTTTGATTTACAGTCAGTTACTGGCAGGGGAAGGGAAATTACATTTTTACGTTAGTTCCCTCAATAAACCCTATAACATAACATTAACACAGGGTGAGCAACTGTCTGCTTTTTCATTTCCTTGGTGAGCAACTGTCCGGTGACCATTTGTCCGTGATTCAGATGACCAAACCCAGTCATGTTGTACACTACAGGACTAGACCCATTCATGTTCTACCCTAGAAGACCAGACCACAGTCATGTTGTACTGTAGAGAACCAGACCAAGTCATGTTCTATCATAGAGGACCAGACTCAAGTCATGTTGTACACTAGATGACCAGACCCCAATCATGTTGTACACTAGAGGACCAGACCCCAGTCATGTTGTACACTAGATGACCAGACCCCAGTCATGTTGTACACTAGAGGACCAGACCCCAGTCATGTTGTACACTAGAGGACCAGACCCCAGTCATGTTGTACACTAGAGGACCAGACCCCAGTCATGTTCTACTGTAGAGGACCAGACCTAGTCATGTTCTACCCTAGAGGACCGGACCCAGTCATGTTTTACCCTAGAAGACCAGAAGCAATCATGTGGGTTGAGTTCTTCTAGGAATCCCCACAAGGTATCAATCACATCAGTGTTATCTGCCACTGTCCACAACACAAACAACACAGGTGCCTAGGTCAGCTAGAATGCTCAGATGGTGGGTCCAATTACAGACCAGTAGAAACACTAAGTGTTACATTACTACAATATTATCATCACTGGACCAAACAGCCAGGCAACTCAAGCAAGTGGTGTTGTGCTAACAGAACATATATACTGCAATATGATGCAATTAATCACTTGGTGTTTGGACAAGGAATTAATTCTGGGCAAACCACAGGCTGCAGCATTTAACACAGCTTCCTGCTGGATGGCTGATAGGGGTCATCTCAATGGGGGGTCATCTCAATGGGGGCATCCCAATATGGCACCTCAACTGCTTACAATGGTGATGAACAGGTTTCAAGCAATTAACAGATAAAGTATTATATATATATGTATATATATATATATATATATATATATATATATATATATATATATATATATATATATATATATATATATATATATGTATATACGTATATATGTATATATATATATATTATATATATATAATTATATTATATATATATGTTGCCATATATTACAAAACAAAATGACGGTGAGATTGCCGCCAGTGAACATGTCTAGCGACTACTTCAGTTCAACTAAAGCTGTCCCTAGCAGTGACCCCCCCACCACCATGACCAGGACTGCCCAGGAGGCAATGAAAGCTGTGCCAGGAACAACTAGGGCAGTCCATAGATACACCTGCAGCCTGAGGCATGCCTCAGTTAGACTTCCTGGTGTGTTACAGACGAATTTAGGGCATACTAACTTTGGATATAGGAAGTTTAAATAAATTCATACGATCTGACATAAGTGCATTTGATCAGGGACATTACCAGGTTTTTTGGTGGAAGCTGTTGAGAGTGAAATGGTGGATTTTTAGGTGATTTTAATAGGCAGAAGGATATTTGTGATTTTTTTGGCCACTAGACATGTGTGCGCTGTAATTTGTGCCAAAACATTGAGGGGTATGGCACATACAGGCATATTACAAGAGTTAGAAATGTAATTTTTTTTTACAAAACTCGACAAGCATGTCAGTGGGATGATGACAGTGGCAGGTAAAAACTTAGAATTTTTGATGGTCTTGTTTTCTTATAATCATGCAAAACGTTAACGCGGCCACCAATGGGAAATGTAACTGTAGGCTGAACCCTACTATTGACTGTGCATAAACTGACAGACGACAGAGGGAGATTTCTGGGCCACGAGACATCATCACATTCACAAGAGACTTCAAACTCACAGATGTCTCACACAGACATCACACTCACAGGGATGTCACACTCAAAGATGTCACATTCACAGAAAAGACACACTCACATACACTTATCTCACAGAGACAGCACACTCACAGAGATGTCACACTCACAGAGATATCACTCACAGAAATGTCACTCACAAAGATGTCACACCCAGAGATGTCACACTCACAGGGATGTCACACCCACAGGGATATCACACTCACAGGGATGTCACACTCACAGGGATGTCACACTCACAGGGATGCCACACTCACAGTGATGTCACACTCACAGAGACATCACACTCACAGTGATGTCACACTCACAGGGATGTCACACTCATAGATATGTCACACTCACAGGGATGTCACACTCACAAGGATGTCATACTCACGGTGATGTCACACTCATAGGGACGTCATACTCACAGGGTCGTCACACTCGCAGGGACGTCACACTCGCAGGGACATCACACTCGCAGGGACGTCGCACTCACAGGGACGTCACACTCACAGGGGCGTCACACTCACGGTGATGTCACACTTACAGGGATGTCACACTCACAGGGATGTCACACTCACAGGGATGTCACACTCACAGAGACATCACACCCACAGGGATGTCACACTCACAGAGACGTCACACTCACAGGGATGTCACACTCACGGCGATGTCACACTCACGGCGATGTCACACTCACAGGGATGTCACATTAACAGAGACGTCACACTCACAGGTATGTCACACTCATAGATGTCACACTCGTAGATGTCACACTCACAGGGATGTCACACTCATAGATGTCACACTCACCGACACGTCATCATGCGGGAACAACAGCAGCTCCCTCTGGGGATCATTCTGTAGCACAGTCTTGTTCTTGATGGTGACGGTCTCATAGTCGATTGGTTCCACTAACTCGGCTTTACTCTGTAACCAACAACAACAAAACAAGGCTTTTACACTGAGCTGAATCAAACTATGCTATGCATAATAAAATGCCACTGGTAACTTGGAGGTGGTTTAAAACTGCCAGAATTAGTAACAAATGGGTTATTTGTAGTGGACAAGTCTATACCTACATTGCTATGACAAATGTACACATTTTGGTGGACATTTCTTGTGTGGATACAATATGTCACAACAAATATTTTTGTAATATGTCCTTCATTAGTCACAAGGTTTTCCTGCATACGTTCCTACATTGCCTTTATTTAAGGGACATTTTCATTAGAACAACTGTTGCTATTTCCACTTGAGGTCTAAAGTGGGGGTCAGACTACATTACATCAGCGACATAGGACACTTGACCCTGTCAGTGTACATAGTATATATTATGAGCTTATAAGCTTAGTGAGTTGTACAACTGCATGACTTGGTGAGTTGTATAATTGCATGACTTAGTGAATTGTATCACAGCATGACTTGGTGAGTTGTATAACTGCATGACTTAGTGAGTTGTATAACAGCATGTCATAGTGAGTTGTATAACAGCATGACTTAGTGAGTTGTACAACAGCATGACTTAGTGAATTGTATAACAGCATGACTTAGTGAGTTGTATAACAGCATGTCATAGTGAGTTGTATAACAGCATGACTTAGTGAGTTGTATAATTGCATGACTTAGTGAGTTGTATAACAGCATGACTTAGTGAGTTGTATAACAGCATGACTTAGTGAGTTGTATAATTGCATGACTTAGTGAGTTGTATAACTGCATGACTTAGTGAGTTGTATAACAGCATGACTTAGTGAGTTGTACAACAGCATGACTTAGTGAATTGTATAACAGCATGACTTAGTGAATTGTATAATTGCATGACTTAGTGAGTTGTATAACAGCATGACTTAGTGAGTTGTATAATTGCATGACTTAGTGAATTGTATAATTGCATGACTTAGTGAGTTGTATAACAGCATGACTTAGTGAGTTGTATAACAGCATGACTTAGTGAGTTGTATAATTGCATGACTTAGTGAGTCAATATAGTGAATTGTATAACTGCATGACTTAGTCAATATAGTGAGTTGTATAACTGCATGACTTAGTCAATATAGTGAGTTGTATAACTGCATGACTTAGTCAATATAGTGAGTTGTATAACTGCATGACTTAGTCAATATAGTGAGTTGTATAACTGCATGACTTAGTCAATATAGTGAGTTGTATAACTGCATGACTTGTACTGTGCACCTTGTGACAATATAAATCACACACAAATATAAAGATTTACAACTTCTATGTGGTATGTAGCAATGTCATTCCACCTCATTTCATATAACTCATTTCTGAGATGTCCCCTTGGAAGCCTGATATGTCCCACGGAGGCCTGAGATGTCCCCCAGAAGCCTGAGATATCCCCCTGGAAGCCTGAGATGCCCCCCTGGAAGCCCAAGATGACCCATCGAAGCCTGAGATGTCCCCTGGAATCCTGAGATGTCCCCTGAGATGAGGATACAGCTTACTGGTGACACACCCCAGTGTGTTGTTCTTAGTCACATCCTTGTCAAGATAAATGACATCCCATATGGCATATGCATGGAAGGACCATGCATGGAAGGACCATGCATTTGGTCCTTTATCAGTGAATCACTGAACAAGCTGGTTACATTCTGCTGTATCATGTTGTATTATGTTGTATTATGTTGTATACTGTTGTACTCTGCTGTATATTATGTTGTATTGTATTGTATTCTGTTGTGGTATTATGTTGTATTATGTTGAATTATGTTGCATCATATTGTAATGTTATATACTGTTGTGCTATTTTGTATTATGTTGTATTCTGCTAAATATGCAGTTTTTTTTGCAGGCACTTTTTGCAGGTGTCTCCAGCAATGGAGCTCAAATAGTAACAATTAAAAGAAGCATTTCTACCACGCTAGCAGCAATGTTACATTTCTACCACTCTAGCAGCAATGTTACATTTCTACCACACTAGCAGCAATGTTACATTTCTACCACACTAGCAGCAATGTTACATTTCTACCACGCTAGCAGCAATGTTACATTTCTACCACACTAGCAGCAATGTTACATTTCTACCACGCTAGCAGCAATGTTACATTTCTACCACGCTAGCAGCAATGTTACATTTCTACCACGCTAGCAGCAATGTTACATTTCTACCACGCTAGCAGCAATGTTACATTTCTACCACGCTAGCAGCAATGTTACATTTCTACCACACTAGCAGCAATGTTACATTTCTACCACGCTAGCAGCAATGTTACATTTCTACCACGCTAGCAGCAATGTTACATTTCTACCACGCTAGCAGCAATGTTACATTTCTACCACGCTAGCAGCAATGTTACATTTCTACCACGCTAGCAGCAATGTTACATTTCTACCACGCTAGCAGCAATGTTACATTTCTACCACGCTAGCAGCAATGTTACATTTCTACCACGCTAGCAGCAATGTTACATTTCTACCACGCTAGCAGCAATGTTACATTTCTACCACGCTAGCAGTAATGTTACATTTCTACCACGCTAGCAGCAATGTTACATTTCTACCACGCTAGCAGCAATGTTACATTTCTACCACTCTAGCAGCAATGTTACATTTCTACCACGCTAGCAGCAATGTTACATTTCTACCACACTAGCAGCAATGTTACATTTCTACCACACTAGCAGCAATGTTACATTTCTAGCACACTAGCAGCAATGTTACATTTCTACCACACTAGCAGCAATGTTACATTTCTAGCATACTAGCAGCAATGTTACATTTCTACCACGCTAGCAGCAATGTTACATTTCTACCACACTAGCAGCAGTGTTACATTTCTACCACGCTAGCAGCAATGTTACATTTCTACCACACTAGCAGCAATGTTACATTTCTACCACACTAGCAGCAATGTTACATTTCTACCACGCTAGCAGCAATGTTACATTTCTACCACTCTAGCAGCAATGTTACATTTCTACCACACTAGCAGCAATGTTACATTTCTAGCACACTAGCAGCAATGTTACATTTCTAGCACACTAGCAGCAATGTTACATTTCTACCACGCTAGCAGCAATGTTACATTTCTAGCACACTAGCAGCAATGTTACATTTCTACCACGCTAGCAGCAATGTTACATTTCTAGCACACTAGCAGCAATGTTACATTTCTACCACACTAGCAGCAATGTTACATTTCTACCACACTAGCAGCAATGTTACATTTCTACCACACCAGCAGCAATGTTACATTTCTACCACGCTAGCAGCAATGTTACATTTCTACCACACTAGCAGCAATGTTACATTTCTACCACACTAGCAGCAATGTTACATTTCTAGCACACTAGCAGCAATGTTACATTTCTAGTACACTAGCAGCAATGTTACATTTCTACCACGCTAGCAGCAATGTTACATTTCTAGCACACTAGCAGCAATGTTACATTTCTACCACACTAGCAGCAATGTTACATTTCTACCACACTAGCAGCAATGTTACATTTCTAGCACACTAGCAGCAATGTTACATTTCTACCACACTAGCAGCAATGTTACATTTCTACCACACTAGCAGCAATGTTACATTTCTACCACACTAGCAGCAATGTTACATTTCTACCACACTAGCAGCAATGTTACATTTCTAGCACACTAGCAGCAATGTTACATTTCTACCACGCTAGCAGCAATGTTACATTTCTACCACACTAGCAACAATGTTACATTTCTACCATGCTAGCAGCAATGTTACATTTCTACCACACTAGCAGCAATGTTACATTTCTACCACGCTAGCAGCAATGTTACATTTCTACCACGCTAGCAGCAATGTTACATTTCTACCACGCTAGCAGCAATGTTACATTTCTACCACGCTAGCAGCAATGTTACATTTCTACCACGCTAGCAGCAATGTTACATTTCTACCACGCTAGCAGCAATGTTACATTTCTACCACGCTAGCAGCAATGTTACATTTCTACCACGCTAGCAGCAATGTTACATTTCTACCACGCTAGCAGCAATGTTACATTTCTACCACGCTAGCAGCAATGTTACATTTCTACCACGCTAGCAGCAATGTTACATTTCTACCACGCTAGCAGCAATGTTACATTTCTACCACGCTAGCAGCAATGTTACATTTCTACCACGCTAGCAGCAATGTTACATTTCTACCACGCTAGCAGCAATGTTACATTTCTACCACGCTAGCAGCAATGTTACATTTCTACCACGCTAGCAGCAATGTTACATTTCTACCACGCTAGCAGCAATGTTACATTTCTACCACGCTAGCAGCAATGTTACATTTCTACCACGCTAGCAGCAATGTTACATTTCTACCACGCTAGCAGCAATGTTACATTTCTACCACACTAGCAGCAATGTTACATTTCTACCACACTAGCAGCAATGTTACATTGCCTTGTAGCAGCTACGTCTGGACCACTCATTAGTGCCTCTTGTACTGTTGTCCAGGTAACATGATGCTAGTGCGACTAGTTTTTTAAGTGCATAATTATCATGTCACATGAATATTTGTGTTGTTCAACCAATACATGAACTGTCCTAAAGAAACATGACAGCAACTACAATTGTTGTTTTGACAGACCTGAGTGTATGAAAGAGCTGATGACAGGGAGACAAGTGTTTTGACAGACCTGAGTGTATGAGTGAGCTGATGACAGGGAGACAAGTGTTTTGACAGACCTGAGTGTATGAGAGAGCTGATGACAGGGAGACAAGTGTTTTGACAGACCTGTGTTATGAGTGAGCTGATGACAGGGAGACAAGTATTTTGACAGACCTGAGTGTATGAGTGAGCTGATGACAGGGAGACAAGTATTTTGACAGACCTGAGTTATGAGTGAGCTGATGACAGGGAGACAAGTATTTTGACAGACCTGAGTTATGAGTGAGCTGATGACAGGGAGACAAGTATTTTGACAGACATGAGTGTATGAGTGAGCTGATGACAGGGAGACAAGTATTTTGACAGACCTGAGTTATGAGTGAGCTGATGACAGGGAGACAAGTATTTTGACAGACCTGAGTGTATGAGTGAGCTGATGACAGGGAGACAAGTGTTTTGACAGACCTGAGTTATGAGTGAGCTGATGACAGGGAGACAAGTGTTTTGACAGACCTGAGTGTATGAGAGAGCTGATGACAGGGAGACAAGTGTTTTGACAGACCTGCGTGTGTGAGTGAGCTGATGACAGGGAGACAAGTGTTTTGACAGACCTGAGTGTGTGAGTGAGCTGATGACAGGGAGACAAGTGTTTTGACAGACCTGAGTGTATGAGTGAGCTGATGACAGGAAGACAAGTGTTTTGACAGACCTGAGTTATGAGTGAGCTGATGACAGGGAGACAAGTGTTTTCACATACCTGAGTGTATGAGAGAGCTGATGACTGGGAGACAAGTGTTTTGACAGACCTGAGTACATGAGTGAGCTGATGACAGGGAGACAAGTGTTTTGACAGACCTGAGTACATGAGAGAGCTGATGACAGGGAGACAAGTGTTTTGACAGACCTGAGTGTATGAGTGAGCTGATGACAGGGAGACAAGTGTTTTCACATACCTGAGTGTATGAGAGAGCTGATGACTGGGAGACAAGTGTTTTGACAGACCTGAGTTATGAGTGAGCTGATGACAGGGAGACAAGTGTTTTGACAGACCTGAGTACATGAGAGAGCTGATGACAGGGAGACAAGTGTTCTGACAGACGTGTGTGTGTGTGTGTGTGTGTGTGTGTGTGTGTGTGTGTGTGTGTGTGTGTGTGTGTGTGTGTGTGTGTGTGTGTGTGTGTGTGTGTGTGTGTGTGTGTGTGTGTGTGTGTGTGTGTGTGTGTGTGTGTGTGTGTGTGTGTGTGTGTGTGTGTGTGTGTGTGTGTGTGTGTGTGTGTGTGTGTGTGTGTGTGTGTGTGTGTGTGTGTGTGTGTGTGTGTGTGTGTGTGTGTGTGTGTGTGTGTGTGTGTGTGTGTGTGTGTGTGTGTGTGTGTGTGTGTGTGTGTGTGTGTGTGTGTGTGTGTGTGTGTGTGTGTGTGTGTGTGTGTGTGTGTGTGTGTGTGTGTGTGTGTGTGTGTGTGTGTGTGTGTGTGTGTGTGTGTGTGTGTGTGTGTGTGTGTGTGTGTGTGTGTGTGTGTGTGTGTGTGTGTGTGTGTGTGTGTGTGTGTGTGTGTGTGTGTGTGTGTGTGTGTGTGTGTGTGTGTGTGTGTGTGTGTGTGTGTGTGTGTGTGTGTGTGTGTGTGTGTGTGTGTGTGTGTGTGTGTGTGTGTGTGTGTGTGTGTGTGTGTGTGTGTGTGTGTGTGTGTGTGTGTGTGTGTGTGTGTGTGTGTGTGTGTGTGTGTGTGTGAGCTGAGCTGAGCAGGGAAACAAGTGTTTTCACATACCTGAGTGTATGAGTGAGCTGATGACAGGGAGACAAGTATTTTGACACAAACCCTTGGGTTATCTCACATCACCACATTTAGTAATCAACCCTTCACTCAGTAACACAATGCCAACATTTGTGCCAGAAAATCTAATGCATGCCAGCAATGCTGATAAGTGATATCCAAATTGACTGTGCACAATCAGATGATTCTGTTTTGTTGCAACAGTTGCAATGTAACAACCGATAACACATGCTGCAAAGTCACACAGGTAATAGTGTCCTCAAAGCTAAACAGGCAATAGTGTCCTCAAAGTCACACAAGTAATAGTGTCTTCAAAGCTAAACAGGTAATAGTGTCCTAAAAATCACACAGGTAATAGTGTCCTCAAAGCTAAACAGGTAATAGTGTCCTCAAACATATCTATATGTGCATACTTCCACTGACGGATGACTGTCACTGAGGACACTTTATGAACATGAATTTTAGTTATTTATATATTTATTATAATTATGTATTTATTTATTTACTATAATTATTTATTGATATACTATTCTTATTTATTATATTTAAAAAAATTATCAGTCTTAATCAAATATTTTATTTTTTATTATATTTTAACTATAATATTATGCATATTTATTATTTTATGATTGCATGTAGGCTTTGTACATGCCTATGAACAAGCTGGTCGCACATATATGGTTAAAAGGGTAATAGTGTCCTCAAAGTTAAACAGGTAATAGTGTCCTCAATATTAAACATGTTAACTGTGCCCTCAAAGTCACACATGTTAACTGTGCCCTAAAGTCAAACAGGTTATTTGTGCCTTCAAAGTCACACATATTAATTGTGCCCTAAAAAGTCACCTAAAAAGTCACACAGGCTAAGTGTGCCCTCAAAGTCACACAGGCTAAGTGTGTCCTCAAAGTTAAACAGACTAATTGTGCCCTCAGAGTCACATAGACAAAGTAATGTGGTATATTGTGTGAAGACATGTCAAACTATGTTGCACCATTCAAAGGGTGTCAGTAAATAACATTCAAATCCTGCACAATGCTGGCTGAACTGGAGCTGTGCAGAGTCTGCAGACTGAACTAAGGCAGTGCTGATTGTACTGGGGTTGTGCAGACTGAACTGGGACAATGCTGACTGAACTAGGATAGTGCACACTTAACTAGGAAAGTGTTGACCAAACTGGGGTTGGGCAGGCTGAACTGAGGCAGTGCTGATTGAAATGAGACTGTGCTGACTTAACTGGGACAGTGCTGACTGAACTGGGGCTGTTCTCACTGAACTGGGGCTGTGCAGACTGAACTGTGGCTGCGCTTACTGAACTGGGGCTGTTCTGACTGAACTGGGGCTGTGCAGACTGAACATAACAGCTCAGACTTCTAACAGCAGCAAGGCAATGGACTATGGCAGCTTCAGGTCAATGCTCTGATGCTCTACCACACGGGCAGGTAACAGACCCTGCAGTAAGAGGCCATACGTAGAAAACAAGGCTTTGGTGCTGGGGGCTTACCCTACCTTCGAGCCAGACAGTGCAGACTGATATAATGGAGAGTACTGTTGGGAACTGTTGAAATCTCCCAACCTTGGGTTCTCTATCTACAAGATGGGCTAACCGGATGTAGATCAGGCGGACAGTCAGTGTGCAGCTGTCTTTCTGCTAACATATTCCAAATTAACTGGACTTTGAACAAAAACATTTAAAGCAGTAATCAGTCAAATGAGTCAATCTCAAATGACCCAATCCGTTCTGTCAGCCTACAAGTGACTCAATCCATACAATAAGTAGCTTCAGTCATCCATACCACATACACTATTTTTAATGTAATTTAAACAACTAAGCCTGATGACTGCTGGTGGAACTGGTGGACTCCTTCTACCTGCTTCTCCACTGAAGGAACCTTGTTCACCTTTTCTAAACAAAAAACTTGTAGAGGAATTAACCCAGCCTGGGCTGCATGCACTAGGCCAGTGTACAGCAGGCTCCATCTCACAGCAGGCTTTATACCATAGCAGGCTGTATGCCATGGCAGGCTGTATGCCATGGCAGGCTGTATGCCATGGCAGGCTTTATACCATAGCAGGCTGTATACCATAGCAGGCTGTATGCCATAGCAGGCTGTATGCCATGGCAGGCTGTATGCCATGGCAGGCTGTATACCATGGCAGGCTGTATGCCATGGCAGGCTTTATACCATAGCAGGCTGTATACCATAGCAGGCTGTATGCCATAGCAGGCTGTATGCCATGGCAGGCTGTACGCCATGGCAGGCTGTATGCCATGGCAGGCTGTATGCCATGGCAGGCTGTATGCCATGGCAGGCTGTATACCATGGCATGCTTTAAACCATGACAGGCTCTATACCACGACAGGCTTTATACCATGGCAGTATCTATACCACGGCAGGCTTTATACCACAGCAGGCTAAATTCCATGCAGGCTTTACACCATGGCAAGCTTCATTTTTTTCAGATTCAGATACCATGACAGGCTGTATACCATTGCTGTCTCTCTACCTCGGTGGGATACAGCTTTACTGTGTTTTGATGTCACAGAGAATAATGATAGATACAAATTACATTCTTGTTTGTCGTCTGCTGTCTTGTAGCGTTGGTGAATAGACTTTCTTGTCTGTCGTCTGCTGTCTTGTAGCGTTGGTGAATAGACTTTCTTGTTTGTCGTCTGCTGTCTTGTAGCGTTGGTGAATAGACTTTCTTGTCTGCCGTCTGCTGTCTTGTAGCGTTGGTGAATAGACTTTCTTGTCTGCCGTCTGCTGTCTTGTAGCGTTGGTGAATAGACTTTCTTGTCTGCCGTCTGCTGTCTTGTAGCGTTGGTGAATAGACTTTCTTGTTTGCCGTCTGCTGTCTTGTAGCGTTGGTGAATAGACTTTCTTGTCTGCCGTCTGCTGTCTTGTAGTGTTGGTGAATAGACTTTCTTGTTTGCCGTCTGCTGTCTTGTAGTGTTGGTGAATAGACGTTCTTGTCTGCCGTCTGGTAGCGTTGGTGAATAGACTTTCTTGTTTGCCGTCTGCTGTCTTGTAGCGTTGGTGAATAGACTTTCTTGTTTGCCGTCTGCTGTCCTGTAGCGTTGGTGAATAGACTTTCTTGTTTGTCGTCTGCTGTCTTGTAGCGTTGGTGAATAGACTTTCTTGTCTGCCGTCTGCTGTCTTGTAGCGTTGGTGAATAGACTTTCTTGTCTGCCGTCTGCTGTCTTGTAGCGTTGGTGAATAGACTTTCTTGTTTGCCGTCTGCTGTCTTGTAGCGTTGGTGAATAGACTTTCTTGTTTGCCGTCTGCTGTCCTGTAGCGTTGGTGAATAGACTTTCTTGTTTGCCGTCTGCTGTCTTGTAACGTTGGTGAATAGACTTTCTTATCTGCCGTCTGCTGTCTTGTAGCGTTGGTGAATAGACTTTCTTGTTTGCCGTCTGCTGTCCTGTAGCGTTGGTGAATAGACTTTCTTGTTTGCCGTCTGCTGTCTTGTAGCGTTGGTGAATAGACTTTCTTGTTTGCCGTCTGCTGTCTTGTAACGTTGGTGAATAGACTTTCTTGTCTGCCGTCTGCTGTCTTGTAGCGTTGGTGAATAGACTTTCTTGTTTGCCGTCTGCTGTCTTGTAGCGTTGGTGAATAGACTTTCTTGTCTGCCGTCTGCTGTCTTGTAGCGTTGGTGAATAGACTTTCTTGTTTGCCGTCTGCTGTCTTGTAACGTTGGTGAATAGACTTTCTTGTTTGCCGTCTGCTGTCTTGTAGCGTTGGTGAACAGACTTTCTTGTTGGCCGTCTGCTGTCTTGTAGCGTTGGTGAATAGACTTTCTTGTTTGCTGTCTGCTGTCTTCTAGCGTTGGTGAATAGACTTTCTTGTCTGCCGTCTGCTGTCTTGTAGCGTTGGTGAATAGACTTTCTTGTTTGCCGTCTGCTGTCTTGTAGCGTTGGTGAATAGACTTTCTTGTCTGCCGTCTGCTGTCTTGTAGCGTTGGTGAATAGACTTTCTTGTTTGCCGTCTGCTGTCTTGTAGTGTTGGTGAATAGACTTTCTTGTTTGCCGTCTGCTGTCCTGTAGCGTTGGTGAATAGACTTTCTTGTTTGCCGTCTGCTGTCTTGTAACGTTGGTGAATAGACTTTCTTGTCTGCCGTCTGCTGTCTTGTAGCGTTGGTGAATAGACTTTCTTGTTTGCCGTCTGCTGTCCTGTAGCGTTGGTGAATAGACTTTCTTGTTTGCCGTCTGCTGTCCTGTAGCGTTGGTGAATAGACTTTCTTGTCTGCCGTCTGCTGTCTTGTAACGTTGGTGAATAGACTTTCTTGTCTGCCGTCTGCTGTCTTGTAGCGTTGGTGAATAGACTTTCTTGTTTGCCGTCTGCTGTCTTGTAGCGTTGGTGAATAGACTTTCGTGTCTGCCGTCTGCTGTCTTGTAGCGTTGGTGAATAGACTTTCTTGTTTGCCGTCTGCTGTCTTGTAGCGTTGGTGAATAGACTTTCTTGTTTGCCGTCTGCTGTCTTGTAGCGTTGGTGAATAGACTTTCTTGTTTGCCGTCTGCTGTCTTGTAGCGTTGGTGAACAGACTTTCTTGTTGGCCGTCTGCTGTCTTGTAGCGTTGGTGAATAGACTTTCTTTTCTGCCGTCTGCTGTCTTGTAGCGTTGGTGAATAGACTTTCGTGTTTGCCGTCTGCTGTCTTGTAGCGTTGGTGAATAGACTTTCTTGTCTGCCGTCTGCTGTCTTATAGCGTTGGTGAACAGACTTTCTTGTTTGCCGTCTGCTATCCTGTAGCGTTGGTGAACAGACTTTCTTGTTTGCCGTCTGCTGTCTTGTAGCATTGGTGAATAGACTTTCTTGTTTGCCGTCTGCTGTCTTGTAGCGTTGGTGAATAGACTTTCTTGTTTGCCGTCTGCTGTCCTGTAGCGTTGGTGAATAGACTTTCTTGTTTGCCGTCTGCTGTCTTGTAGCGTTGGTGAACAGACTTTCTTGTCTGCCGTCTTGTAGCGTTGGTGAACAGACTTTCTTGCTTGCCGTCTGTTGTCCTGTAGCGTTGGTGAACAGACTTTCTTGTTTGCCGTCTGCTGTCTTGTAGCGTTGGTGAATAGACCTACAACTGTACTCAGACAAACACCAACGGAATGTCCCCTTATATCTTAGCATCACTTCTGGGACATGTATTGATCAGTATCCTTATAAATGATGGCTACAGTCCTGTTAAGAAACCCAATATTTCAGATGTAATGCCTCAGGTGATACACACATATATGCAGGGTTGAAAAAATCATGATTTTTTTTGAAATCGGATTTTTTTAATTTAAATCGGATTTTTTTTATTTATTTGATTTTTTTATTTATTTGATTTTTTTAAAATCTGGTATACACAATGTCATAAAATATTTTACTATCAGGCTATCTGGTGTCAATACAGCTACACAAGTGTGCGCACTTTGTGCTTTTGTATTAAAAAACACACAAAACTTTGTTGATCCCGATGCTTGTAAACAATTGTGTTAAATTCATATAAATCAGCGAATAAAAAAACCGGAAGTCAAAAAAATCATCAATCAATGATTTTTTTGGAGCGATTTAAATCATGATTTAAATCAATGATTTAAATCAGATGATTTTAATCAAACAACCCTGCATATATGTATGCCTGTAGACCCTGAAAACCAGTGTTCAATCCCCTCCAATCGACTGAGTGGTTCAGTAGGCAGACCACCTTATCAGTGAAACATCCAAGAGCAACACGGCCCATGAAATCAAGATGCTGCATGTTTAGCGAGGTTTTCCTAGTAAACCACTGGCGTGATATTATGTCTTATGTTTTAGTAACTCTTATTGGTCCATAAGCTAACCACGACTTTAGTTTTCCTTGAAAGATACAATATAATCCTCATCATGCAACCTCTAGTTGCAATGTGTTCTTCCACAACAACCAGGACAGTTTCTACAGATATACTCCGTTACAGATCTCTGCCTTCCACATCATGGCAGATGATATAAGTGTGTTGTGTGAACCAAGTATCCCACGTTCCCCGGTATCACTCATTAATCCCAGTGGAAACGCCTTTCTTTTTACTGCATCAAGAAAGTTGTTCCCATAAGATTACTAACACCACACAAGTTGATCTGTTCAGTAGAACGATCCCGAATGTAATATTTTATAGAGATCTACAAAGGTCAATAAAGTGCAAGGCCAGACACATTTACAGCTTGTCCAAAACACACTTAGAGCGTATCCAATACACACTTAGAGCTTCTTCTTTTTTCTTTTTCCTGTCAAGGACTGGGCTCTTTAAGAGTGTTGTAAGTCCTGCGACATGTTTCTACATGTCGTCTACACTGCCTGCTAGGTGCATCTCACGTGCCAGGCATCAGTGGGTTAGAGATAGAGACCACCACTCTGAGTCCACGACAGGTTACACATTTACCCCCTGTTTGGGATCTTTTACCGGGTAGAAGAGACCAACGGCTTTTAGTGTCTCTTCCGAAAGACACGGGCAAAGTGAGGTGAACAAAATTGTCCAGGTTTTGAAATGGCAGCAGGTGGTTTTGAAACCCCGGTCCCATTGACCGAAAAGTCTGATGCTCTACCACAGGTTTTTTTTTAACCTGGTCCCCTCGACCGAACGTCCGACTCTCTACCACATGACCACCGTGACAAACTTATAGCTTGTCCAAGACACACTTAGAGCTTGTGAAGAGACACATTTAGAGCTTGTGCAGAGACACACTTAGAGCTTGTGAAGAGACACACTTAGAGCTTGTCCAAATCTGTTAAAAATAAACGTTAGATTTCTCAGACAGCAGACAGACATACAGAGAGACAGACAGGACAGACAGACATACTTATTTTGACCATTTGTACAAGTTGAAATAATTAATAGAAATCACAAATATAAAGCTCAAGGAGACTCTCATTAAGACAAACGTATGTCGCTAACATGGGAGCCACCTTTTGTAAAAAAATTATGAGTGAATAGACTGCCAGAACTGTGGTCCTACCACAGAGTAATTCACTGCCAAAGACCATTGAGCCACTTCTCAGCAGAAAGTGCAGTTTTTGGAATTGCCAGTAAAAAAGCAACTGTCAGAAAAAAAATTACACAAAGACGAGTTCATAAGTTCAAAAAAGTTCTACCGACAAAATTAAACAATTACAAATTTAACTAGAGCACTGACAATGTGGAACTAATTATGGTATATTCTCCTGTTTTTTCCTTTCAGTCTCTCAATAACAATCATGACTAACCACTAGGCTGTATGAGACAGACAGACCAGTTGGAACGTTTTTCTACCAGATGAGTTCTACAGACACAGGTGGAATCCGGGATCATCCACATCACCAGTCTTACATTTCAATCAGTGGTCCTATTAATTTCTATCAGTGGCCCCATTCGTTTCTTTCAGTTGCCCCATTCATTTTTATCAGTAGCCCCATTCATTTATTTCAGTGGCCCCATTCATTTCTATCAGTGGCCCCATTCATTTCTATCAGTGGCCCCATTCATTTCTATCAGTGGTCCCATTCGTTTCTTTCAGTCGCCCCATTCGTTTCTTTCAGTGGCCCAATTCATTTCTTTCAGTGGCCCCATTCATTTCTATCAGTGGTCCCAATCATTTCTATCAGTGGACCCATTCATTTCTATCAGTGGCCCCATTCATTTCATTCAGTGGCCCCATTCACATATAAATGAATATTTATAGATGATCAGTGGCCCCATTCATTTTATCAGTGGCCCATTCATTTCTATCAGTTGCCCCATTCATTTCTCAGACTATTTAACCAAAGGGTCTGAAAATGTTTTTAGTCCTGTCCAGTCTCTCTGTCCACCCACTGACCATCCGTCAACTGTGGGGGTCATCTCAAAGAAATCTACATTTATTTGTCAATGATAGATCTAATTTATCGTTTGTCCTGAGAGGGTTCAGAGATCCCCTTGTCATTCAAAGAACTGCTTCAGAATGCCTGTGTAACATAGTGATAGATTGTCTTTATGACCAGAATGCATTGTGTAACATAGTGATATATTGTCTTTATGACCAGAATGCACTGTGTAACATAGTGATATATTGTCTTTATGACCAGAATGCACTGTGTAACATAGTGATAGATTGTCTTTATGACCAGAATGCACTGTGTAACATAGTGATATATTGTCTTTATGACCAGAATGCACTGTGTAACAGAGTGATAGATTGTCTTTATGACCAGAATGCATTGTGTAACATAGTGATATATTGTCTTTATGACCAGAATGCACTGTGTAACATAGTGATATATTGTCTTTATGACCAGAATGCACTGTGTAACATAGTGATAGATTGTCTTTATGACCAGAATGCACTGTGTAACATAGTGATATATTGTCTTTATGACCAGAATGCACTGTGTAACAGAGTGATATATTGTCTTTATGACCAGAATGCACTGTGTAACAGAGTGATATATTGTCTTTATGACCAGAATGCACTGTGTAACAGAGTGATATACAGTGTACAGGAATAAATTATACAAGGAAATTCCTGTATTAATCTCACATCAATATCAAACATGCATAGCTTCCCATAAAAGTGCGATGAACCAGATCTATCTCATAAAACACATCAAACATTCACACAATATACATAATATCATCACATTTTCATGCTTCAAACAGAGCTGTTAATAAGAAGTTTAAAGAACAAAATAAAACCTTTTTTTATATAGTTTAGACAAAATTATCAATTTAGCAATTAGCCAGGCTAGCATTTTTCTAGTATGAATGTATCAAACATGTGTGTGTACATGAAAAACTGCAGTATTATTTGAAAAGAGGAAGCATTGTTTTATTATGCACAACCAAGCAACACAAATATGTCATCGTAATCACTAGCTTTTGTCCAAAACCTGGCACTATCTGCTGTGCAAAGAATGCACCAGTTTTGTTGGCATTCTCTTCAGCTGCCTACAATTGACGTCACAGTCCATCGACTAGAACTATGTCTACCGCGGCCTTTATTGCCCACTGGACCCTGCAGGAAACAACTGTCCCAGTTGGCGTGTTCACCAGCCGCGGGCTGCTAGCACCACAAGTTTCACCTCTAGACCGACAGGGGAGAAACATGCATTTCACGTCTGTGCCTCTGAACACAGCACTGCTGAGGTCTAGCTGTCTAGCTGTGGGTAGGGGAGATTGGAGTTAACTGAAGAAGGAGACCTTCCACCAGATGATGCCCAAACAGCAGTTGTTTCAACATTACCAGACTTGCCCTGTTACAACAAGCCCTGGTCTCACCTATCCACTATTGTTACAACTTGCCCTGTTACAACAAGCCCTGGTCTCACCTATCCACTACTGTTACAACTTGCCCTGTTACAACAAGCCCTGGTCTCACCTATCCACTATTGTTACAACTTGCCATGTTACAACAAGCCTTGATCTCACCTATCCACTATTGTTACAACTTGCCCGTAGTTGTAACAGTCTACCACCATATTACACATGCACTGTTACATCAATGCCTAATGGCAGTCTACCACCATATTACACATGTACTGTTACATCAATGCCTAATGGCAGTGTACCACCATATTACACATGTACTGCTACATCAGTGTCTAATGGCAGTCTACCACCATATTACACATGTACTGCTACATCAGTGTCTAATGGCAGTCTACCACCATATTACACATGTACTGCTACATCAACGTCTAATGGCAGTGTACCACCATATTACACATGTACTGCTACATCAACGTCTAATGGCAGTCTACCACCATATTACACATGTACTGCTACATCAACGTCTAATGGCAGTGTACCACCATATTACACATGTACTGCTACATCAGTGTCTAATGGCAGTGTACCACCATATTACACATGTACTGCTACATCAGTGTCTAATGGCAGTCTACCACCATATTACACATGTACTGCTACAACAGTGTCTAATGGCAGTCTACCACCATATTACACATGTACTGCTACATCAACGTCTAATGGCAGTGTACCACCATATTACACATGTACTGCTACATCAACGTCTAATGGCAGTGTACCACCATATTACACATGTACTGCTACATCAGTGTCTAATGGCAGTCTACCACCATATTACACATGTACTGCTACATCAGTGTCTAATGGCAGTGTACCACCATATTACACATGTACTGCTACAACAGTGTCTAATGGCAGTCTACCACCATATTACACATGTACTGCTACATCAACCTCTAATGGCAGTGTACCACCATATTACACATGTACTGCTACATCAACGTCTAATGGCAGTGTACCACCATATTACACATGTACTGCTACATCAGTGTCTAATGGCAGTGTACCACCATATTACACATGTACTGCTACATCAGTGTCTAATGGCAGTCTACCACCATATTACACATGTACTGCTACAACAGTGTCTAATGGCAGTGTACCACCATATTACACATGTACTGCTACATCAACGTCTAATGGCAGTCTACCACCATATTACACATGTACTGCTACATCAACGTCTAATGGCAGTGTACCACCATATTACACATGTACTGTTACATCAGTGTCTAATGGCAGTCTACCACCATATTACACATGTACTGTTACATCAACTAAACTGGTCTAATGACTGTCTGCCTTCAATGTACCATGATTCTAACAGGAGACATTCTTGTTCACAATCTTTCTCTTTCTTACCAAGATTAACGGGCAATATGATCAGCACTGATTTTCTCAAAAATCATTTATTGTACGACTCGACTAGAATTCCCCTGCATATTTGTAACCAAAAAACTATCAACATGCTTCAGGAAATAGGACATTCAGGAGGAACCAAGAGTTCAGAAAGGATTATCCCAACTTACAGTACATGACACCCATACAGTGTGACACAATGCACACACTTCCTACACTGGCTTCAATCAACAACATCATGTTCCCATAAACGTTGCCATATAACACCTGTTAATTTGTTTCATCCCCTCGTGAAGAGTCACCAAAGTGTCAGGAGTGCCATGGTTGTTTTATGTTCCAGTCATTAGATTGGTTTTGTTTACCACAAGTCACCTTACAATTTAGCGCAAAATATTAGGTGAGTTACCATCATGCATGATTATTCCAACGTATAACATTTCTGAAAAATACCATTGTCTGACATTCAATGCCACTGTCTGCAAGCCAATACCACTGTCTGACAGCCAATACCACTGTTTGACAGTGAATGCCATTGTCTGACAGCCAATGCCAATGTCTGACAGCTAATGCCACTGTCTAATAGCCAATGCCATTGTCTGACAGCTAATGCCACTGCCTGATAGTCAATGCCATTGTCTGACAGCTAATGCCACCACCTGACAGCTAATGCCACTGCCTGATAGCCAATGCCATTGTCTGAGAGCTAATGCCATTGTCTGACAGCTAATGCCACTGCCTGATAGCCAATGCCATTGTCTGACAGCTAATGCCATTGTCTGACAGCTAATGTCATTGTCTGACAGCTAATGCCACTGCCTGATAGCCAATGCCATTGTCTGACAGCTAATGCCATTGTCTGACAGCTAATGCCACTGCCTGATAGCCAATGCCACTGTCTAACAGCCAATGCCATTGTCTGACAGCTAATGCCATTGTCTGACAGCTAATGCCACTGCCTGACAGCTAATGCCACTGCCTGACAGTTAATGCCACTGCCTGACAGCATGTAAAAAACTGTGTGATTATTTTATACTCAAAGACACAAAGAATGTGTAATTCCAACTTGGGGCATGTGCTATTGCCACGTTGTCACTGCAGAAATACATTTAATAGTAATAACAGTGTAACTTCTCATGGAGACAGTTATAACAATTTGACAAATGGTCCACAAATGGAAATATGTATGATTTGTTAAGATAACTTATAACTGGATACACCCAACACACAGCACAGGTGAATGTGTAACACACAGCACAGGTAACGTGTAACACACAACACAGGTGAACGTGTACCACACAGCACAGGTGAACGTGTAACACACAGCACAGGTGAATGTGTAACACACAGCACAGGTGAACGCGTAACACGGTTTATGCTCTACCACTTCAAGCTGCATTATTGACTAATGTCTGAGCTTTGTAAACATATAAATACATGTTGTGAACGACAGAGCACACCTCTGTGTATAGTACACACTTATACAAGTGGTAGATGGCTACAGAAATACTTCACTTCCAGGTCATGGGACCTTCACTGCCTGTTCATGTTACCATAACTACCAGGTCACAAGACTTTAACTGTCAGGTCAGGACCTTCACTTCCAGGTCACAGGACCTTCACTACCAGGTCACAGGACCTTAACTGCTAGATGATAGGACCTCCACTACCACGTCCATAATGAACATGGACATCAAATCTGCACTCATCAACCCAAACACAACCATATGTTCCTTGACAATGATTTAAATACAAACGTCCTAACGACAGCGTGTGAAGACTGTTATGAGTAGTGTTTCTTAGAAGTTACAAAGTGCATATGAAGGACCCACATTCTTAGAAGTTACAAAGTGCACATATAGGACCCACACTCTTAGACATTACAAAGTGCATATAAAGGACCCACACTCTTAGAAGTTATAAAGTGCACATAAAGGACCCACACTCTTAGAAGTTACAAAGTGCACATAAAGGACCCACACTATTGGAAGTTACAAAGTGCATATAAAGGACCCACACTCTTAGAAGTTATAAAGTGCACATAAAGGACCCACACTCTTAGAAGTTACAAAGTGCACATAAAGGACCCACACTATTGGAAGTTACAAAGTGCACATAAAGGACCCACACTCTTAGAAGTTACAAAGTGCACATAAAGGACCCACACTACTGGAAGTTACAAAGTGCACATAAAGGACCCACACTATTAGAAGTTACAAAGTGCAAATAGAGGACTCACACAGCAACAAGGCAACTAAGTTACAAAACTAAGTCTATTTTGAAAACATTATTATCAGGTTATGCATCTTTAGTATCTGCCAAGATTTTACAACTAAAATTTTAAGTTTGTCTCTTAAAACTGGAGTATCCTCCATCCAAGTAATATACAGAGAAACAGCTTCTCACACAGACTGGAGAAACACTCAAGTTCTTTCACAAGTCACTACTGTGTGGTTATTTCCGCTATTACAGTTACGTTGACCATTATACATGGTGCGCCACCTTCAATATGCACGGTGCACCACCATCAATATGCACGGTGCACCACCTTCAATATGCACGGTGCGCCACCTTCAATATGCACGGTGCGCCACCTTCAATATGCACGGTGCACCACCTTCAATATGCACGGTGCGCCACCTTCAATATGCACGGTGCACCACCTTCAATATGCAATGTGCGCCACCTTCAATATGCATGGTGCACCACCTTCAATATGCACGGTGCACCACCTTCAATATGCATGGTGCACCACCTTCAATATGCACGGTGCACCACCTTCAATATGCACGGTGCGCCACCTTCAATATGCACGGTGCACCACCTTCAATATGCAATGTGCGCCACCTTCAATATGCATGGTGCGCCACCTTCAATATGCATGGTGTGCCACGTTCAATATGCATGGTGCGCCACCTTCAATATGCATGGTGTGCCACGTTCAATATGCATTGTGCGCCACCTTCAATATGCACGGTGCACCACCTTCAATATGCAATGTGCGCCACCTTCAATATGCATGGTCGCCACATTCAATATGCATTGTGCGCCACATTCAATAAGCAATGTGCACCACCTTCAATATGCATGGTCGCCACCTTCAATATGCATGGTGCGCCACCTTAAATATGCATGGTGCGCCACCTTCAATATGCATGGTCGCCACCTTCAATATGCACGGTGCGCCACCTTCAATATGCATGGTCGCCACATTCAATAAGCAATGTGCGCCACCTTCAATATGCATGGCGTGCCACCTCCAATATGCATGGTGCGCCACGTACAATATGCACTGTGCGCCACGTACAATATGCACTGTGCGCCACGTTCAATATGCATGGTGCGCCACCTTCAATATGCATGGTCGCCACCTTCAGTTCAAGCAGCCTCTTTTCAGGCCAGGGTTTGAATTTAGCGCATCAGACTCAATTATTGTGGAGAGGTAGCCCAGTGGTAGAGCATCAGACTCCCAACTTTGGAGAGTAGTCCAGTGGTAGAGCATCAGACTCTCAACTGGGAGAGGTAGCCCAGTGGTAGAGTATCAGATTCTCAACCGGGGGAGGTAGCCCAGTGGTAGAGCATCAGACTCTCAACTGGGGAGGTAGCATAGTGGCAGAGCATCAGACTCTCAATTGGGGGGGAGGTAGCCCAGTGGTAGAGTATCAGACTCTTAACCGGGGGAGGTAGCATAGTGGTAGAGCATCAAACTCTCAATTGGGGGAGGTAGCCCAGTGGTAGAGCATCAGACTCTTAACCGGGGGAGGTAGCATAGTGGTAGAGCATCACTCTTAACCGGGGGAGGTAGCATAGTGGTAGAGCATCAGACTCTTAACCGGGGGAGGTAGCATAGTGGTAGAGCATCAGACTCTTAACCGGGGGAGGTAGCATAGTGGTAGAGCATCAAACTCTCAACCGGGCAAGGTAGCCCAGTGGTAGAGCATCAGATTCTCAATTGAGGGAGGTAGCCCAGTGGTAGAGCATCAGACTCTCAACTTGGGGAGGTAGCCCAGTGGTAGAGCATCAAACTCTCAACCGGGCGAGGTAGCCCAGTGGTAGAGCATCAGATTCATCCAACAGCCACTGCTGTCTGGTCTCAGCAAGGCCAGTTATCCAGTAATTAATAGTGTTTTATTGATCTGCTCAATGCTCTAGAGCCTCTATCAACACACAACGGTGTCAAAATTAATACTTCTTCCAACTAGAACTAAAATAATGGCCTAATCAATGAATGCCATCACCATTTAATTATTTAACAAGATGGCAAGTGGACAAGGAAGCCATTGACTTATCGAGAGTCCAACATTTTTCATCTATGTGTAACCCGCCCTCCTGAGATATGTGTCTATCTTGTTTTTTTTAAACATAGTCAGACTGCTAGCAGTTACACAATCCAAAGATAATTTAGTTCCATTCATTGATTGTCGTCTGTGAGAACGACTACTTAGTGGTATCCAATCTACACCAATCCTTTATTAATGTTACCTCATGTCCTCTAGTTTTATAATCTTCAATTATGTCATCAATAATCTCATCAAATCTATAATTGTTCTGACAACCAATCACCAATTTGCCCACATGTATACTAATAATGAACATGTGCCACCTTTGTGTACTGTGTGAGGTTTAATTGACACAACAAAACAGAATGCCAGGGAACAATGTACCATGAAATGCGTCTTCACAGTTCATGGTCTGTGAGTAAAATGGGGTTGATTATAATAATATTTCATGAAATCTCTTTGTTGAGACTGTCCCTAATGCATGCATGCAGTCACGTTTCCAACAAGTGCATACAGTCCCAGCATTCATTGCATTCCAGCCAAGTTCTACCAACATGGACTTAGGGTTCAGACCACAGTTGACCTTCTTGTTTATTGTTTCACCCAAATGTAGGGCATATGCAATTTTGCACAGTGGTCTGACCTCCTTGGGAATGCAATCTCTTTGGTCGACAACAGAGTATCTGTGAAGACAGTTAAGCCTGGAATGTCTTCACCAATTGGTTATAACACTTGCAACAACTGAATAAATAAACACACATTAGGGAGCTGATGTGTCTGCGAGTTACCCTAGTGCACACTAGCAGGGGTAAACAGTGTCCCCAGGCTGATGTTGACCCGGATGACATTTCCCTCTGGGACAGTGTCAATAAAAACATGGGTCTTACTAAACTAATGAGGACCATGTTGAACAATAATCAGGTGACATCCTGTTGGTGACAGGAGGTGACGCTGATGTATCCAGATCACTGGACTTTGAAACATTCCTCAGTTGTGAACTTGTGTCTTAAGCAATGAGTATCTAGGATCTCGCAAAGGGGAGCCAAAGGGGAGGCCAAAGGGAGGCCAAAGGGGAAGTAAAGGGGGGCTAAAGGGGGGCTAAAGGGGGAGGCCAAAGGGGGGCCAAGCCTAGTCACCCATGCTACCACGTAGTGACACAACCTGAAAAATATGAAGAAAACAATTTCAGCTAATGGGGGACCATGGTCCAATGCCCCCAAATATGTCACTGGTCTTAAAGGGAATAAAAACAAGGCACTTGATAAAAAGTTTTTTTAATGTGTACCAAAAATTTAATATTGTATGAACTATATGAACTATATGCCAACAGAAAGATGTAACATAAAAACGTATTTATGGGTCAAATTAAATGTTTAATGCATCTAACTCGCAAAGCGCATATAAAATTCAGAGTTAATGAGATGAGCGATCGTGTGGTTTGGTGACGTCACTAATGACACGGTGTGATTGTTTTAAACATTCCTCAGTTCTCAGCCGTGTGTCGTGTGAACCAACCAATCACACACTAATCTACTAGGACTTGCTAATGCCAATATTTGCACAGTGAGATTAGCTGATTTGATTGTACATTGAATTGGATATCTGCGATTATGAATATAGAGAAATGCTGACAAATGGAATGACATGAACCTCCATGACAGCAGTTACCATTCTGTGGGTGTCTGTGTCTGTAGAACGACATGAACCTCCATGACAGCAGTCACCATTCTGTGGGTGTCTGTGTTTGTAGAATGACATGAACCTCCATGACAGCAGTTATCATTCTGTCATTCTGTGGGTGTCTGTGTCTGTAGAATGACATGAACCTCCATGACAGCAGTCACCATTCTGTGGGTGTCTGTGTCTCTAGAATGACATGAACCTCCATGACAGCAGTCACCATTCTGTGAGTGTCTGTGTCTGTAGAATGACATGAACCTCCATCACAGTAGTCACCATTCTGTCGGTGTCTGTGTCTGTAGAATGACATGAACCTCCATGACAAGCAGTCACCACTGTGGGTGTCTGTGTCTGAAGAATGCAGTTAGTGTGAAGCAGGGTTATAACGGTCAGTGGCGTCCCCAAGTGAAGGATAGAAAGGGTCAAACCCCCAACTTAACACTTGCATTCTTTCTTACATGTAGAAATTTCTAGTTTCTAGTTGTTTCCACCTGGCAACTACTACTACTACTCTGTATGTTGTGGTTACTACAACTGTATGTTGTGGTTATTACAACTGTATGTTGTGGTTATTACAACTGTATGTTGTGGTTGTTACAAGTGCATGTTGTGGTTGTTACAACTGTATGTTGTGGTTGTTACAACTGTATGTTGTGGTTGTTACAACTGCATGTTGTGGTTGTTACAACTGCATGTTGTGGTTGTTACAACTGCATGTTGTGGTTGTTACAACTGTATGTTGTGGTTGTTACAACTGTATGTTGTGGTTGTTACAACTGTATGTTGTGGTTGTTACAACTGTATGTTGTGGTTGTTACAACTGTATGTTGTGGTTGTTACAACTGTATGTTGTGGTTGTTACAAGTGCATGTTGTGGTTGTTACAACTGTATGTTGTGGTTGTTACAACTGTATGTTGTGGTTGTTACAACTGCATGTTGTGGTTGTTACAAGTGCATGTTGTGGTTGTTACAACTGTATGTTGTGGTTGTTACAACTGTATGTTGTGGTTGTTACAACTGTATGTTGTGGTTGTTACAACTGTATGTTGTGGTTGTTACAACTGCATGTTGTGGTTGTTACAACTGCATGTTGTGGTTGTTACAACTGCATGTTGTGATTGTTACAAGTGCATGTTGTGGTTGTTACAACTGCATGTTGTGGTTGTTACAACTGTATGTTGTGATTGTTACAACTGTATGTTGTGGTTGTTACAAATGTATGTTGTGGTTGTTACAACTGTATGTTGTGGTTACAACTGTATGTTGTGGTTGTTACAACTGTATGTTGTGGTTGTTACAACTGTATGTTGTGGTTGTTACAACTTTATGTTGTGGTTGTTACAACTGTATGTTGTGGTTGTTACAACTGTATGTTGTGGTTGTTACAACTGTATGTTGTGGTTGTTACAACTGTATGTTGTGGTTGTTACAAGTGCATGTTGTGGTTGTTACAACTGTATGTTGTGGTTGTTACAACTGTATGTTGTGGTTGCTACAACTGTATGTTGTGGTTGTTACAACTGTGTGTTGTGGTTGTTACAACTGTATGTTGTGGTTATTATAAATGTATGGTGTTTCGTGGTCTCATTCACTTAGCCTTTTTCAGAACATCATCGCCAAGTGAACCTTTATATGCTGGCATTGTCACTGCCAGGGTGCATGTCACTGCCAGGGTGTATGTCACTGCCAGGGTGCATGTCGCTGCCAGGGTGTATGTCACTGCCAGGGTGTATGTCACTGCCAGGGTGCATGTCACTGCCAGGGTGCATGTCACTGCCAGGGTGCATGTCACTGCCAGGGTGCATGTCACTGCCAGGGTGTATGTCACTGCCAGGGTGTATGTCACTGCCAGGGTACATGTCGTCCTCAATGGTTCCTTTACCTCCCCAATTAACAAGACGGGATCCACATTAACGTGATCATCCGAGTCACGAAGGACACACAGTCCCCAATGTTGACAGCCAGGCTTTTTACACCAAACATACCCAAGCCTGGTCCGGGTCTTGAACCCAGAACTCTGTCATGTAAACCGGGTGTCATAACCACTACACTACCTGTGCCTCTCATAACCAGTAGGTAAATTCAACACGACCCCTAACATACTTCCCAGTGACAGACAGATAAGCAGTCAAAATGTCCAACAGTCACAATTATGACCAGTTTTTTAAACTGACCTTCCTGCAGAGGTACTTACCACTTGACAGGGCTCTGTAGCCAAAAACTTCACTTTCACCCTGGGGCTGCCACCCCTGACTCCCACCGCCACCCCCTTGCCAAGGGAGACTGTCTTCCCGGGTTTAACACTGGGCATCTTGTGTCCGTTTGCTATCCCTACAGCGAGTGTAGACAGAGCCATTGTTGTGTGAGAACACTGAGTACAAGCAGTGAGCCAACAGTGTTACTGTTGACACAGCCTTCAGTCAAGTTATAATACACAATGACTGTAATATGACTCATTCACAGTGAATGGCGACACTGTTGGTCCATTCATATACACACAACATCCTTGACAGATGACAGTAGGCGGTCCACTGTTCACACCGGCATCCTTTACTTCCGACTGTTCCACCACAAGTGAACAACCTCCTTAATCACGCTCATTCCAGTCTATGTACCCTCACTGCAGCCTTCTGTCAGCCAACACTGGCAGTGACCTCATACACCTCCTTAGCTAGACAGCTCAGTCTCAGACACTGTCAGATACTGGCTACTGTTATCACTGAGCTCTCAACACTGATGGCTCTGAATAAATCTGTGACCACCAAACTAGTGCTGACCCCTGGTGATCAAATTCACTGCAGAGGCTCTACGATTGCAGTAAGCGTTTCTAGGTTAGGGGACATTGAGGTAGAACGCACATTTATGCTGCTATGTTTGTAACCCACTGACCTTTCCAGAAACACACATAGCAAATTTTAACCCATGCCCACCCTTGGGGGCGGTTTGAACCTCCCTTTTGGATTTTTTTTTAACTGTTAACATTTTTCAGAAATCCCTGGCTCATTCTGTATGTTCGCATCCCCATTTTCAAACTGTAACCGTGAGGATGAGGCTGTAACCATGAGGATGAGGTTGTGACCATGAGGATGAGGCTGTGACCGTGAGGATGAGGCTGTAACCAATATTAAATGTACAACAGTGCAGGGTAAGGCAGTGTTAGTTGAGCCACTGGGTTAGTTGAGCCACCCATGTTTCCCGGGAAACTACAGCAGCAACAGTTACATGGTACCACCCAGTGATTGAACATGTCATTAGAACACGATTGACATATAATAGGTTACATTTGTCATTTGTCACATCGGCCAGAACTTGTGAGGTAAAAGTATGTTTTTTGATGTTTTTCTAAACTTTTGGTAATTGTGATTAACGTCTGTTGGTGTGTAAACTATCAATGCATGTGGCCAGACTTTATTATTCGTGTACTTACAAATAGTTTAACTATGTACAGAGAAGAAGATAATTTACATCACTTCGCGCATTAATGAGAAGTTAATTAAATAAGCTCAATTGTCCAAACGGAGCTAGTTGAGCCACCCAAGGCCTGAGGGAGGGTTAGTTGAGCAGCGGTTAAAGAACAAAGACGAGTGTTCTTTACCCCAAAATACATCAAGGAATTAATTTTTCCGAGCAAATTGGGACATCGGATAGCGCCAAGGCAACTTATAAGCAGTTAGTGACACTTTTTGTAATTGGCATATAAGTCTATATTAATTAAGTGTGTCGACTTGTGTAGACTTGCCAGAGACACGTTGTACCCATTGGGTAGATGTGTTGGTTCAGTTGTTATGAATTTTTTTACAAGGCCTACGTAAATTATACAAATAAAGCATTTATGCAACTTACGCTACACTGTGGCTCAACTTACCCCACAACAAGTGTTCGTTGAGCCAGCTTACCAACACTGTTTGAATCAGCTAGATATAATTATCTATGCATGTTAAATATATTATTTTGGTATAAAATGATCTACTAATAATCATAGTTTATGTGAGTAAAAGGAATTTTGACTTATGAATATGATTGCACCCTAGACTTCAAAAAGAATGGAAAAATGGCTCAACTAACACTGCCTTCCCCTACTACTGCTAAATAATTTTAACTTTTTTATCTATTATAGTTTATTTCATATTATTTATTTCATATTATTCACTCACATATACATTCAGGCATGTCATATTTATTGACGGTATGTTACATCTTCTATTGACAATACTTGAAGTCTATAAGCCTTAAAGAGAGGGTTGACTCGTACCCGGAAGAAGAAGCGTCCAAAACTATGTAAAAGTAACCACATTTGAATGAGAAGACAATGCATTCGACACGTCATGTGCATGTCTGGAAGAACAAATCATATAAGTCGATCAATGGCCACAGTGTGGCGCCACTGTTATATCCACACGAATGTGTTTCCTGTACGCAGTGTGCGGAACATGTGTTCTCGTGCTAGGTTTAGGGGGAAATAAATTAAGAATGAGTTTAAATTATTATAGTAGTTATTAAGGTTTAACACTAGCTGTAATTTGCCACTATTCCTACTGATACAAGGTGAAGGAAAGTCTATGCCTACTGATACAAGGTGAAGGAGAGTCTATGCCTACGGATACAAGGTGAAGGAAAGTATATTCCTACTGATACAAGGTGAAGGAAAGTCTATTCCTACTGATACAAGGTGAAGGAAAGTCTATGCCTACTGATACAAGGTGAAGGAGAGTCTATGCCTACTGATACAAGGTGAAGGAAAGTCTATTCCTACTGATACAAGGTGAAGGAAAGTCTATGCCTACTGATACAAGGTGAAGGAAAGTCTATGCCTACTGATGCAAGGTGAAGGAAAGTCTATGCCTACTGATACAAGGTGAAGGAAAGTCTACGCCTACTGATACAAGGTGAAGGAAAGTCTATTCCTACTGATACAAGGTGAAGGAGAGTCTACGCCCACTGATACAAGGTGAAGGAAAGTCTATGCCTACTGATACAAGGTGAAGGAGAGTCTATGCCTACTGATACAAGGTGAAGGAAAGTCTATTCCTATTGATACAAGGTGAAGGAAAGTCTATGCCTACTGATACAAGGTGAAGGAAAGTCTATGCCTACTGATACAAGGTGAAGGAAAGTCTATGCCTACTGATACAAGGTGAAGGAAAGTCTATTCCTACTGATACAAGGTGAAGGAAAGTCTACGCCCACTGATACAAGGTGAAGGAAAGTCTATGCCTACTGATACAAGGTGAAGGAAAGTCTATTCCTACTGATACAAGGTGAAGGAAAGTCAATTCCTACTGATACAAGGTGAAGGAAAGTCTATTCCTACTGATACAAGGTGAAGGAAAGTCAATTCCTACTGATACAAAGTGAAGGAAAGTCTATTCCTACTGATACAAGGTGAAGGAAAGTCTATTCCTACTGATACAAGGTGAAGGAAAGTCTATTCCTACTGATACAAGGTGAAGGAAAGTCTATGCCTACTGATACAAGGTGAAGGAAAGTCAATTCCTACTGATACAAGGTGAAGGAAAGTCTATGCCTACTGATACAAGGTGAAGGAAAGTCTTAGCATAGGCTTTCAATAGTAGTAAAATATATGGTACATAGAGTATACCATATAGAGCCATACAGTATACCGTATAGAGCCATATAATGTATGGCTCTATCCGGTATACTGTATGGCTCTATACAGTATACTGTATGGCTCTATATGGTATACTGTATGGCTCTATACTGTATGGCTCTATACGGTATACTGTATACGGTATACCGTATAGAACCATACAGTATACTGTATATACCTTGGTAATCCGTCTGGATTACTAGACATTTCTCATTAAAATCTATCCCTGAATTGCATAAGATGATCTACAAACTTGCTATACCACAAGATATAATGACATACCCCGGTATGTATATGTGTATTTCAACAAAACATTACTCTGGCTTGGTGCTGAAATTCTGAAGTAGACAAAATGCATATTGACCTAGTATGAACCCAGGGTTCAATCTAGGATTTCACATGGAGGTGTGTCGATAAACAAAATGGTTAAAATACTGACGTGTTAGTGATAATGAAAACAGAAGACTATAAATAACAGTGAACATTTTATTCTGTTCAAAAGCAGCACCACGCATCCAAGAAAAGAGCATCCAAGAAAAGAGCATCCAAGAAAAGAGCATCCAAGAAAAGAGCATGCTATAAATGATATTAAATCACTTAATTCATTATTCACTTTATTATGTTGCAGAACAGCAATTTATATTTGTAATGTATCATACTGACACTTACGAGCAGACCAGAAGTCATCAGAATCCTCATATATACATTGTTCAAAATTAAGGCTTTTTTATCAGCGACCGATTCAAAATTACTCGGGCTGACTAAGTTTGCCGAAATACGCAAGTCATCGGCACCACCTCGCCAGTTCATCCCGGCGGCCACAGCTAGGTTGGACTGTATTAGTGATGTACATTACACTGTTTACTAATCTATACTAATTTGATATAAAATGCAGTTTTACAAACTACTTCGTCCTTGCCAGTGACTGATTGCTGCCAAAGTTAAAGTCGGTGTAGCGGCATTTGTGCCGATGACATAAGCGCCCCACGTGCCGCCAAACAATATAGCCAACCACTTCTACACAAATTGGCACTTGCATTACGAATTAGTTTGAAATGTCTGCATAATATATGGAATTAAATATAATAATAGGCCTAGATACAATATAAATAACTTCTAAGTAAGCGAAACAAACAAGTTCGTCCGAAACAGCGTACACCAGCGTGGTTCGGATGGCGTTCCACGGATGCTAAATTGTTTCCCAACGAGTTCAGCCATGAATATTAATCAGTTTCCAATGGCTGTCGCGTTTGGTTAAGGCCACATGAATATTGATGAGCAACGGAAAGAGCCGACTCGAATTTGGGAGAAACATTTCGTTTCCAGGTGATGCACGAAGTCACGCCCACATTTTTCTGCAACGTGTTTCACCATACATGTCATGCCACCAGCTTCGGTGCGCCAGAAGCCGTCTTCTGACTGTACCCACTGATTTATAATAATTATTTTATACAGATCAGTGACTGTCCCAGCCACAATCCTAGACCTAAATGTATGGTTGGCATGTGACTGCAGCAACCCGGTTGAACGAGCTGTCCGACTGTCATCATGTCATATGTATTCAAAGTTTTTAAAATCCCATATTAAAACTTGTCTATTTTAAGGCTGCATTTGCCGCTATGTAATATAGAATTACATACGAACATATTTATAATTATAATCTGGTATGTAGATTATCTATCCACTTGCATGTTTCACATATGATTGTGTTTTATTAATAACATTTTTATTAGCTACGATATAATATACTTATAATTTACACATTTTATGGGGCCAAAACTCAGCAAGGCTGGCTCAAAATGGAACTGGACCAGTTAAAAAAAAATCTGGGCCAGTTAATTTTTTTATTTCAGACACTGTATATATATATATATATATATATATATATATATATATATATATATATATATATATATATATATATATATATATATATATATATATATATATATATATAGCCAGTTCAAATGTCTGTAAGCTACAAAAGCAGTTACAAACTAACTGATTTGGGTTAATGTGAAACAAAAAATCAATAAATGAAACAAAGAATCAATTAACAAATGAGAGGATATGCTTCACTCACAATAACACATAAACTTTGTTAGGCTTCAAACACCACCTCATTCTCTTACAGTGATCTCAACAAATAGTACACTGGATAAATGGGGGCGAGTCCTTGGCTAAAGTTGGACGAAGTCACCAGAGTTGCAAGCCGAATTCACTGAGGCCCCAAATTATCTAATATGTTTCAACATTATAATTAAACATGACAATGATATGAAATTAGAACAAAACAAAAATATGTCAAAATATAAAGCTGTAGTTTATAAAAAATGGAAATTAAATTCGTTGAAGGACGTCTATAAAATGGTTAAGAAGTAACAGTTACAAAGTAATATAAGTATTGTTTTGGTGTAATATACTAATATACATAATTGTAATACACGTAATGTTTAGTATACATGTTTGACTATAATTATTCCGACCATCAGTGCATTGCGACTGGTGCATTCAGACAGAGGTGCATTCCAACCAAGACCCGAGAAAACTCCCTAAACATGCATAGTGGCATGCCATTATTAGCATTACCATGATTAGGCATTACATTTGATTTGACAATTGAAAGTGGCTATAGAATGGACGAGTCTGCTCTCTAACTGGCTATAGTGCGGACAACATCCTCGGATCATTCCGATAAACTTCGGCTGTGCCCGGAGACATCATTTTGTGATGTTATTTTGTGGGACGTGGGTACGTTTTTCAATTTCATTCATCATGGCCACGGAGAACACAGAGACTAGTTGCCAACTAAGAGAAGGGGACATTTTTCAAACCTACATTATTTTTCAATAAAAACTTGATCACTGCTGGACACAGAACAACCACCCACTAGTAAAAAGGGAGGGTAAAACGGTTGTCAATGCGAACAAACTAAACAAGGATCACTCAAAATGGTACGACAGCAAATTTCAGTTTCGCTTTGCAAGTGCAAGCATCACAAGCACCACAGCAAATGCAATGTCAATGAGGCTATTGGGTTTAACTTCTCTTTGCTTTTGCAAGTTTTGGTGACGATTTCTGGTGGTGACATCGCATTGAAATTCAGTTACTTGTAATAGCACCCTCAATATCCTTCGTGTGATAAACTAATTACTAATTCACTACCGTCCAACTGGCTGCGATTTGTCGCCCGTCGTATCATTTCCTGCTGTCGGCGTCAAGAGTAACGAACTACTACAACTAGTCTAAACGAAAGGCTTACCAAGCTCGTTCCTTCTCTCACTGCTACCGACACCGTCTCTCGAACCTTGGCAGCCGAGCCGGGGCCAATCAGATTGCGGGCAAACTTTCTTTCCTGTGCCATAACTTTGTGTAGTACGGTAAGCGACAAGAGAACCGCCGGCTACATTAAAAATGTGAAAACGGAATCAAGCACCGCCATTTTGATTCATAACGTGCGTGACCCGGAAATAAAACATGTGGGCTGCTGTCGCATAGAAATTGCTTCCCAATATATAACCATGCATTTGGGGTCAGATCATGATTTGTTTTTCCTTGGCACAGGTGAGCAGGTTAACGTTTTTAGTCCAGTACACAAAATGACGATGCAGATTTTATCGCATGATGTCATTAAGACAGTCAAACAGAATGACCACAAGACAACAGATGGAAGGAGACAGAGTTTGCAGCAAGAGAATGGTAAACGAGTGATGCGTTAGGAAAGGCGCTTTGTAAATGTAGTGTCACAAGGGAAGGCGAGAAAAGCCTGGGTATTCATGGGGATTCCATCATTAGGAAAGTAGATAAAGTCGTAAACAGGAGAGGACATCATGCCTACCAGGGGCAAAAATAGAGGTGCACGGGAGGGGCTGTTCTCGTGCATGTGGTAATGAACAATGGCGAGGAGATTGGTGGAGACACATACAGAGGCACGGATTGGACAGATTGTCTTGTCGGGGATATTACCAGTAATGGGAGGCAGGAGTCAGGAGAATATGAACTGTAGGAGGATGGGGATCAACACACAAATACAGAAGGTATGTATGGAGGAGGGAGTAGGCTTCGTAGACATGTGATTAAACTTAGCGATAGATGACTTTTTCATGAGAGATGGGCTTCGTCTGACTGGGAAGGGTGCTGCAGTTCTAGGGTGTGAGTTTGTCAGGGTTGTCGATGAGGTCACAGATACCACAAATTACTTAAAATAGATGCACAGGGGGAATTTACAGAGAAAATGCAAAGGAGTACAAATAAATATCCAAAGAAATGTTCATCAAATATTTCAGAAAATGAACTGAGATGTGTATGCTTAAATGCCAGGAGCATAGTAAATAAAAAAGTAAGTTAGACATTATGGGAGCAAATATTGGCCCTCAAGTAACATGTATAAAATAATCATGGACAAATAACGATATAAGTAGAAGCTGAGTTAGCACTGACAGGCTATGTGATATTTAGGAAGGAAAGGCAAGAGAGAAGGGGAGGTGGAGTAACTTTATATATTAAAGAATCTATCCATGCATACGAAATAACACTGAAAAGTGAAGCAGATTGTGAGAAAGCAATTTGGTGTAACATAGTTACCAAGAACTCAACATTAAATCTCAGCTGATTCCTCAAATGGTTCAGCCCATTGCGAATCCGGTTCACTTATGTCCAGATGTGTAGTGTGTGACTAGTTTAAGTAATGTGTGCAGTCGGTTTAATAAAAAATGCCTATTTTTGTTCAAATCATCAAAAGAATTGACTTTAGATGTTAGATTTGGTAAGGATCAAAATAACAGATATCCAAAATGGTAAACACTGTGTGGGTCAATGCTCCATCCTCTCGCCAGTCACATGACAAAGCTACAACATTTCACCAAGGAAGAAAATCTTGATTTTTCAGTATTTCGATTTTCACTTAAGTTAATGCTTGTTGCAGTGGATATTAGGTAGGTTTGGTTTTTTGCAAAATTTATTTGAAATGCGACTAGCAACAAATTTAATTGATTAAGCACCTTTAACAATAGGAGTAGTTTATTGTGGTCCAAACACAGGGAGATGAATAAGAGGGAATGTGTTATTATAGGTGATTTTAGTCATAGTCATATACAATAGAAATCATTAGAGAGTGCTGGGGGTGATGACCATCAGTTTCTACTTCTAACACAGGATTGTTTCCTTACTCAATATGCCAGAGGTAGGAATGTGTTGGGTTTAATTTTTCTTCTCAAAATGAATTAGTTGACAATGTTCAGGTACACAAACCTTTGGGTTCCAATGATCATAACCAGATCTATTTTAATATAAAAAATAAAAACAGGGAATATATATAAAAAGCAATGGAGGAACTTCAACAAAGCTTTCAAGAACCAAAACCAGCACATTCCCATCCCATATGACTTTTTTATTTGTGTTTTTTTTTATACTTAAAGGCTCCTCCTCAATTTGATTTTTTTGCTGCTCTCATTTAATTTTTTTTAAATTAGTTCGGAACTCATGTAATTTTAAGATAGCAAACCCAGATTTTTTTGCCAGGCACTCTTAGTTTTTTCTATGCATGTAGAGATGAATAATAAATTAAAATTTTTACCAACTTTTACTGAAATAACATTACTCCTTGTGGAAAAAATTTTGTTTTTGATAACAGTTTTGCTAATTTTGCTGATAAACACTTAGCTACATGGTACACACAGATGCATATTACACTCAGCTACACGGTACACACAGCTGCATATTACACTCAGCTACATGATACACACAGCTGTATATTACACTCAGCTACACAGTACATACAGCTGCATGTTACACTCAGCTACATGGTACACACAGCTGCATGTTACACTCAGTTACACGGTACACACAGCTACATGTAACACTCAGCTACATGGTACACACAGCTACATGAAACACTCAGCTACATGTTACACTAAGCTGATGTTGTCAATCAAGAGAAATGTATATTTCAAGCAGATGATCTCAACGTATTTTCGATGATGTAAATTTTTTATATAGCATGCTACTCTAGCGCTACCGGTGACCATTTGGGCCATAGTCCACATGGCATTGTATTTGGCTAAACAAAAGTTATTCATTTGAGCCAGTTTAGCCACCAGCATTTTTTTTAAAAAGCATGCAGAATACATGAGCGGTTTTTTTTTTCTTGATGCATGTAATAAATATGGCTAAAGCAATTTGCATTTGGCTAAACAAAATTAGGGGGCTTTAGCCAAGATGGCTAAACAGTTTACAACATCGGAGCTAGCACAGGCATGGTATCCAGTCCTTTGACCATTCAAAGTGTTCTACTGTTCACCCATGACAGACCCGTTCAATCACCAACTTGACTGTTCACCCATGACAGATCCGTTCAATCACCAACTTGCTGTTCACCCATGACAGATCCATTCAATCACCAACTTGACTGTTCGCCCATGACAGATCCGTTCATTCACCAACTTGACTTTTTAACAGGTGTTGTGACCTGTCATGTGACCTGTCATGTGACCTCTCATGAGTGTACAGGTGCGATGTTGTTGTAAAGGCCTTCCCACAAGTGTTGCACTTAAACGGTTTCTCTCCAGTGTGGCGTCTGCGGTGTGTCAGCAACGCCGAACTCTCGCGGAATGATTTCCCACAAACAGTACACTTCAAGGGTCGTTCTCCAGTATGCACACGGTTGTGTACCTTCAACACTCCGCTGTCACGGAACGACTTGCCACACACCAAACACTGGTGTTTTTTTAGTGCACCGTGCACAACCAGGTGTCTCTGCAGGTACTGGCGGCAACTGAAGGATCGCCTGCACAGGGCACATTTGTGAGGCTTGTCTGACACGTGCGTGAGGTTGTGTGTGTTGAGAGAGCCAGCATTGGTGAATGTCTTCCCACAGAATGAACACACATATGGTCTCTCTCCAGTGTGGGTGCGCATGTGTTGTCTTACAACACAGCCCTGACTGAAACGTTTCCCACAAATCGTACAAACGTGCGGATTCTGATCGCTGTGCAGGATATTGTGACGATTTAGCAGATAGCGAGATGCATATGACTTCTCACACAGGCGACATTCGTATCGGTTGTTCTCATCATCAGTGACAGTCGATGTTTGCCTAACGACTCTACCTACCTCTGTGTGGCGTTTCTGGTGTTTGACAAAAGCTAATTTATAACTGTAGACTTTAGGGCATTTGTCGCATAAAAACTGTCCTTTACATGTTGTTGCAGGGCTTGTCAGCCCCAGGGTTCTCTGCGGGATACTTGAACCAGACTTATAGTCTCTAGCAAGGTTCCTGACTGTCTCACAATGCTTATTATTAGGCAAAGTATTCTCTTTTTTTACTATACCATTTGACTGAGGTGACTGACAAATAGCAGGGATATCATTACTTGAAAGTAGTTTCAAGTCATTATCATCATAACTTTCACTCATATCATCATCATTCATGTCACTGCTGTAGCTGACAGTGTCATCATCCTCATAATTTTTATCCCCACTGTGAACGTGTTTATCAAGTTCTTTGTCGGATGGCCAACATGATTGTATATGTTGTCCATCTGCACCCATTCCATCTTTGCTACAGCTCTCCTTGCTATAGCTATTATGAAAATCTTTATCCAGTTGCTTACTGGGTGCCAGAAATGACTCTATCTTCAACTGTTCAGCTGCATACAAGACGTCGTTTGTCACTGGCACTTCCAGCGTTCCACTGTAGATGAACTGAATGAGTTTCTGCCAGACTTCACCACAGATTCCGTCAAGTTTAAGCTCGTACAACAATGCCGACTTGTGAATGAGAGAAGACTTGAGAGTTGGACTGCTGGCGGCTAGGACACAGGCATGTGCCAGGAATGTTTGTCCATCGCTGGCTTGAACAGTGACGTCACACATGGTGTCTGTCTGTCGCATTGTTTCCAAGTTGCAACTGAGGAACTTCAGCCATTTGCGGCTCTCCGGGGGGCTCAGAAAAGACATCTCTGCACATCAAGAGTCTCCACCACGTACTGCAACATATATACATATATAAACATGTTGTTAAATCTAGGTCAGACTTTTTATTGTTTATATTTATCATGTCGTGGTCTAACTTGTTTGAAGGACATTATGTTATTTCGCCCCCTTTGACACACCAGTGACCATCCTCACTCAATGTGACATACCACCCTCACTCAATGTGACATACCACCCTCACTCAATGTGACATATAATCCTCATTCAATGTGACATACCACCCTCGCTCAATGTGACATACCACCCTCACTCAATGCGACATACTCAGTGTTGTTCACACACCTTGTGTTGGAGTGACTTCACCCTGAAGAGTGACTATTTCCTTGTGTATTAGCCAAAATGGGATTTTTGCTTTAGTTTGGATGGTATGAAGGCAAAGAAAGACTGTTATGTGCTGAATTTGGCAATGCGATGGAGCAATGCCCATCGCTTCATCACATTACTAAATTCAACACACAAGAGCGATGGCCCTTCTCGGCCATCATAGGATGGCCCTTCTCGGCCATCATAGGATGGTCATCTTGTCAACCATTAGGCAGAGGATATGTGCACCGCAGTGGTGGATGCAAGGTTGGATTTGTTTCTTACTCACACCACCACAAGAATTAAATCAATATGTCTTGCACTCATCAAGCAACACATATTTTGTCTACTGCAGCGTTATATGCAATATATCAACACCTCAATATATTGACACCTGAATATACCGACACTTTAACATACCGACACCTCAACAGCTGTGGTGCAGATAACGGGTATCCTAAATAACCACTTTGTAAACATTAATGATAAATCAATTTAATGAAGCTTAGTCAATTTCGTTCACCCCACTTTGCCTTTGCCTTCGGAAGATAGTTTCTTCTATCTGGTGTTTAGTCTCTAGGACTAGGGCCTAGACCAGGGCAGGGGAAGTAAAAGATCCCACACAGGAAATGTTTGGAAACGGAAAAAACCTGTGATGGATTCACTAACTCTAGAGAAGGACAGTCTGAAAAAAATCCTCAGCGCAATAATGCCAATAATATCATAGACATAGTAGGACTAGGACTGCTGAATAATTATCCAGATCCAGAATGACACGGGCGCGCACTCATACAAACTGACTAATTTTATAGGCCCTATAGCCTTCTGGGCTTTGACCATATCATATGTGCTACATAGTTTGTAAATACTAATGACATGCTATTCTTAACAGCACATTAAAAGGGCATCAAACGCGATCACAAATAATTGTCATTGCGTAGCGATAATAGGGGTGATCGAATTCAGTTCTCGACTACAAGCGACTGTCATCGTTTTATTCAACACTCTTCACAATGTCTTTGCTACATACTTTATTACTTACTCAAATTATTGTGTTTAACGTCGTACTTGTTCAATGTAAAATACATTAAACATCTTACTTATGATCTTGGGGAGAGCAAGGCCAAGGCGATAAAGCGACTTTGAGCGTGTTGCACGGGTAACGCCATGGACATATATTTACATATAAATATATGTCCATGGGTAACGCAGCCGCAGGTAATTTGGATAATTTTGTATGTTAATGAGCCGAGTACACTAACTACACGCGCCCAATCTACTCGCACAAAACGCATGAACAGCAACGATGACGCAGACGTAGACGGATCACTATCTGAAGACTGAAGGCTGACATGGCACACAGGAGCAACCAGAGTTATAGCCTCGATTATCCAGGCTCCGCGATGTGGCGCCACCGTTTGCCTGGACACAGTGTGGGGTTCCCATTGTGACGGAAATTATGTATGCGCCCAGAATCTGGGCGCATACATAAAAGTAGCTCATTAAACTCAATGATGACGCTGATTGGCTGCTGGCACTTCATCCGGTAACGCCTACAGAAATACATACGAGTCGCACGTGCTATAGACAGCGCAAGAGTCGTTAAATTTGGAATTTGCACGGAGAGAGAAAAACAGTTTGCCTGCATCCAGAACATTACTAGTGAAGAAGAATACAGAAAATATAAGAACAAACTGACAGGCATACTAAAGTATTGTAAAAAACAACACTACACGAACTTTTAGAAAAAAAGGGAAACATAAAAGAAACATGGAAAATACTAAATAGTATAATAAAAAAAACCTAAGGGAACAACATATCCTGCTGAGTTTAGTAACAATGGAGCCACACTTACTGGCAACAAAAATATTGCAAATAGTGTCAATAATTTTTTTTATAGGGTCATCTTTGGCAAATAATATTCCTAGAAGCAGTGATGTCTTCACAAGATACTTATCAGATAAGGTTGAGGATACATTGTTTCTAAAGCCTGTAACTGAAGAAGAAATTATAAAGCTGGTGAATAAAAAGATCATGATGATATTGATATGTGCCTAGTTAAGAAAATAATACCTCACCTAGTAACACCCTAGAACGTATATTTAACACCTCGTTGCAGATGGGGGTTTTCCCGGAAGGTATGAAATTGGCTCGGGTTATACCGTTATTTAAAAATGGTGATATGAATGATTTTACTAATTACAGGGTTATATCTTTACTATCAGTTTTCAAAAATTCTAGAAAAGATAATTCATAACAGGATGGTGTCATTTATATATGACAAACAAATATTGTATAATAGCCAATATATGGGTTTAGGAAAAATATGTCTACATCACTGGCAATATTGGAGCTTGTTGAAGAAATTACTACTTCAATTGATGATTGTAAGTCTACTGTGGGTGTCTTCATTGATCTGACAAAAGCTTTTGATACGTTTGACCACAACATTCCGGTAAAAAACTTGAGCATTATGGAATAAGAGGGATAGCAAATATGTGGATCTGCAGCTATCTTGAGAATAGAAGTCAATGTTTGTATTAATGATGCTAATTCTGATTGCATGAATGTCACTTGGGGGGTTCCACAAGGATCTATGCTGGGTCCGGCTTTGTTTATCATATATATTAACGATATATGTAATGTGTCATTGTTAATGAAATCGATTGTATTTGCGGACAATACTAATTTCTTTTACTCCGGAAAGGATTTGACAGAAGTGTGTAAATACAGTATCAAAAGAATTCGTTCATACTTCTGAACCATTGCATATGAACAACAAAAACCTAGACGAATGAGTAACCGTATAAAAAAATGTTGATTCAAAATGGTGGGCAGCTGCACCCCTAGCCCTAGTTAAAGTGGTGCCATGAGAGTGCGTGGTCAACTTGCTTGGATTAGAGCTTGTCCCACAGATGATAATTTCAATTCGATATCTTTTCCTGATGGCAGCACTCTTAGCAGGTACATACTTGATGTTTTCTTATACATCTGACCTCTCAGCAGGAGTTGAGTATTCTTCCTTTGCTTGCATATGTTTAATGTTATTTTGAATAAGTTTTGCAGCTGTCTCCACAATTCGCAGCTAGTTGGCTTGTGAATCTTCGTCCTTACCATAGGAATAAAAGTCGTGGACTATTGATGCAGTGGTTGTGGTCAAAGTTACAACATTTTGCTTGCCATTAATTTCTGTGATGAATATGTCATTTTCAAAATGCTCCAGAAGGCGTTTCTTCATGTATAGAGCGCTGTAAGCTTGTAAACCTGTGTCTGCAAGATATTCATCCATTTTGGACACAAGGTCCATGATGGTGATTTGTTCCTCTTCATCGTGTTCTTCTATATAGTCCACAATTGCACGGAATGCCATGGTTCGTATTTCTTCCTGGGGATGCCCACATGACTTCTTTGAAGGTGGCTCATTTGCAGAAAATACACGTGGAATATTTTTCCCAGTCCAAAAATGTACACTGCAGATGGCATGGCATACTGAATCAGCAGCATGTAGATCAATCGTATTAGACAGCCTTGATTTCACCTCCTGTGCCCATTAGTCGTGTCGCCGTTTACGCAGCTCGTGGATCCTCGTTTTGAAGTCTCTCCAGAGCGCACAGGGATAACATCGTACACTTTCTTTTTCCCCTCATATTTTGCTGACTGTCCACAAAATATGTTCTTTGTAATCAAACGTATATATATATATATATATATATATATATATATATATATATATATATATATAGCTAGTATTTATAACTAATATTGCACTGGTTAAATTTCAGGCCTACTTCCGGTCCTGTGTTATATATTAATTAACATTCTTCCTTAATACACTTATCCCATCGTGAATCAGGTTCATTAATGTTAAAAATTAGTGTGCGAATAGTTTAAAGGTACTTAATCAATTTGATGTTTTTACTAGTCTTATTTAAAATAAATTTTGCAAAAAACAAACCTACTTAGTATCCACTGCAACATGCTAGCTTGTTTGTGCAACTTTTGTGTGTAGTTTTTGTGAAATCATCAGACAAACTATTAATTTAGTTAATGCATTAACTGAAGTGAAAATAGAATTGTTGAAAAATCACGATTTTTTTCCTTGGTGACATTTATTCACTTTGTCATGTGATCGGCGAGAGGACGGAAGTCACGCCCATGATCAGCATTGATGCACACATTGTTTACCATTTTGGACATCCACTATTTTGATCCTTACCAGATCTAATGACTAAATTCAATTCTTTCGATTTGAGCAAAAAATATGCATTTTTTTTATTAAATCGACTGCGGATGTTACATAAACTATTCACACACTACATATGTGGACACCATTGAACCGGGCTTGCGATAGGCTAAATCAGTTGAGGAAGCAGTTTTAAGGACATACGCAGCTGGATTAATATTTTGCTACATATTGAAAGAATTTACTTTTATTGTTAGATCGGGTAAACTGCGAAAGTATAAATTGCCATGTATTAGTATATACGTGGAGCCAGACCAATTTTTTTTGCCGGATTTTGATCAGGTGGGGAAAATAATTTAATTGTTTGTCCGATAATGTCATCAAAACTAAATTACTCATTTGCATAGACAAGGCAACATGTCTTAGAGCGGGGTTCCTACCCTAGGGGTCCATGGAAGGGCTTCAGGGGGTCCATAATCTGGGGGGAAAAATTTGCTATTTCGTCAAGTTCCTTCCTGTTTATGTGCATTTTTCTGGGGGGTTCCATAGCTTTCTTTAGATTCATGACCCAAAAAGGTTAAGAAACACTGTCTTAGAGGATCTTAGATAGGTTTGGTTTTCGGGAAATGGTCTTAAAGGGAATCAAAAGTCATGGCTTTGGGCATTTAAAAAATAAAGTTAATCAAACATAACCATTTGCAAGTACAATTAAGAATATCACGCCAGTGGTTTACTTGGAGAACCTTGTCGAACACACAGCATCAATTTCAGGGGTCGTGCCATACTGTTAGACAACCTTACGTCACGCGTGTCCTATATTCGCTCGCCAACTGATTATATTTGTATACTTTGCGTTAGTTATGTGTATACCGGCAGAACTTAATGTCACAAGGTAGTCTAGGTAACCCAATTTCACAGAACTGCGCATGCGCTTATCCATCGCGCTTGTTAACATGTCAGCCCTCGGTTAACAGAAGAAGTTACGGTATCTCACACTTTTACAACACATTCTGAGTAAACCACTGGCATTATATTCTTGCTTGTTGCTCATAGTGGTCAGTTTTCAACATCTCTTAGGTGCATAGCCCCAAAACAAGACAAGCGAAAACCCTGACTAGAGGAAGGACCTTTAATCAAAAGTAACGGTTGCTTATTCTGCTATTACTATCAACTTGTTTAGCACGTTCCATATAAAACTAAAAAAATTATAATATGATACTATTTGTGGAATAATAATTTATTATTGCCATGTGCATGTGTGAAACAAAAACGTCCTAACATTTGTTTGCAAGTTCATTCAACATATAAATGTAGACCATACGTGTGCCTATTCGTATTTGATGTCAATGGGTTGTGTGACAGTCACAATATCTTACACACCAAATAAAAGAACAGCATAATAGTTGGTCAATCCATTGTCAACAAAACGAATAACAGCATATAAACGGGTGCACAATATGACATTCACAAAATCATTATTATCACATATTTAAGTTACCATAATGGTCCATATTAAGTTACTCTACTACCCCATTAAGTTGCGAAAGGGTCAATAATGGAGTGTGGGCGACATCCATCTATGGTAGTACAAGGCATGTGAACCATTATTACTAGTGAAGCCTGAGATGTACCCTGTTTACAGTGTAACTAATATGTGTTACATTGGCAAACATGATAGCATCTTCCAGTTTGTTTAAACTGCATCCGAACAGTGCTGTATATATATATATATATATATATATATATATATATATATATATATATATATATATATATATATATATATATATATATATATATATATATAAAAGGGTCTCTCACTTACAGTGCATGTGTATGCATGTGTTGAAGGGTTACTTATCAGTGTGAGCGTGCATATGTAAGTTTAAATTATCACTGCTAGAGAAACGACCTTCACACATGTCACAATTGTAAGGTTTCTTCGCGGTGTCGGTGCACGTGTGTCTGTTTAGCATACGACTCGTGGCAAACTGAGCCCCGCAACTTTCACATATATACGGTGAACATGCATAATATGTTCCTTGTGACCTTTTTTTGTTTTAAACAGCGTCCCACATGCATCACATTTGAATGGTTTATCCCCAGGGTGAGTGCGCAAGTGGCTGGACAATGTGCACGTTGATGCACAGTTTATCCCACATATGCGACATTTGCGCGGTTTCAGATCACGCTGGTGGTTTCTTAAAGTACAATCATTATCAAATTGTTTCCCACAGAGATTACATATTTGGAGGTCCTCAGGTGTATGAATACGTTTATGGTCCTTCAAAATATCATTTCTAGAAAAGCATGACCCACATACATCACATTTGAACGGTTTCTCCCCTGCATGAACTAGCATATGATACTTTAAATGACCCATCTGTTGAAACCGTAACCCACATATATTAAACCTGTACTGTTTTTCCCCGGTGTGTATAAGTTTATGCAAACCCAAATGTCCACTGGTAGTAAACCGTACGCCACAGGTTTCATATTTGAAGCGTTTCTCACCTGTGTGAATGTGTATGTGTCTCCCAATGCAACCACTGCTAACAAACTGTGCAGAACAAATGTCACATTTGTAGGGTTTTTCCCCTGTGTAACTGTAACCCACGTTTCACATTTGAAGAGTTTCTCACCGGTGTGAGTGCGAAGATGTCCAGTTAAACACCCCTTTCTAGCGAACCGGGCTCCACAGGTTATACACATGTGGCGTTTCTCGCCGGTGTGCGTGAGCAAGTGCCTTTTCAATACATCCTTCGATACTAACGTTGTCCCACATGTCACATTCGATTGATTTTTTCTTTTTGCGATGGACTGCTTGACTGTCTAAATGATCACTCATTCTAAACCGTCTCTCACTTGACACAAGTCACTGTGTTGCTAATGTTGAAAAGTGTCGTCCAGTTAGGGCCACTGCCGATCCTTGTACACAAATGTGACATCAGAAAGACAGCGCTGATGTCATCATCATGTCGTTGTTGCACAATGAGGCAATAAGCCACAGTTCTTGCCTCATCTGAAATGCCATGACAAACAATAAAGTTAGAATTATACCATAGATTGTGCTTCAACAATTAACTTTATTTCATTCATTAATTTATCTGATAAGGTTCCAAAAATATAGCACACAATGTCGTAGTTACTATTTTTAGTTCGCATACCATTCAAATATTAATACAAATATGTGAATAATAAAATAAATGAAAAGTATAATGGCAGGTATGAATGACAAATGGTTTTGCAAACTGACATTAAGTAATGAATATGCACATTAATTGCAGGGATTTATAATGATGTATTAACATTTAACAAGTTTAACCCATTATTACATTAGTAATCAGGATTGTATGGATTAATGTCGATATCTTGATTCACTCAGACTTGGAGTCATTTACATTACTATACACCCAACGTAAAAAACCCATAAATTATAGAGCAGCTTCATTTATGGTACATAATGGCAAACTAATATGATATACGTTTGTTTATATTATATTTTATTGATTATTTGTGAATAATTTAAGTTAAAAAGTAACATTATGTAAATGAAAAAGTAACTGAAAATTTCAATTACATGTTCACCAAATCCAAAACATCAATTCCAATTCCTGAATTCACATTTTAATTAAATTCTTGGTCAGGCACGGGTTAATTTAAATTGTTAATTTGTTAAATGAATTAACTCAATTAATTTAATTTAATTAATTTTTCCAGAAAGGCTAATTTAATTTAACTTCGTTAATGAACTTTGCTAAAAGGGGTTAATTTAATTGACAAAATCCAAATTTTCTCAATTAAGTGCTCATTTCATAGTTGATATTACAGCCATGCTGTACATATGGTTTCAGGAGTCCTGCACTCACTACTCCACCCACTAGTCGTATAGAGATCATGTTCCGGCCTGTGTGAATGGAAAGGAGACCAACACAGAGCACACATGCACTGTACCAACTGGGGGGGGGGGTGGTTATTCAGGCATCTGTGAATTGGAGGGAAGGCCTAGACAATAGAATTTCCTCTGGTAACTTGATGGCTAATTTTGGCTTCTGCAAATCTCTGTTTAAAGTAAACATTTGGGGCAAGCAACATGCAGCCAAGTGGGGCCATTAGACTTATGCCTCTATACATTGTGTGGGTGTACATATAACCGTTAATGGGGAGATGTAGAGAAAGGTAATAGAGCTTCAGTTTGGGATCTTTTACATTGTCAACTTAAATAAAAAAAACATGCATAGTGATTATATTTAAATGCTAGTATATAATGGGTAAATTTAATCATTTAGAATAAAACACTGCATAAATAGCAACTTGCTGCATAGAAATTATGTATGTGGTTGCCTGGTTTTGTTAATTTGGTGTTTGAATATAGGAGGAAACACCACACCTGCAAATCTTCAGCCACATCTTTTTTTATTATTCGTTTCAGAAAATAATTAATGTTTTAACAAGTATCTACTACTTTTTTAATGTAATCAAAATGCCCCATGAAGAAATGTATTGGTATGTATGTGAGTACGAGTGTGAGCAAATCTCTTTCCAACAAGTTTTTTGCATTTCTGTCTTGTGATTTTAGAACTGTTCGAAACGTGTACATATTTCTACTAATACATGATTTAATTGTTAACTGAATTAAAATGAATTGTTAATTTTTAATGGACGAATTTGGTAGGTTAACTTAATTTACATGAAAAATGTGAGGTTAATTAAATTAATTAACTTTTCAAGTTAATTGCCCTATGCCTGTTCTGGGTCATATGTAGCAGTAGAATTCAATTTCAATGTATTGTAACTCTACCATAATTACAAATACAATACAATTCACATGAACATGTGCAATCTATCCAATTTTACATATGGGTATAGTAAGCTGACGAATCACATTATTTGTTTAATTACACACGTGTTCCCTATGCGTTCCCTATGGAATGATGTTAGGGCCAAAATTGCATTGTGATACTTTCATTGTGCATGACATAACATGAAATCCAGAAAAAATTATGTTAAACTTGGCATAATATGAAACATGACATAATATGAAAGGCAAAGCGATGTCGAAACGCCACTAGCGAGACGACATCCCTGTTGTATATGTAACCGCGGAATCGCATGAAGACGGGAAATGGTGATTTCCTTTATTTTGTATAACAAAAACTATATCAAAAAAACCTGTAAAACATACAAAAATATTATTACTACATGCACTACTACAATGGTTACACAGGATCATTAATCAACAGAGTCAAAAACATCTATTCCCTGCATAACATTGGTACATAATTATTACCTATAGATTTTATCCGAAACCAAATAGCAGGTTGGCACCTGTGGTATTTGTATCTAGATTTCTATCCAGCAATACGCCATGACCGACTTAGTACCAATAAGATACATAGGTTTATAGTCTTTAAACACTGTGTCAACTCCTAAGTGGTGAAGTGTACAACAAAGATACTCAGCTAAAAATGCAGCTACAATTAATAAAAATTTGATGTGCTCCATGAATAACACAATATCAGTTATGCTTAACATCCCTTATAACATATAAAGGTATACAATCCTTGGAGACTACGATTACACAAATCAGTACTAATACCCACACATATATATATATATATATATACATATACACACACACATACATATATATATATATATATATATATACATGTGCAGTGTCTATAATTTGTTCCTTAAGATAGTTATGGATGACCGTCAAATGAAATGTTTCCTAACCTAATAGTAATACTTCATGACAAACCATAAAACCAAAATAACAATGCTCACCCCAACTGGGCACTGCAGGCCTAATCAAAAATGTAAAACTGTGTCTGAGCACCGACTCAGTGCAACCACATCCTGCATTTTACAGAGGGTCATCTGCACCTGTAAATGATATACAACCAATTATCAGTTGTAAATGAATAAACAAAAGAGTGACTAACTACATTATTATATGTATGCTAACACAATGGTGTCACCAGAAATGTATCAAGATACCAATACTACATTAAATGATCAAACCAACACTAGATCCCTGTTTACAAGTTACTATCTAGTGTGGGCCCAGCTTGCTCTCAAGCACTTGTCCCTTGGGAATATTTCACACACCCTACCCAGCCAGTGCCACAGGGTGATTAATCACGACAACATCAAAGAGAGGGAGAGTGCTCCAGTCTGAGTCTGGCTTAACTGTACAGAATGTTATATAATTATACCACACATGCACAGTCCCTGCATAATGTATTTTGTCTATAATAATACATTAACTATATGTAACAGTACTAAACATGAATAAACTTAACTTTCTAACCTGTTCTACCAGCTACTGGCTACAAGCTTTCAAAATGTCATTAAGCCCTAGCTGCTAACAGACAGCTGGTGGAGACATTCCTCCCTAAAGTCCAGACAGTTCATTTGCTCCCCATCTTCTTAGCACATCAGTAATCTGAGTCACTATTAAGTAATTACAACTGAACATATAAATATGTTTACATAGAAAGATGGAAGATGCTCTAGTAGACATTTTGGTACCATTGTAAATTGAAAGAATTCATTTTCTAAGGTATAACAAAGTATTTAGAAACTTACCGAAACAGGGGTGTTGTTGTCTTGTTGACAGTGGGATCAGCCTGGCCCACTGGGACACAGCCCCTCCCCTGACCACATGTGACCACTGTCTCTTGGGTAAATTTTGTATTTAAACAACTTAATTTTTAGTAACAGGACCAGCAATGGACACAATAAATGCAATTAACCATAAGACAAATAGTTATAATAATAATAACTAATTAACTAGATTATCTATAGATTACCCAGGGTGCTGCCATATGGTGGCAAGTAATGGCACCATCAACCCTGTGCTCTTCTGGTATTATCGCGTGATGTCTTTGCTGGGTGACCGGTGGGGTGATGGGTGGGGCAATTATAAATTACTAAATGTCCAGTAACCATGCCGGTTACATACCCACCTGATTAAATTGTTGCTATCCCATGAGCAACTGAACAAATATAACCAAACTTTTTGCAATAGTGGTCATTCACATTTCCGCTGTCGTAGGACAGGGTCCACTGGATCCCTTGTCACAAGGAAACCCATATCCTTAAAAACCTTCCCCAATGCAATCACCTCACATTCTACATAGCCGAGATCGGGCACAGGCAACCCATTTGCAGCCTTGATGGAGATCCATCCTGTGATATCCTTCAGTGTCTGTCCACATGGCAGCAGGTGGTTCCTGAAGAATCCCTCGGTGATGGTGGACACTTCTGCTCCGGTGTCCAACAAACAGTTTGCCGACTGCCCACTCACCTTTACCTCCACCACTGGACACTTACCGATGGCTTTCTCCATCAACGCTTCCACATCTGATGGGTCCTTTAGCTCGCCCTCCCCTACCTGGACTTGTGCAGAGGTAGCATCTAGTTTTCCGTCTTTACAATCTTCTGGGGACAATTGGGGCTGATATGGTCCATGGATCCACACGTATAACAAATCCGTTTCCCCTCGGCATTGTAACCATGCTTGGGCTGACGCCGGGCTTCCCAGCTTCGTGTGTTCCTAACACTGTCTAGCTGCTGTTGCTGTTTTGTTAGAAGGTCTTGCATTCGCTGCAGTTGCTGCTGCTGGGCTTCTAACACCTTCACTATGGCGGCATTACCATCACCAGTACCAGCGACCGTGCTGATTACATCCTGGGAAACCATCTTCTTGGGAACTTCCTTCCCTAACCAGGAGACTCCCCTGTCACGGAACTCCCAGAAGGACATTCCCGGCTGATCCATCTCGAGCCGGCGCATTTCGCGTTGCAAGTGCGGCTCACGCACTCCTGAAGCAAACCGCCCCTTCAGGGTTTCATTCCTCAGTGGGGCTAAGCTAGTCTGTCTCTTGCTCAGTTTCCCAAACAACTTCGCTAGGGCAAGTGAATAATCTAACAGCGTCTCGCCTGGCTGCTGAACCCTTGTATAAAAGGCCTCTTGTGCCGCTCCCACTGTGTCTACATCGCCGAAGACACTCCTTACAATCTGAAGAGCCTCCTCGGCTGTTCTAGGCTCTCGGAACCTTACCTCTTGTCCAGCTGCCCCACTAAGGTGGTCCATGATGAAGTCCAGCCCCTCTCGATCAGAAAATGGACTGGCCTTCAGGTGGCTCTCCATATCTGAAGCCCAGTCATCCACATCCGGATCATCTGGCTTCTGGGGTCGACCGCACAGCTTAGGCATCCGCCGCTCCCTTTACACATAAATGCGCTGTGGCGGTACGGCTGAAGGTTCTCTGAGTACGGCCTCACCGGTTCGTTCTAATTCTCGCTGCAGATGTGCTTTCTGAGCAATCCACTCAGTTTCCGCTGCAGCCTTCTCCTGCTCTGCTTCTGCTGTTTGAGCCCAGGATTGCTCAAGCTGCAGGCGCAACACCTTAAGCTGCTCCTCCAAGACATCCATGACTACAGGCAGGCAACCCCAAGCATGAAGAAATTAATAATTAGATTTAACAAATGAGTAAATATCTCGGTAGTGACAAGCCTTAACACCAAGCAATGGTCACACGTATAACCAGGAGTAACTGCAGGATTACCTTTTCTTAGGACACAGTCTATAAAATTAATCCGAGGAGTTAACCGGCACCATGTACTATCACCGCCAAGACCAAGTTAGATAACCAAGACCAACCTAATGACCCAGCTCCAAAGCAGGAGTAACATTAAAAATATCCTAGCAGTATTCATCGCAACACATGATACCCAAGCTGCAGGGAAAAGCTGCAAGAAAAACATTATACATAGCATACAATATCTGGCCTGTACCAGTTCAAGGATACACACGCTGCAAGAAAACAACATTACGCATAGTTATTAACAGGAATGACATTTTCTGTAGTGTCCCTGTCACAGTTCAAACGTGTCACTCAGTTCTGTTCAGAACCGGTCCTACTCATGTAGGCACCAAACGAAGTTGTCACCTCGGAAGTTGCCGCCTCGAATGTTCATCACTTCGGAATCATCATCGACGTCTCACAGTCGCTTGCATTACGCATCCCGCAACACAACATGAGGTTAGCCGATGTTAGCAGCATCGATGTTCCTTGCACAGCTATCGGAGCCTCGCATCACTTCTGCTAGCGCTGACCGATGGACGTCAAGTTATCTTCATTCTCGTGATGCTGTCATTCCTTCCAGCTGGGGTTTATTTTGTTGTCTTCATCCCACTTCTGACAACATTTTGTAACCGCGGAATCGCATGAAGACGGGAAATGGTGATTTCCTTTATTTTGTATAACAAAAACTATATCAAAAAAACCTGTAAAACATACAAAAATATTATTACTACATGCACTACTACAATGGTTACACAGGATCATTAATCAACAGAGTCAAAAACATCTATTCCCTGCATAACATTGGTACATAATTATTACCTATAGATTTTATCCGAAACCAAATAGCAGGTTGGCACCTGTGGTATTTGTATCTAGATTTCTATCCAGCAATACGCCATGACCGACTTAGTACCAATAAGATACATAGGTTTATAGTCTTTAAACACTGTGTCAACTCCTAAGTGGTGAAGTGTACAACAAAGATACTCAGCTAAAAATGCAGCTACAATTAATAAAAATTTGATGTGCTCCATGAATAACACAATATCAGTTATGCTTAACATCCCTTATAACATATAAAGGTATACAATCCTTGGAGACTACGATTACACAAATCAGTACTAATACCCACACATATATATATATATATATATATATACATATACACACACACATACATATATATATATATATATATACATGTGCAGTGTCTATAATTTGTTCCTTAAGATAGTTATGGATGACCGTCAAATGAAATGTTTCCTAACCTAATAGTAATACTTCATGACAAACCATAAAACCAAAATAACAATGCTCACCCCAACTGGGCACTGCAGGCCTAATCGAAAATGTAAAACTGTGTCTGAGCACCGACTCAGTGCAACCACATCCTGCATTTTACAGAGGGTCATCTGCACCTGTAAATGATATACAACCAATTATCAGTTGTAAATGAATAAACAAAAGAGTGACTAACTACATTATTATATGTATGCTAACACAATGGTGTCACCAGAAATGTATCAAGATACCAATACTACATTAAATGATCAAACCAACACTAGATCCCTGTTTACAAGTTACTATCTAGTGTGGGCCCAGCTTGCTCTCAAGCACTTGTCCCTTGGGAATATTTCACACACCCTACCCAGCCAGTGCCACAGGGTGATTAATCACGACAACATCAAAGAGAGGGAGAGTGCTCCAGTCTGAGTCTGGCTTAACTGTACAGAATGTTATATAATTATACCACACATGCACAGTCCCTGCATAATGTATTTTGTCTATAATAATACATTAACTATATGTAACAGTACTAAACATGAATAAACTTAACTTTCTAACCTGTTCTACCAGCTACTGGCTACAAGCTTTCAAAATGTCATTAAGCCCTAGCTGCTAACAGACAGCTGGTGGAGACATTCCTCCCTAAAGTCCAGACAGTTCATTTGCTCCCCATCTTCTTAGCACATCAGTAATCTGAGTCACTATTAAGTAATTACAACTGAACATATAAATATGTTTACATAGAAAGATGGAAGATGCTCTAGTAGACATTTTGGTACCATTGTAAATTGAAAGAATTCATTTTCTAAGGTATAACAAAGTATTTAGAAACTTACCGAAACAGGGGTGTTGTTGTCTTGTTGACAGTGGGATCAGCCTGGCCCACTGGGACACAGCCCCTCCCCTGACCACATGTGACCACTGTCTCTTGGGTAAATTTTGTATTTAAACAACTTAATTTTTAGTAACAGGACCAGCAATGGACACAATAAATGCAATTAACCATAAGACAAATAGTTATAATAATAATAACTAATTAACTAGATTATCTATAGATTACCCAGGGTGCTGCCATATGGTGGCAAGTAATGGCACCATCAACCCTGTGCTCTTCTGGTATTATCGCGTGATGTCTTTGCTGGGTGACCGGTGGGGTGATGGGTGGGGCAATTATAAATTACTAAATGTCCAGTAACCATGCCGGTTACATATATATAGTAGATATGTATATCACGGTGAATAATTCCCTGTCCGATTAATACAGAATCAGAGTTATTCGCTTGTAATAATTACATAGACCCAGGGTTCTATTTGTTTTCTTTTAAATTACTGAGTAGCTATCACATATTAAATGTTTTTTTTTCCACTTGTCCTTGTTGTCCTGTTCATTTGTGCAATTAGCCATTTACCACTGACAAGCGTTGAATTATAGAAATGGGGCTTTCCAACTAGACCTGAACCAACTTAGTGAACGGAAACCCTGCCAATATGTTGATAGTTGCTAACCATACATTTCCATTGGTACTTGTCCCACATAGCTTTTTAATTACAAATATAACTGTTGGTAATAAGACGGCAGGATTTGTGATTCCAATAATTATATCTAAATTTGAGGACGAATTTAGTTGAGCGGGTGGATGGTGTGGTGCTCATTATAATATAATTGTTACCACATCAGTTTTATAATATAATTATATCATCAGTTTTATATAAGTTATACTTATTATATCTAACTACGTTTATCCTGCCAGTGTCAGTTCTGGGATGTGTTAGATAAGAGCCAAGGTCCAGTGTCACCAGATTGATAAGCATTAAATGTTAATTAATTACCCAGGGACTGTTGCCTCATGAGAAACATGTGGTGTTAGTCTGTTCAAACTAGAAGGCAGGAAAGTGAGAGATAATGATTGGCTAGTGAGTGTTTGGTGAGACAGGCTTGGATGTTGTATAGTGTTGTAGACAGAGTGAAGTTACAAGTAGGCAGTGGTGTAGACTGAGGAGGGTTTCCCTCTCAGCCAAGGGCTGTGTAAGCTGGTGAGCTGCTGATAGGTGTTGCAAGCTTGGCTGGAACTGGTAGACTGTTAGGGTTTAATATTGATTGTTATAATAAAGATTAAGGTTGGTTAACACAGTGAAGTTTTATTTGATAGTTCTTCTTTATGTCGGTACACCCGTTGTCGTAATAATATTTATTTAGAGAGAGAAACCAAACCACGCCACTACGACATCACAACAAACAAGACGGTCACTGCAAACACATCTAATACTTTTTACCAATATTGGCCCAAATCTAGCAAAACAAATATGCAATCCCATAAATAAAACTTTCATATACTACCTGAAAGAGAAAAATACCAATTCATTCAATTTTGAACATATTGATGAATTTCTAAAGCAATAAATAATATTCACCCAAAAACAAGCTGTGGGTATGATGGTATTTCTTCATGATTATTAAAATTATTGAAAACGGAGCTGATAAAATCATTAACACTAATTACTAACCAAATATTAGCCACAGGTATATTCCCGGACAAACTTAAAACTGCCAAAGTAATTCCTATAATAGGAATTACTTTAGCATAATTATTGTCACCTGTTTTAAAATAGTATTTTAAAAAAGGTGACAATACCCAATTTGGCAATTACAGACCAATATACCTATTACCAGGTATTTCAGAAGTAATTGAAAAGATAATTTACACCCAGCTAGATATCTTTCTTAAAATGCAAAATCTCTTGTTCGATAACCAATATACATTCAGAACGGAACATACCACGACATTTTCTGCTGTTGAATTAACCGATAGAATAATTGCACAAATGGACAAAAATGAAATCCTATAAATATCTACTTAAATCTTTCCAAAGCATTCGACACACTGGATCATGATATTAGAAAATTTTTAATATCACGGTGTAAAGGGAGAAGCTTTAAGTTTAATTAGAAATTATCTAACAGATAGAAAACCGTACGTGGAAATAGAGGATGCCAAATCAGACATGCTTAATATTTCAACAGGCGTACCACAAGGTTTGGTTCTAGGCCCACTATTGTTTATTATATATATTAATGACTTTGTCAAGGCCAGCCAAAAGTTAAATTTTATAATATACGCTGATGACACCACTCTCAATGACACCACTCTCAAGTACACTAGATTCATTCCTTTTCCACATGTGAACAAAATGGAAATGCAGATTTTTTTACTAACCTAGAACTGAACAAAGTTAACGAATGGCTAAGACTAAACAAATTGTCTCTCAACGTAAACAAAACTAAGTATATGCTTTTCAAAACAATCAAAAGAAACGTTGCAACTTCCCCTTTACTAAAAATAGATAACACAAATATTAGTCTTTGAATTTAATTTTCTTGGAATAAGTTTTAATGAACAACTTAACTAGAAAAGTCACATCTACAAAATATTGATCAGTGTTGGGAATGCTGATATGTATTTATTGTAAACTTATACGTCATTGGCTGTGCTTCTACAAGCTTTCCCAGTATCTATTTATCGACACTCATTGGCAGAAACAACCCTTTGCCCCGGATGTTGGGAGCCACTCTCAAAACTGAGACTCGCATCTGGTCCCCAGGCCTCCCTCCATGTAAGAAGCTGTGATATGTCAAGTTAACATCAAAGTTCCAGACAAGTGATACTTTTTTGCAAACACGAACAACAGCAGCATTCTGGTTCCACGACCTTTGTTACAGTGCTGGAAATCCAGTGTTGATGTGTCTGGCCCTAGTAACAAAGGTGCTACTGTATTTAACAAGATTGCCATCCAAGACAAAGGCCCAGATGGCGAGTGGACAAGGAACCCATTGGTTTATTGAGAGTCCAACATTTTTACTCTATGTGTAATCTACCCTCCTGAGATATGTGTCAACCTTGTTTTTAAACATATTCACGCTGCTAGCAGTTACACAATCTGTAGATAATTTGTTCCATTCATTGATTGTCCTCTGTGAGAACGAGTATTTCCTGATATCCAATCTACACTTATCCTTTATTAATGTTACCTCATGTCCTCTAGTTCTATTATCTTTCTTGAGTGACAAAAAATATTTCTATAAATATTTTCAATATATTCAATATCTTAATTGTCGACCACCACTAGCACACTCTGCAGTGGCCCATGCACGATTGCGGTCGACTTTAGATCCGGACTCCGATTCACAGACCTGTACAACCAGAATGTACTACCGGTATCAGTTTCCTAGTTGATGAAACGTAAAACGACAGGCAAACCATGAACGATTACGTTGTGCTCAGTCTAGAAAATTCATATTGTTGTTTTGTCCAATAGGCAATACTGGATCTAGATGATTGATGTTTTTATTAAAGAAGTTTTTCAATGATTATTTTCAAAATCAATTGTATTATTGAGTGCTTTATATTGTATTTGTTTAGGTTGCACTGTTTTACTTTTAGTGTCAAGAATTTTATTTTAAGTGCCAAAGACGTTGTGACTATTGTATTGATAGTATTATGCAGGCAATTATATGAACCTTGCTGCACAGCTAGCAAGACATGCTTTAGTCAAAATTAAAAAAATGGAGAAACTAGAATTGGCCTACTATAGCCTATAGTATTGACACAAACGAAGTTCGGCCAACAATGGCTGGCATTGGTTCAAACCATCCGATACCCTAATGGGAAACCAAGCTTCAAATCATATCTACAAAAAAGAACAAATGATACTAACTTCCAATTTACACCTGTCAGTGAAAATGACACAAAAAATATAATAAATAACTTAAAGAAAGTCAAAAAGAAGTATGGGAATTGACAACATTTCTTCAATATTGCTGAAAGCTTCTGTTAATGTCATTGCCAAACCCCTTACCAGTATAATTAATCAATCTCTACTTAGTGGAAAATTCCCTAAAAAATAAAAAATTGCTAAAGTTATTCATGTCCACAAAAAAGATGATAATCATAATTTCAAAAACTACAGACCAATATCTCTTCTGCCGTACATATCTAGTCTTTGAAAAAATAGTTTATACTCAACTATTCCGCTATCTCACTCTTAATAAGCTCCTCCACCCAAATCAGTATGGTTTCAGAGCTGAATATTATTTGGCAATATCTGAATTAGTTGACAGAATATACTTAAATCTTGACAAAAAAGGCATACCACTGGCAATATTTCTAGATCTGTCAAAGGCTTTTGACACAATCGATCATAAAATCCTTATCAACAAACTCAAACATTATGGCATACAAAATACTGAATTAGAATGGTTTAAAAGCTATCTACTGCACATACAGCAATACGTGGAATTCAGCAACATAAAATCACCCTTGGAAACGATTACTACTGGAGTCCCCAAGGTTCAATTCTAGGGCCATTATTATTCCTAATATACATCAATGATCTAGCAACAGCAAGCACCAATTTCTGTCCAATCATGTATGCAGATGATACCACCCTGCTGAGCACACTAAATACATTTACAAATGATCAAACGAATGAATTGGCTACATCCAACAACATCAATTCAGAATTGATTAGAATAACAGACTGGTTAGCAGTAAATAAACTGTCCCTGAATGCTGCAAAAACAAAAATGATGATTTTTCACTATAAACAGAGAAAATTAAAGAACCACGAAGTACCTAACATTAAAATAAATAATACACCGGTTGAACGGGTGACACAATTTAAATTTCTTGGAGTCATAATAGACTCCAACTTAACATGGTCTCCTCATCAAAACTTCATCGCCAACAAACTATCAAGGATATGTGGAATTATCTCTAGATTAAAACACTACATACCAATACACATCCTAAAGATAATATATTCTTCGCTATTTATGTCACACCTACGCTATGGTATATTAGCATGGGGCGGACAAATAAACGAATAAACAAACTACAAAAGCAAGCAATTAGATCTATATCAAACAGTAAATATAATTCACATAGTACACCTTTATTCAAAGAACTAGAACTGTTAAAAGCAGACGACCTCTTTAAGCTGTCATGCATGACAGTTTTTCTACAGATACAAAAATGGAACCATTCCAGAATGTTCACTGGTAATGGAAATGTATCTAGACCAAAAAGACAAAGAAATATAATAAATAATTTTCCCCAAAACCATGATTTTAACATCCAGATTAAACAACCTAATACAACATACTGCCGCCTTTGTATCAGACATACAATACCAAAATTACTTCAAGAAAACTTTCTTCCACAAATTGCCATGGAGAAAATTAACACCCATTTGTATCAAGGCTTTGTGAATTACTCCAAAAAATATATCATAAGTAAATATGACTTGGAATGTAATATTAATAACTGCTACATCTGCAAAAAGAATATGCCAGCTGAAGCCTAGAAATATATGGTATGCCTTCGTCATCATTATCATGATAAACTGTATTTCTTAATAATTCATAGCTATGTAATATAATAATATACTGAATATCCATTCAGTAATATTATCACTATAATTTTTTGCATTATAAAAAACAGCTGTTTTTTTGAGTTCCTCACAATATAATTTGTTATTAATCAATTTGGAACTAATGTATTATTTTTACTGTCAAGATTTTAATTGTATTTTACAAGAATAATGTATTTATCCTTTCTGTATTATTTAACTTCTCTGTAATTATTACATGATAATATTGAGAATTATATTCGATTCACATTTTATTTACATTTATACAAAAAAAATAGTATTCACATTATTTGCACTATATGTATTTTTGTTAGTATTTGTAGGCAAATTTAGCAACTCTACATCTATTTACAACAGTAATAATGATGATTGCACCATACGTAGTCATAGCCAGGCCCATGGCATAGCCATAGGGAGGCTTGTACGATAGCGATCTCTCAGGTCTTAGTGCAGGCCTCCCTGGATCATCAAAACTATGT
>OY759261.1:58360746-58590781 GCA_963662155.1 Lamellibrachia columna | reverse complement strand
CATTTCATCTGTTTTAGGGTTTCAACAATTTGCCTATGTGTGTGGCAAAAAGACACTTATCATTATCGCATGACCCGTCGTTGAAAGGGGAACCAACAGGCTTTACCCTGCAAATCAGTGACGCGAGGGCCAGTGTTGGGGCAAGATTCATTTACCTTCTTGTGGGAACAGTAAGTACAATGGTAACTTTGTGTGCCAGGGAAGACAGTTCTCGGTGGCATTTGTCGCATCTCAAGTCCTCCTCATTGTCAGCAGTTAGTATCAAAGTATTTGATTCTATTTTTGTCCAAGAAAGTAAACAAAGTAAACGGGCAATAAATGGGGGAATAAAGTTATCCTTGGCAAATAATTTTTGGAGGAAAATGAGAAAAAGCTTGTGAGAAATCATCATAATAATAGTTTATTTCTTTCAATAAAATTTTAATAAAAAACATAAAAATATATGTAAAAAAATACAATTCAGGTTAATACTGGTCTACCCTGAAGCTAGTGAAGCATAATCAAAACATTGGCTTAGTTTTTAACATTTCGACTTCCTTTGTTCTTTGAGCAATTCTAGTAAGCAGTGTACCATTATACGTGTTAATTATTAGTATTTTAATAGTAATGCCTCTCATTAAATTAACTTGGTTTTTGATATGCATTTTACAGATGAGCACCATGCCAGGGCTGCCGACGCGACCTTGACCTTGACCTAGAAACCGAGGAAGTCAATTGCCTCTTCTGACGTGTCTATCAACGAAGCCATCAGCGGGGGACATCAACCCAAGTTCCTATCAACCAGACGGGAAATAAGGAATGGGATGTTGGAAACAATGGAGGTCATAACAGTTGATATGTAAAAGGGACAAGTGTGAAACAATTGACAAACATTTTGATGAATGACAAAAAATATATAGTTGCAGCAATAAACATCATTGGACACAGGGGCGTTTTCTAGCGTGTAGACTCTTGTGACACGAGGGCGCATTTATAACAGAAATAATCACGGCCCAAAGCACGGGGTGAAACCCCCGCTTCAACGAGGCCAGTTTCACCATCTGGGTTATTGTTTCCCGTCCGTTAATTGTTCCCAGAATCAATCGCACCGTCACATTCCGGGGCACGCCTACAACAAAGGCTTCTTGTTACTGTGGGCAATGGATCAATTGTTTCGAGTCCAGTTATAGGGGCACGAGTGTGTTTTCTGGTTTGGTTGCTGATCACGTGCTGCATCAACTGAAAGCGAAACAGAATTATAAATCAATTGATTTCACTATGAACATGACGATTGTTGACAGGAACATACAACATTTATATTTGACTGAACATCTATATTCATTTTTAGTACATACATGCATGTGCACTGTCAGGATGTTCTAAACATTTACATTATTTTTTTTTCAATGAACATTTATATTAATTTTCAATACTTCATTAAACAACAATATTTACATCGTATGAACTTAGGGCAAAATCAGCTGGAAAATTATTAACAATTCCGGTACAAACAATATTTCAGTATGACCACTACTCACGTGTACTGTGCAGGCTGACGGTTGTTCCGTGTGCCCAGCAGCGCCTCACGTCTTGCAGGAAGGCCAGCCTTTCCTCGAAGCAGGGCATTCCGACCTCGGACGCCAAACTGTCCAGATCTTCGCCACAGAGAGTGCTGTTGAGTACTGTTGGTGCGATGACAGAACTACGGGCGCAGAAGGAACTCTTTCGATTGTCGCACCAACACTTCCGACATTGCTGACACACTTCAGCCCACACGACGTTTCATAATATGTGGCGCTCCATCTGTCAGCTATCAGATCTATGTCGAATGATGCATTGTTCTTTGTCTTCCTGCAGGCAAATATATGCTTACATGGTTGTCTCCTGGTCAACCAGAACGAACATTGGCAAGAAGACGCTGTGACGATGATAGACCTTCCGACGAGTGACACGGAAGATCATCTTGACCCCATCTCACAACAGCAGTTGCTCCACGATGAGTGAGTAGGCAGGTGTCTTGGTGCGTTGCATGATATGGCTGTGGTTACTTTCACCGCACAGGACATATAACACATCGAAGAATTCAGAGAAGAACGTGTCCAAGCTGGCGAACTTCGACCAGACACTCTTGATTTTACCGTTGACGCTTTCTAGCCTGTTGTTATTAAGTTCCCCAAGGGTAGACTTTGAGTTCTTATAGCACGCAACCCACTCTTCTTTGATAGGCAGCCAGTGCTTCTCAAAGAAGTCGACTGCAGCTCTCAGACCAATGTTCTTCAGAGCTACGTACGGTTCGTCGAACAGATGTGGCGACTTCGCATTTGCCATCTCTCCGAAAATGTCCAGCGCAGTGTCACGTGTACCTGGGCGAAGACCGAGTTTGTGCAACGAAAACTCGCGCTTGAATGATCGTAACGTGTGAAAGAGGCACGGCCGCAACACTGCATCTGGAAATTCTTCTGACAGTGTCTTCCTCTCAGTCAGGTCCTTATCAGTCATAACCACTGTTGTCCTTGATCATGCACCGTTTATCTTCTTGAATGCTTGCAGCATACCATGGAGAGACGTGGCGGTTTAGTTGATGGTCAAGTACAGGTCAACGATTTCGGAATGGCCATTGCCATCGATGGCCATTAGGAGGTGGTAAAGTGACATGTGAAGTTCGGTTAACCTGTAAGTTGCGTCGAAGAAGAGGACTTCCAGGTAACTGTTGGACACAGTCCTCATCGTATGACTCTGGAAGAAGATTCCACGGAAATCCTCCTCGTCATTGAAGACTTCTACAACAGACCCTGAAAGGAAAAGAGGATAACAGTTATGTCCAGTGTCATTTGTGAAAAAAAACTATGGCAAGTGAAAATATAGCGAAGGGATGCACAAACAAGTCAACGGACACACAAACAAGTCAACGGACACACAAACAAATCCGTGTATAAAAAGGAGAAAACATTCACTAAAACAACAGTTATATTTGTGAAAATACATATTAGAGAACGAGACCTGCGGCCTGATTCATGACTTCTGACATTCATGACAACCGCTACATTTCCACAAAACAATACAACTATAATATTAAACATGAAAATACTCATGTTGCAACTATCATAACAGAAACACTGTTAATCCAATTTGTAATTGTTGTACCATGCATCAAGTTTCACCAAGTCGTTGCGATGTGATGTCGTCTTCATGTTACTGCTCATGTTTGTTATGTTACGGAGCGTAATGTTTTTGTCTGTCATGTTACTGCTCATGTTTGTTATGTTACAGAGCGTAATGTTTTTGTCTGTCATGTTACTGCTCATGTTTGTTATGTTACGGAGCGTAATGTTTTTGTCTGTCATGTTACTGCTCATGTTTGTTATGTTACGGAGCGTAATGTTTTTGTCTGTCATGTTACTGCTCATGTTTGTTATGTTACGGAGCGTAATGTTTTTGTCCGTCGTGTCTTGCAGGCGGATGTTCAGCAGTTTTTTGTTGGACTTCAACTTCATTAGCTCTTCTGCTTTGTGCAGGTGCACCGGGTCTATCCGGCGTTGGCGTGGCAGATGTTGGTATACCTCCTACAAAATATCATACAAACATCTGGTAAAGTTATATTAAACACTTCGTATTAAATAACACCGGCTGCCAACATTCCCTTTGATTTTTCTCCGACAGAGGACAATAGGACACAATAACCATTACATAGAATCGTAGTAGATTATGATAAAACATTCACCGGTTTTATTAGTCGTATTCATGATGTAACCATTGCAAGATCTCACGCGTCTTCACCACTTTGTAGTTTAGCTTGGTGTGTTGTTTGATGCTTACAGTGGGATCACATATGAGCGACGTACGTAGAACTTTAGTTTGCACAAAACGTTGCTCACACAGGCCTGTTGGTATCAAGTGACTGCGCTACCGTGACTTCGCTACTGTGAATATGGACGTCCGTTCACCAAACGTTGTGACGTGTTAATTTTCCTAGACACGGTAATGTATGTACGTGTTTAGACGTAACAAGAAAAGTCGGCACACCCGTGAAACGTGTCTTTCTGCATCCACATTGTAGTTCTTAAGAATCATCCGTTCTGAGTCAGAGGGACAAAGTTACATTTTGAAAACACTTATATTTATGCCATTTGTAAAAGTGTTGCCCATTGCTCAAAGGTTCGCACGTTTCGCCTTGGATGACGTCACGTGCGTGGGACTACTGTCTGAACAGCGAAGTATTTAACTTTAAACATCATCCCGTCGTCCATACACGCACCGTGATGAACTACATGTTTCTGTTTAGATTCGTGCGATGTGCAGTCGGCGCCACGAGCGTTAACGTTGCGTCTCGCCTCCCCGCCCGGCCCGCCACGTGCGAAATTATAGCTGTTCCGTTGTTTGTCCGCCGGCCGTACAGATATTGTCTTTGCTTAGCGAAATTAAGTCCCACCGGGGAAGGGTGGATGGCGTACGCCCATGTCGACTGCTAGCCTCGGACAATAATTCGACGTCTTTGTCGCCAACTTTTATTCGGAGCAGCCCCAGTCATACCTCGGTTATTGCCTCGTTTTCAAAGCCCCACGGAGCAAAGGATTGACACACACGCCGAATCCACTCGCTGGTTGTTGAGACGACGTCGGAATAACGCCTTAGCCTGGTTGGAAAGACAATGATCTAAGGCATCCAAAGACGACCACATTATGTCATAGACATCCACAACAATTAGATCAACCACGAAAAATATAGGTAATCACATGTGCACGAAATTGTAGATTTATTGATGATATAGATTCGGAATTTGTGCACCCCATCCACCCATCCCCTCTCACCCCGGTTATCCCGGATGACGAAATTTTGACAAAGTTAATCCCAGACAACGAAGAATTCACCGACATAAAGGTTCGGCGCTGGCGGCCGCGTCACGCTAGGCTCGTCGCAGTTAGGACGTCAGCGGAACAGTTTCCCACGAACCGTTAATCCCTTCTGTTGCCACGTGTGCTTTGACTCCTCGTTGAGGGAATCGATGTAATTGGGCCGGTCGTCCTTGCATCCTGTCCCGACAGCCCCAGGATGAACCATTCCAAGAGAAGCTACCCGCGAAGACAGTGCATCTATTGTCAGTACAGGCGCCGCGTGTCCATGGGTAGCGGTTTGCGTCCCTGAATGTGGTCTTCAGTGGCTACCAAGCATTGATCCTCTCTTTAAGCACTGTATATGTATTACTGCACGTCATATGTCGCTTAGACATTCATTGCTAATAGAAAGACATTAAGATGTGCGTGTGTCTGGTCTCCCCCTCTGTGCGTGTGTCTGGTCTCCCCCTCTGTGCGTGTGTCTGGTCTCCCCCTCTGTGCGTGCGTGTAAAAGAAGTTGTAGCTTATGGTGCATTGAAACACGCTAAACACTATTTTGGGTATTGTCCAGTTCACCAACTAAACAAATAAATCATAGCGATATGGTGCTGTAGATAATAATAAAGTAGAGCAATGGGGGTAATGGCGCCAGTTAATTATATATGGTGCTGTAGATAATAATAAAGTAGAGCAATGGGGGTAATGGCGCCAGTTAATTACATATATGGTGCTGTAGATAATAATAAAGTAGAGCAATGGGGGTAATGGCGCCAGTTAATTATACATATTTTAAGTCGATTCGTTTGAGTGGGGCGGCAAAAGAAGATTGAGTTTATTGATTCCGAAGTGTAAGCGATTGCTACCGTCTGTCAAAACATGTAAACGAGAAATACTGGGAAACAATCGAAAAAAGTGTTTCCCAAAAACAATAAACTGAGAGTGTAGCATGATTCCTTGGTTTGGTGACGAGGATTTACGTGAAGATGTTTTGATGCTTGTTTTTTCTTTTCTATGATTGTTTAGCAACATTTTTATGTTGGCATAAAAAGGATTATTTCCCCTCTCGTTCGTGTCTGTTCAAGTCACACATCAATTTTAATCGAGGTTTAAAACAAAAAGTTCGCCCGAATTTAAATATCTTGAATATACAAATTAATTTCAACTGCGCCATAGTCATTTTAGTATCTTTTATATCAAATTCACGTGGACATAGGTTTGTTAACTGCAACGTCGTTTACTGCATACATACTTATTTGGTCAGGACGAAACTTAACATTAGTTGGTCTTTCTCTTTCCATATAATGCTTATAATTGTATTTTATAAATTGCGTATTAAATTTCTTTATTGCAGGGCCTCCTCATACATATACACAAGACACATCGTACATCAGACGTTGTACAACGAAGCGTGTTTTGGTAGGCGTACGGTCAAGATACACGGAGCGGCCACAACTATAATACAATCATGACGTCACACCAAGTCATTGCTGTGATCGTTGTATGCAGCGTCGTGGCCAATGACACTTACGTCATCACGACAATGGTGTGGCCGAAATCAGCTGTCTCCAGCAAGCCAGGTGAGTGACATTAACGCCTCTAGCCACGTGTTCTGTCATACGCCTGATGCAGGCACCACAACACTCCCGAGTAGGCCGGGGATCTCTCCGGAAAGCATCCTGTTCCTTCGTTTACGGTTGCATGATAAGTTGTATCTTGAAATTAAGTAAAATAATAAAATTTATTAAGAAATTAGAATTAACAAATTCCCAGAATCTGGGAAGAGTCATTTTTGGGGGAATTTAAAAAATATAAATCCTCGGAGCCCCCACTCACAGAGAGGGGAGGGATTTTTTTTAATGTTTTTTGGATGTTAAAATGAAGGCCTTATCTGGCGACATGCTTACTCGAATGGAAGATGAATTATGGGAAGAGTTTTGATGGTCACAAAATTTGTTTTCCAATTGGCGGACAGTTGAGGGTGTTGACAATAGCACGACATTTTCCCAGGGAAAGTGCTCATCTTCAATAAGGCCAGGATTTATTTGTAGCATTCGTCGGTGTAGCTACGTTGAAGGCTGTTCATACCCACGAGTTGTTTCAGAGATCACGTGTTGGACATGTCGGAATATGACGAGCAACGAGGCGTGTAATGACTTGGCGCCCAACGTACAGTGTCCGCGCCGTGAGATGTAAAACTTACGTAGTTGTGTCCGAGCAAAGTAGCGGAATGGACAAAACATATCAAATATTGCAGTTTCTGTCGATTGCTTTTACGAGTATGCGAGTATGCATGATGATAGGATCAAACCAATATGTAACCTACTTAAATAAAGGAAGCATCCAGATTCGCCCTTTTTTGCGTGTGATTTGTTTTCATACTTTAAATGAGCTTCTCCCGGAGTTTCACATTTGTCACAATGGTCATGAGTACTGTTGGCGATGATCAATTAATAATATGTAGTGAAATTTGATGTCACGATGACGTGGTTGGAGGATATTCCCAAGCATAGTAACATCATCTTAAAATTTGGTGCCGATTGTCAATTAATTGTTTGGAGGTTGCTAAGACTTATCTTTAAATGATTTATGCAGTTGAAGTGTATATTTAGATTAACTCTTCTGAAATGACTCTCTTTCAACAGTAAATCCAGCACCATGTGAACTGTGGCACATTTTAGACGGCTTACACTAATTACCCTAATTGAATATGACCTGAACAAATTCCACCAGTGGAAAAAGACTTTGTCTTTTTACGTCCAAGAGGAAGCCATCAACATATGATTACTATTACTCTCTAAATGAAATGTTGTGACATCAATAATCGTGATATTTGTTATTAATTCAGCATCGCAAAACTGATGACATGCAATTCTGGAATAAACTTATTTTAGACATGTAAACAGTGACATAACATGTGATTCGTCCTAATGATAATAGAGTTACCATTGTGGTAACCTCACTATTCACTCACTACAAATTAGACGTTGCATCAGAGATGCCACTGTGTTTTTTAAGATTCGCCACGGGCTAGTTCGCATCAGTTTGCCTACCATCATTGTCACAGCAGATACTCGCACTAGACGGCGCCACGAGAATAAACTCTGAACACTATCAATTTCGTGCATGATCTACCAGCACTCGCTCTATTTGCTTGCTTTGAATTTGCTCATTCACGAAACACGACACCAACAGCAGAAGCATTTCAGAAAACCGCCCTGAAAGTTTTGGATTTCTCTAAACTAAATGTTATCATCAATACAATATTGAATGATGTCAATAATCGTGATATTTATTTTTAATTCAGCATCGCAAACCTGATGACATGTGTAATTCGGACATGAACTTATTTTAGACATGTAAACAGTGGCATAACATGTGATTGGTCCTAATGATAATAGAGTTCCAATGATAGTGGTCCGACGTTGTCACATGTCCCGTGTCGGTGCCACATATTTACTCAGCAATTTTGTTGTCATTTATTTGCAATGCGACGATGCAATCTTTGTCAGTAAACATTAGACACGAGCCTTTAGGTAATATGGATAGCCAAAGCAGTTGACACCAGATGGCGCCTGGGTGAAAGTTGTCTTATTTGATAAGTATACATGCTTTTATATAATAAAAATATATTTATTGTGTTCAGTCGTTGTGTTTAATGCTTTTAGAAATACTAGATATTAATTGCACTTTCTGCGTTACCGTGAAATAATTTCACCAATTTGACACTGTTACAGATATGCACTTCATGCTGCAGAGGCTCGTTCTGTCACGAACGTGTGCCTCACGCCCACCAGACGGCGCTGATGTACTCGACGCTGGAAACAGGAGCGTCGTCAACTGTCAGTCACGTCTCCGTCATGACCGTCGCGATGTTGTCACTTGCGGGTCGACTGATGTCACGACCGTGAGCGTCTTGCCTCACTCCCAAAGGGACCTTAGTGTACAGCGATAATTGTGATAATGGCGCACGACGTAGATAAAAAAGTTACTAATATTACGGACTTGAACCGTTGCATGTGTTGTGTGGAGAAATGCTTCTCAGTTATGCTGGTTGGTTGGGATTTTGTGATACCAAAGAAGTATCGATACATTGATTATATTCTACGTCATCAAACACCAATTTCAAACACAAGGAACGACTGTAGACACGCTTGGTGTTAAAGCGAGAGTTCAACACAAAACTGGATTGTCACGTTACTGAACTTTAACCTTCTCGAATGGGGACAGGTGTTTATTCCAGTACCACAGTGTGTCATCAGCTTCAATATTTGGGTATGTCGCTATCACCCATGCTGGATTTACCTAGTAGCCAATGAGATATACTGGTCAGAATGTTTTCGATTACATCCGGGCATGTAATTTTCGGCAAATATTTTTCGAGTCGCAGTAACACGTGATACAGAAGTACCAAGTCTCCTGCTTTGGGAAAACGATCTCCTTCTTTTTTGCCAGTTTTGTAACTCCCTCTTTGTAACTTCCTCTTTTTGAAATAATCTTCTTTTTGGAACAATTCCACATTTCTATAAAATGGTTACGTAATGCTAAAGTGGCCCATTTCAAACCTTGGTTTAAAATATTTCCGTATTCTAGGAGTGGTTTCCCCTACCATTACACCCACCTTCCTTCATTTAATTTCCAGCAGGATTATCTCCTTCTTCATAATTATTTAACTTGGCACCTCTGAACGAACAACTAAAATCTATCGACTTAGTAGCTTAAGCTTCAAATGGCCGGAGTAGCTACGTTTGTTAGTTATACATGTGTTGTTCAGTGTATTCACCAGGGTTTGATGTTGACTGAAATACATACGAGGAGGCCATAGGCTAATTAGCCTTCCTTTATGGAGGCGCTATAATTATTATTTGAGGCTACGCAGCACCCGCGCGAGTAGCAGCACAGCTGACCGTAAGGTGGCGTGCGGGATGGGGAATCTACACTTACAGCTCAGCTATGCGCTCAGAATGCATTTCTTTGGTCTAATTTAAAATATCTTGGTTGATGCAGGGGGCACATCACAAGCGACAAGGTCCCCTCAAATCTGCCCCCCAAACCCACCTATTGCTTATGCACTTTATCTGCTTTACTTTTTTTAAAGGGTTTCATCATCACCATTTTGGACTCACGCTGGATATTTGAATCACGGACATTTCGGCATTTAGTGGCTTAAGAGGTTCATTGCATGCAACTTAGGTCGAACGGCAAATATTGTTTGTGTAACATACGCCGCTTAGGATTAACTGTTGTAAATACGGATAATTGTACACAAATAAATATGTTTTGACGTTTATGAGATGTGAGGTGTAACAAATGAAATTGCAGAAGTTGCGTTGTTGATTGAATAACTAGTTTTTTTTCACGAGATAATGATACTGGAAAGGAAACGATATATTCGATGGAACGAGACAAGGACGAGAAACCTAGTTACGGACAGGAAACAACGTGCTACAAGTCTGGAAAATTATTTCAAAGCAGCGATCCATAACTGTCGAGTGCAGAAGAGGGTGGGGTGAATTAAGTTGGGAGAGGCAGTTCGATGAAGAAGACAAAGAAAGGCCGGGCGACAGGTATTGACGAAGTGCTAGAGGATATAATGGTGATGGCTGAATGTGTTGGGGTTAGGTGGGCGAGGCGATTGTTAAATACCTGCAAGAGAGAAGAAAGTATGCCACAGGAGTGGCGGACGTGGTTGATTGTCCCTGCGTGGAAAACAAAGGGGATGTCCATAACTGTGGACAATACTGAAGTATCATATTGTTGAGTCGTGTTCTGAAGTTGTTAGATATAATTTCGTATGGAAGGATAAGGAGGCTAGTGGATTGTATTACTGGATAAGAACAAACATGTTTTAGAAGATAAAGTGTTACGACTGTTCACTCAGAGGCAACTGGTGGGGACGAGATTGGAGGGACAGGAGAATACGGCTCTGGGATTCATACACTTGAAGAAATCGTATGACACGGCTTCGCGAGAAATAATAATGTCCACATTGAGATGGGTGGGTGTTTGGGAGGCGACGGTGGAAGTGGCGAGGTGGTCTGGTGTGTAGAGCGCTGGACTGTCAGTCGAGAGGACCGGGGCTCGAGTCCACCTGCTGTTTGGGAGGCGACGGTGGAAGGGGCTGGGTGGTCTGATGTGTAGAGTGCTGGACTGTCAGTCGAGGGGACCGGGGCTCGAGTCCACCTGCTGTTTGGGAGGCGACGGTGGAAGGGACGAGGTAGTTGGCCTGGTGCGAAGAGTGCTCTAGTGTTGCTTCCCGACGGGAAGCAACACTAGAGCTGTTTCCCGGTCAGGCATGTACGGCAATGAAGCCGTATCTGACTCACTACAGGGGACTATTACAGTATATGGATGGAAGGAACGTATTAAGAAACAGAGGGTAGCGTAATGTGCGGATCATCGTTATCAGAAGAATTCAACCTGACTTTCGGCGCAATCCTCGTCACGACGACGAGTGATACAGTTTTCCGCCGATGATCGTCAGTTTGGCTGCTGGTTTTTGCGTCATTTCACGAAAGGCGCAAAACATTTTCGCGTAATCACGGAGGCGTCCAACTTCTGAGGCCAGGTTGTCTAGTCTCACCTCGACTTTATCTCGAACTTTGCGGCGTAGAGCGTGCAGAATCATGCTACGCTGGCGTTTCAGTTCACATCGGCGAGTGACATCTGACGTGTTTTGTAGCCATAATCTCAGTTTTCGGTGTTATGCGGACATTGCAGAAATGTCGGCGCAGTATGGAAAGTCTCGCGTGGCCGCCGAGGCGGTCCGACCAATGGTCGATTCCGTAGCCGACTTCAGAACGTGTTCAACAGACTTCCATGTCTCACTGGCTGTGGTACTCGCGTTGCGAGGAGACAATGATACTGACACGACGTCTTGGAACTGTTCGCGGAAGCACTTGGTAGCCAACAACTCGGTGTTGTACCGAACGTGCTTAGACATGCGCAACTTCTCGATTCGACCCCAAACGTCGAAAATTCGCATGAGGTCGAGTTCGGCAACGAGCTGTCTGTGATCGCTGTCCAACAATATGCCAGCGTATGACCGAGAGTCCGTTAATAGACTTCTATAAGGCTGTCGGCAGTTGACGAAATCGATCACGTTGTATATGGGTACTATGTGACCTGACGTCATATTACGGCGCTGTCCTTGCCACGTTGACTTGTGACGAGCGGGGTGTTGGAATGAGGTATTGCAAACGAACAGGACGAGCGCTTCGAGAAAGTCGGCGAGTGCTATGCCGTTGATGTTCCGTCTGCCGCGCGAGTGTTTTTCGATAAAATCCTCTTCGTATTTCCGGTATTCGAGGTTACTGTTGGAATCGCCAGCGATGTAAACAGTGCACTCGATGAGTACAAGTTCGGAGAAAAATTAATCTTTGTTCGGCTTTGTTGATGCTGACACGTTGTGTTGTCGGTGCCTGTCGCCGTCCCAATCGGGATTCCGACGCGGACGTAGCACAGCGGACGTAGCCTTCGGATACCGTTGGCTGTGTGCGAAAGCAGAGCGTCTGTGCGTATAGGTCGAGTTTCACGTCGCTCGATCCACGCATGTCATCAAGCGATTACCACGCCTTCGCTACAACGATCGGCACGCCGCAAATCTAGTACTCTTCCCCATCTACCTGGAAGCGGCACTTCGCGACCTGCGATCGCGCCTTCCGACACGCCCTAAAGCCGACGCCAACCTTCCACGTGATGTCGAGTGCGCTGACATCGATTTCATCAGTTCGTCACGTTCGTACCTTGACGTATCGCGCCAACATGCTTGGTCATTGACCATCAACACGAACAAAACAGAAAGAACCACTGTTTGCCGGCATGCTGACCTCATCGACGAGGAATGGCGGATGACACGCAAGCTTGGTTCGCTCCTCGATGATACTGAATACGTCGCCCATCACAAACAGCTAGGCAATGTCGCCTTCCCGAAGGTATGGACGGTCTGACCGAGGAGATCTCTGATCAGCCTGCCACTTCGTCTGCGACTGTACGCATCGTTTGTCATGTCCGTGCAGACATAACACGTGGGCACATGGGACTTAACGAAAGCAGAATTGAATCGCCTAGACACGTACCACCGTTGTCACCTGCGTCAGATCACCGCCATCCACTGGCCACATCGCATTTCAAACGAGACACTGTACCGCCGGTGTCGATGCCGCCCAATCAGTGAAGTAGTCCTGACAGCTCGATGGCGTCTCTTCGGGCACGTGTTCCGTATGTCGCCCGACGCACCCGCTCAACTAGCGATTGACTACTAGTTTGTCCACTCAGGCTCCACGTCGTTCAGAGGTCGACCGCGGACGACACTGCTGACTGCGTTGCCGTCGCATTGGATGTCAACTACGTTGCCCCGCCTATTAGTGCCCTACACGGGCCGGACTTTGGGTCCAAGCCCGGCCCGGCCCGCAGCCCGCGGGCCGGGCCGGGCCTCTACATAATTTCGCGGGCCGGGCCGGGCCGGGCCGGGCCGTGCATGGGCCTACATATTGCGGGCCCGGGCCGGGCCTATGCTGAAAAAATTAAACACATCGGGCTTGGGCCGGGCCTGGGCCGGTTAACGAATGCTTAAAATTATTTCTTTATTATTATATAGTTGCAAATTGAGACCTTGCATGGAATTATAAAGTACACTAGTGCTTTATACATTGGAATGCAGTTTAACCTCTTTTTAACAATGGGACTTCCTATGGTATCATTTTAATAATGTGCATTCTTTTAATACAGACATTTCATATAAAATATATGCATAGTCGCATGCCCATATCTTTGTATTGTAATTCTTTAAACATGTACTGGCTTTCCAAGATACTGTGACTGGAGTAGTGGCACTTGTTTCACTGGCTTCATCACAGTTAATGCATGTTTCCCATCATTCTTCTTTAGCTCAAACTTAACTTCCTATCGTTTAATCTGTGATGTCTACACTCTGTAAACCGCATATTTTTGGCATGAATGTACCCTTTTGCATAGATCTAATGACCCCATACCAGGCCACTTAAGTTCACCTGGCTGGAAGCAGCCAGCCCCAAATATTTACTTTAGACATATTTGCAGAGGCAATCAAGCCATGATTAACCATCAACTTTGACCAAACCAGTGGACATTCTATTGTCTAGGTCTTCCCTCCAAACATTGCCTGCCTGAATGACCAGCCAACTGGCCACTGCTTACTGCCCAGTAGTGCCAGTACCCAGTACCCACCCCAGTTGGTAATTGGTATTTTCAATTGTGTGAACTAGTGACTACTATTTAGTATCTACAATTTCCCCAGTACTGATTCATTCACACTTGTACTAATTCACACATGTCTCAACCTGATCTGTTTCAGGCTAGTGACTGCAGACCTGCTAGAAATGCCACTGGGTGTCAGTACCAGTGGGTGACATATAGTAGTAGCTATTACTAGCTACTAGCTAGAAACTACTAAACAACAACTGACATTAGTATTTCAGTAGTAAACATTATACAATGTTCATATATTATTTTTTTTTTTATTAAAGCAATAAGTCTGTTTTACAGTTTATTTGTGTTTCGTATTTCTTATAAGATTATAGTTTTATCTTCTCTAAACTTAGCGGGCCGCGGGCTTACCCGTCTTTGGCCCGCGGGTATGGGCCGGGTATGGGCCTGAAACTTGCGGGCTGGGCCGGGCCTGGGCCAAACATTCACGGTCTGGGTCGAGCCTGGGCTTAAATTCTAGTTTGCGGGCCTGGGCCGGGCCGGGCTTAAAAAATTGCTGGGGGCCTGGGCCGGGCCTGGACTCTAACTGCTAATTGCGGGCCGGGCTTGGGCTCAAATTATAGGCCCGCGCAGGGCACTACCGCCTATATCGCAGCTTTGCGTTCACTCGACCGTGAACAGTGGCTGTCTATAGACATTAGTGCCCTGCGCGGGCCTATAATTTGAGCCCAAGCCCGGACCGCAATTAGTAGTTAGATTCCAGGCCCGGCCCAGGCCCGCATAATTTTTTCAAGCCCAGCCCGGCCCAGGCTCGCAAACTAGAATTTGGGCCCAGGCCCGGCCCAGGCCTGGCCCAGACCGTGAATGTTTGGCCCAGGCCCGGCCCGGCCCGGCCTGCAAGTTTCAGGCCCATACCCGGCCCATACCCGCGGGCCAAAGACAGGTAAGCCCGCGGCCCGCAAGCCCGCGGCCCGCTAAGTTTAAAGAAGATAAAACTATAATCTTATAAGAAATACGAAACACAAATAAACTGTAAAATAGACTTATTGTTTTAATAAATAAAAAAAATAATATATGAACATTGTATAATGTTTACTACTGAAATATTAATGTCAGTTGTTCTTTAGTAGTGTATAGCTAGTAGCTACTAGCTAGTACTATAGCTACTACTATATGTCACCCACTGACAATGACACCCAGTAGCATTTCCAGCAGGTCTGCAGTCACTAGCCTGAGACAGTTCAGGTTGAGACATGTGTGAATTAGTACAAGTGTGAATGAATCAGTACTGGGAAAATTGTAGATACTAAATAGTAGTCACAAGTTGACACAATAACAAAATACCAATTACCAATTGGGGTGGGTACTGGGTACTGGCACTACTGGGCAGTGGGCAGTGGGCAGTTGGCTGGTCATTCAGGCGGTCAATGTTTGGAGGGAAGACCTAGACAATAGAATGCCCACCGGTTTGTTGTCAAAGGGTGATTAAGTTGATGGTTAATCATGGCTTGATTGCCTCTGCAAATATGTCTGAAGTAAATATTTGGGGCTGGCTGCTTCTAGCCAGGTGAACTTAAGTGGCCTGGTATGGGGTCATTAGATCTATGCAAAAGGATACATTCATGCCAAAAATATGTGGTTTACAGAGTCTAGGCATCACGAATTAATGGATAGAAAGTTAAGTTTGAGCTGAAGAAGAATGATGCGAAACATGCATTAACTGTGATGAAGCCAGTGAAACAAGTGCCAATACTCCAGTCACAGTGTCTTGGAAAGCCAGTACACGTTTAAAGAATTACAATACAAAGATATGGGCATGCGACTATGCATATATTTTATATGAAATGTCTATATTAAAAGAATGCACATTATTAAAATGATACCATAGGAAGTCACTTTGTTGAAAAGAGGTTAAACTGCATTCCAATGTATAAAGCACTAGTGTCATTTATAATTCCATGCAAGGTCTCAATTTGCAACTATATAATACTAAAGAAATAATTTTAAGTATTCATTAACCGGAATTACAATTTATAATCAGTTTTTATTAATAATAAAATTCATAATCTGGGTTTTGTATGAATATTTTTATTATGTCCAGGCCCAGCCCAAGCCCGGCCCGGCCCGCTCACACTAGGCCCAGGCCCGGCCCAAGCCCGATGTGTTTAATTTTTTTCAGCCCAGGCCCGGCCCGGGCCCGCAATATGTAGGCCCAGGCCCGGCCCGGCCCGGCCCGCGAAATTTTTGTAGAGGCCCGGCCCGCGGGCTGCGGGACGGGCCGGGCTTTGGGTTCAGGGCACTAATAGACATAGACAACAGCGATGACTATGTTTAATGACACGGACTTTTATAATTTATTGAGTTAATTAATTATACTTTTAATTAATCATCTATTTAATTATGTATTACTTTTAAGTGATTTTAACTACTTTTATGGGCACACATACACACGCGCGTAAGCACACACGCACACGCTCCCTCGCGCATACGCACAACACACGCAAGCGCGCACACACGCACGCACACACAGTTTCATCCTTACACAAATTCCCTACTCTTAGATAACAATCACAGATATGAATTATTAAAAATTCGAACCAGTAACAACTGCATTATTCAGTTCATACACAAGTTTGAGAAACAGTAATATAAAAAATAGGAAGAGCAAACTTTGAATAAATAACTAATTTGTGAATGATGACTGTAACGACACTAACTATAATATGCCGAGGAAATGGCATGCAGAATATTGAATATGTACAATAGATATTAGTTGTATTAAGAACTTATAGTGACGTGTTCTTGTTGAAACACTGTAGACAATCTTATTAAAACACATTTAAGCAATGGGGGACATACGTCTCGTCAGCCGCCATATTGGTTTTATAATTTTACGCCAGCTACCGACCTATGTCGAACCTTCCGTACGCATCCAAATTACTATAACGCCCTTTTCTACCAAACTGTGTTTGCATCTGCAACACAATAGCATCGGAGATCCTTTTCAGAGCGCCTACCGCCCGTCACACAGCGTGGAGACAGCGATTGTATGTATTCAGTGCGATATTTTGCGTTCACTGGACGTTCGTAAGCACGTAGTTCTGGTATTGTTCGACATCAGCGCTGCGTTCGATACGATCGACCACGACCTTCTTCTAGCAGAATTAGACCGAATCGGCATGCGAGGCGACGCAATTTGCTAGCTCGCGTCCTGTCTCACCGACCGAGCACTGCGCCCGCATACACAGCTTCTCTTCAATCATTGTTCGCCTGGGTTTTGTTTATGGCCATCACAAACAAGGGGTAAACTGGTAACATGTCGTCGACTCACTGAGTTTTCAAGAGGTAAACCCACTAACCAAATAAAATACATCGGTGAAAGGTTTGATTAGTGTTGATGTCTTAAGAATAATTATATAATATATATATATATATATATATATATATATATATATATATATATATATATATATATATATATATATATATATATATATATATATATATATATATATATATATATATATATATATATATATATATATATTTGTAGTATGTACTTATTGTTACGTACCTATGATTGCTGCACAACAAATAGGGCTTATGGCATTGAAATAATAATAGTTGCATAATTCACTCAATATGTCTTCGGAATGCCCCATTTTCCGCCTAAGTTATAATATATTTTTGTATATTAATAAACTCTAAATCCCTCCCAAAAAGATCAGGACTTGAGTAAATATTGCGTCACTTCAGTCCAATCCACTAGTTAAGAACATTTGTCATTAAAATAGCAAACACTGACTTCATCCTTTATCCAATAAGAAATAGTATAATACATAGAAATAGATGCAGATAGAATTATCAAACGTTTCACTGCAGTGCAACATCCATCGGTGAATCGCTTCTAATGACTTCACATTCACATTTAGTATCAGCAGGAGGACATACAATACTGTGAACAAATTGAGTTACTTTTGCTGGTCCAGTTCTACGGACGACTAGATTATGATAATGATGACGACGATCTTCTTAATAGGATCACATAACACTTCCACACATACAGTACATGCTTAGGTTCCAGCAAGACAGATTGTAAAGATATTTGTGAAAAGAAGGTAGCCCCAACCGTTCTGTGATCTATTGTACTAGGATTTGTTACGCAGAATTTGTAGAGATATAATTCGCATCGTGTATCGCAACATTGCGTAGACGTTGCAAAAACCCTCTGATTTATGTATCGCAACACGAGGCCAAGATCACTAGCGACCAGGCCGTGATAACCACTGACTAGGCCGAGATCACCACTGAATAGGCCGAGCTCACTGGTCGAGATCACGGAAACAGGCCGAGATCCGGAAAGGCCAAAATCACCAATCATATCTCATAAGACGTACGGCGGCTGAAACTGTTAGTACTGGAAGGCGTTGGAGAGCGAGAAAAATCGTCACTGGCCGGTTAGCTCAGTTGGTTAGAGCGTCGTGCTAATAACGCGAATGTCGTGGGTTCGATCCCCATATCGGCCATAGGGAAAAAATTTTCTCAAACGTACGCACACAGACATGTAATAAGCCAGTAGAGGGGAGCGTGTAGCGTCTAGAACATCGCATTAAAATAGGTGGCCTTATCCGTTGAATTTAGATTGTTGTTTGTTGGCGAGTTACTCGAACCAGGGTCTTCGTTGTATGATGTCACAGTTATTTCTCATTTCTGTTCATGCTGCCGATCTAGCCCGAGGGGCTCGAAATAACCTTGCACGAAATAATCTTGCTTGTAGGTTGTGAAGGTCAGTGCACTGGACTAACTGGAGTCATCATTGTATTTACTTTCTGGCTGATAGGGATGGGGAAACGATACATTTGTTGTGAACCTGTACAAGGAAGGCTCCGAGGGTATGCTGTGGCAATACTTTGGGGCAGAGAATGGCGTGCTTAGCATGTATCCCACTTCCAAACCCAAGTCAACACATTGTCCCTATTCAGACCATCGGTTCAGGTACGTACTAGAGTGTGTTTGTGTGCTCTTTCAAACATCCAGAACATCTTTTTCCAACAAACTCCTTCTTTTTCAAACAATTTGACATTTTATATTTTAAACTTGATTTGTCAAGTATTTCCATGTTGTGGGAGGATCCCTTAATGTAAGCTTTAACTTGGCACTTGTGATTTCATTGTATACGTGTAGCAAACCTCAACTGTGTTCCAGTGCTGTCACCTAGTGGCAGGACTGCATACTTTCTAAATAACCCTGGTGCATTGTTGCCATTTGGCACGTTATTACACACACACACACACACACACACACACATTCAATAATCTCTATACAATACATGAGTGTTGTATGTACTGTCATATTGGATGTGTCTGATAGGTCAGAACTAGACGAACAGACGAAAATTTTAATAATTTTCGATATGTAATTACCTTAATGACTCTGAATATAAATCAATGCATTTAAAAATTTGTGAAACGTCAGAGCTGCCAAGTTGTGTCGAGAAACATGCATGAGATTATATGCTCTGAAAAGGGTTGTCCAGTTTCCCAACTGGATACATAGTCATATTCATTCAAATTTCCACCAAGGATAGCGTTTTATTCACTGGAAAGCATTTATAAATTGACAAATATTTCATTATGTATGCTGTAGCGGTTTTGTTCTGAAGCCGAAGGACAACCAATTTGGAATACGCCTCAGCCCCATACAACAAATCAGAAACTAGCTGTGTATTAGTGAACCATTGGAAATCGTCGTACATTCACTTTAAATGACATCTTCTACAGGTCATGGTACATAAATGCTGCGACTTGTTCGAAGGATATCGTCTTTGCTATGGACACGCACGCCACATCGAATCTGCAGTTTGAAATGGCCAAACGTGTCATAAAGTTACTCATTCAGACTTTAAGACATGAGGATCAGGTATGTGAGCAGAACGTGTTGCATGTACATATAAGGCTTTTTGTAAGGGAATGTATAATGATTTTCATTAGCTATACTGATGCGGAGCTAGTTCATATAACTAAAATGCCTAAATTCTCAAAAATTTTCGACCTCAAAGTATATCTAAATTTACAGTGTTATACTTTTTTATTGCTCTACATGCTATCAGAAATTGTATCAAACAGGAATTTAAAAAGCACGAATCACCGTTGGTGTTCCCCACTTGCTGACCGTCTGACCGACCGAGTGGCTGGCTGTGGTCAATTACCTATTAAGCGCACATGCCCTAATTAGCGCACACACTCTTTTTAATCAGCAGGATTCATAATTATTGTAATTTGACTAGTGTGGAACAACTGAAAAGTGTCGCCATCTGGTGTTAGACAGTTAGCACCAATTTTCAGTTGTTCTACAAATGACAGAACTAGTGTTAAACAGTTACCTTATTGTCTAGAGAAATACATTTTGGTGTACGCTTATCAGAACAGATTCGTTGACATTTTTCCATGGCCCAATTTTTTTTCAAGCACACTACACGTATTAGGTAGAATATGGTATATTGTGTATATCATATTTGTTTGCTGTTATGTACCATAATACGCAGAAATTAAATAAAGCTGCTCTAAGATAGATGTTGTTTTTTCGTGTTCAGTATGTATATAGTTACTCTGTTCACATACTGTTGTTTCGATGTTGAATTGATAATTGGAATTAGTATTTTCTTATTGGAGGTGATATTTTTGGTATAATTGGAGTTGGAATCAGTATGTGTAATTAGTGTATAATTGTAATTGGCATTGATATAATGTAATTATACCAACACCATCTATTTTAGAGCAGCTTTATTTAATTTAAACAAATATGCTAAATTTCAGGAGGCTAAATCTGACTATTTAGGGCAGTTAATTGTAACTCCAGAAATGGTAGCTAAGAAAATAAAGACAATGAAGGATAATAAATCACCGGGAGTGGATGGGATTCCTCCAAAACTACTAATGGAAACAGTTGAACAAATCAGTATACCACTTGCAAGAGTATTCAACTTGTCATTAAAAGAGGGAGTTGTTTCGTTTGAATGGAAAGAAGCAAACATCATACCATTATTTAAAAAGGGCTCGAGAAATAAGTCAGAGAATTACAGACCAGTGAATTTAACATCAGTGATTTGTAAATTATTAGAAAGGTTAATTAAAGACCATATGGTTGACTTCCTCGTTAAGCATAAATTATTAAATTAATCTCAACATGGATTCCTTAAAGCGAGGTCATGCTTAACAAATATGTTATGTTTTTTGGAAGAAATCACTGAGTGGATAGACGAGGGATCACCATTAGATATTATCTACTTAGATTTTCAGAAAGCTTTTGACAAAGCTTCTCGGTTACTAGCGGCAGGCACATCAACATTATGGATCTCCACCAACGTAACAAAGGATGCTGACTCGGACTGTTCAGGGACAATCACAGGAACGCTGCTTTTATTCACGTTTACGAAAAAGGCATGATTGTCGTAAACTTTGACAGTGACATATCGCGTCTTTTCACTCACATTCGCTTGGCAGGGGCCATTTTGAACTTGCATTACAACATCAGGGCCACGGGATTGTTTCTTCAAGTGAGAAGAGTGCCAATGGGCCTTAGAAACGTGTTTCCCAACCACCAGTGACGTACCCAATTACAATAGAAATCAGCCGCAGCATCATTATTTTCAAATGATGTAAATATTTAGTCTCATAGATCGGCAGTATTCGCTATTCTGCCGCCCACAACATTCGACCAGGTGCGCTAAGAATTACTAAGACAGTTCAATTAATTTTATTATGAAAAAATCTCATCTTGTAAAAAGAAAAACCTGTCTTTTATTTTTATTTTACCCGTCGTCGTCAGACATTTGCCCGTTTTCAAGACGGGCAGACGGGACCCTGGCTAAGGGCCTGGGGTACCACAAGGATCAGTATTAGGACCTTTATTATTCTTAATATATATATATATATATCAGTGACTATATAATTATATAGCCACTGATATATATATATATATATATATATATATATATATATATATATATATATATATATATATATATATATATATATATATATATATATATATATATATATATATATATATATATATATATATATATATATATATATATATATATATATATATATATATATATATATATATATATATATATATATATATATATATATAATATATATATATAATATATATATATATATATATATATATATATATATATATATATATATATATATATATATATATATATATATATATATATATATATATATCAGTGTATAATTAATATATATCAGTGACTTGGGCGACAGTATAACAAGCAATGTACTGAAATTTGCAGATGACAAGCATTTTAGAAAGGTTAATACTGATGGTGATAAACAACATTTACAAAACAATCTAGACAAATTAGTTAAATGTTCTGAAAAATGGCAGATGTTAGTACATTTTAGGAAATGTAAATGCCTAAATACAGGACATGGGAATTTGGATATAAACTATAATATGGGAGATACTATTCTAGGTACTACTACAACAGAAAAGGACTTAGGAATAACAATAAGTGCTGATATGAAAGTTTCAGAACAGTGTGGTATTGCAGCTTCAAAGAGTAATCGAATTCTTGGGTTGATTAGGAGAAACATAACATACAAGGAAAAAAGCTAATTATACCTCTGTGTAAAACAATAGTCCTCATTTAGAATACTGTATAGTATACAAGACAAGAGTTGAGACCATATCGTAAGAAGGATATAGATACGCTTGAACGCATACAGAGGAGAGCAACTTATTCCAGAACTGAGAAACCTTTGTTATGAAGAACGCCTGAAAGAATGTGGTTTAATAACTCTAACAATGAGGTTAAGAGTAGATCAGATTGAAGTTTTTATGATATTGAATGGGTATGAAAATATTGATAGAAGTATGTTTTTTCTCACTCAAGAAAGATAGTAGAACTAGAGGACATTAGGTAAAATTAGTAAAGGATCAGTGTAGATTGGATATCAGGAAGTACTCGTTCTCACAGAGGACAATAAATGAAAGGGACAAATTGTCTACAGATTGTGTAACTGCTAGCAGCGTGAATATGTTTAAAAACAAGGTTGACACATATCTCAGGAGGGCGGGTTACACACAGATGAACGTTGTTGGACTCTCGATACGCAAATGGCTTCCTTGTCCACTTGTCATCTGGGCCTTTGGCTTGGATTGTGAAATCTTGTGAAATCTTGTTAGATTGACCCAAAGTCTGTTGGCTGGTGGACAGACTGGCTGACGGATGGACGGACAGACTGATGACGACGATGATACCAGATCTGATGACGATGGTGATTCTGTTTCAGGTGGGTCTCTTTGCGTTTGATGGCAATGAGATGACGTGGCCAACTCAGATGGGTGGTTGTTTCAAGCGTTGCCTTGGCCAGTGGACGTGGAAACATGTTGAGGGGCTGATGCAGTTCATTGACAGTCTGACAGCGAGTGAAGACACGATCGTGTTACGCAACGGTGTCAACAACGCCCTGTCACTTCTCAGCGAACAGGACAGACAAGAACGCCATCCGAGTGAGTTCCACTCATCATACTGAAGTGGCTCTAGTTCCGTCATATTTAATTCCTTTATTTTTATTCCATGCATCGCTTAAAAGTCTTTTAATAACTTTTAAATTCTTTTATTTTTGAGCGCTTTCACGTTCAGGGTACACAAAGGTCCCACGCAACCTACAAATTGAAAATGATCCAATGATTTGGTTTACGTTATTTCCCAGCATTGTTATTACTGATATTACATTAAGGTGGCAGATTACCCAGAAAAAAAGTGGACCCCAAAAGCCCAAAAAGGAAAAAAAAACTTGGGGGTTCACATGCAAATTTTTTTAATATCTGACAGTAATAGCTACGTCAGCAGCAAAATTAGCAAAACTGTTATCAAAAACCAATTTTTTTCCATAAGGAGTAATGTCATTTCAGTAAAAGTTGGCCGAAGTGTTAATTTATTATTCATATTTATATACATAGAAAAAACTAATGAAGTGCCTGCCAAAAAATCAGGGTTTGCTACATTTGATAACATCCACTAGTTTTCTTCTCCAAAAACCACACGAGTTCCGAAAAAAAAATTCTGTAATGAATTTGTCCGCCGAGGTACTCCACTGCCACTGGTAGTACGTAAAAATTTTTTCGGTTATAAATTCACATTCCTTTACAAAAATTTATAATTCATGTTTATTATTGGCATAAAAGTTTCAATCAACAGTGAACTTGTGTTGACTACGATACACAGACCGATGCATAGTTAGCTCAATTTTATGGTAGTCGGCCAAACACTGACATCTTAGGAGTGTTACATCACTTAGAATTGGCTTCAAAGTTAAGGTAGCTGGGGTGGCTAGCATGTCAGTTGATTTTTTTCATCATAACATGCTAGGAAGTATTGAACTGAATCGACACCGCAAATAATCACCCTGCACTAACGTCATATTTCGCCAATCCATCCTTTGAAAAAAGTCCTTTTGGAAATCCCCCTGATTTCTTAGAAACGTTGACGATGTTTTCATAGGCATAGTAATGACCGCGTGTGCTACAATGTTCGAACCAGCTATTGGTATATTCGTTCTCCGTGAAAGCAGAACATTATCACCTGATTCCAGTACACATCAGTATTATATCTACCTAAATAAATCATGTCCTTAAACCAGCAAATATCAGCGCTAATGTAGTTTATTGTGCCATTGAACATATAACAGAAATGGCCTGTGACCCTGACTTGGTTACCATGCCGGATAATGGGCCAATAAAAAATATCGTAAACATGCCTTGCCACGTATCTGTCAGATGGCTGGCGTAACCTGACATCATAGACGAGAATACGTTACAAATACAAATTCAAGGACCATTGTAGCAGCAAATTAAAGGGACATGTCAATATTACAAATGTTTGGTCAACAATACGTAAAACACCAGTGAAAATCATCACATTTCAGGCTTGATACGCGTATCTATTGACATTTCTGTTATCACTCACAATCAGGAAACGTTACTTAATTCAATTCAAACTACAACAATTACGACGCTGCAATTTGGCATATGAATGCATCTTACATGTAGGCAAGTATGCATGGTTTGGAATTAAGATTGGTGAAGGGTTTGTGTTAAAAATACACTGCCTCTTTAGGATGTCATTCAACGTTTGCTTAATTCATTTACGGTGATGTAGCAGACGTGATTCGTTTATGTTAACCAAAATCTCCCTTAAAGTTATTAGTGACACTCATACTTATGTGTGTCATTTTTTTCTAAAATTTTCTCGAAACGATATAATTTAGCATTTTTTGGCCATTTTTTCACATTTATACATTTAAAAAAAAAATCTTGTAACATAACCAAATAAATTAAAAACTCAAACTTTTATTAATCTGGAATATTATATAGTATTTCATCTACAATCTGTGAAGAAATGGTTAATTTTTCTTAAAAACTTCTACTGAAACTACTCAATTCAAGACTGGTGTATATTATTTAATGAAAAGCATTAAATGTTCTGTCAGTCAAAACATCCTGTTAGAGGCTATGATTGTAAGACACCACCCGATTTTTCAAAGCCTAAGCCCGGGAGGCAGCATGGCGACCTCCTTTGTTGGCTCGATCCCGAGTGATGTTTTGGCCGAACTATGTAATTTATAGTTTAGCCATTCTTCTATATAAGTGATGCATTAACTGTTACTACGGATAATAATTTCGTGTATATGCTGACATTAACATATGTATTTACAGCACTTTTTGGTCGAAATGGGGCCGAGTCTAGTTCGAGTATGAACGTAGCAAGATGCCGCTAGATGGCGCTGTCAGTGCAGTGATAAATTTCTACTACATAAATAATGATTTATGCCATTCATTTTTAATATTTAGCATCCGGTGAAGGATGAACTTTGATTTACAAACATGAATTCTGCATTTTATTGATATATTTTCATAGTCTAACAGGATGCTTTAAATCGAGAATGGCGCCACCTAGTGAGCATGTCGCAAACTAATACTCAAGTTGTCACAGTGAGCATTTCAAATTAGCTTTTTTAATTACACATGTGTATCTACATAAACACAGTCCCCTGATCTATGCAATATGATATATGACCTGGGGGCAACATTCTGAAGACAAATTGGAGTTGATTGCTTCATGAAATTCACAGTGACATTTGTGATAGAAAGATGCACTTCTTTTATTTGCTTATTTCAATATTTCATCAGTTTTTGGCACATGGAAAACTTAATTATTTAAAAAAAAAAAATAAGATGCACTAGACAACTTGCTGAACTTTTCTTCTGGCTGACTTTTATGTTTGGATTGTGACTGGTGATTGTGACTGGTGATTGTGACTGGTGATCACTGAATAAGGGACGACTTTGGGTACTTGGCGGTAATGTTGTATTTTTTTATAAATCTCTGAACATCAGTGCAGGCATATTTTTGACAGCAATGAGCCTATGTGTAAAGTAAAGTACATAACTTCCTTTAAGTCATGTCAAAATTTCTTGAAGATAGGCAGAATGGTTTTAATGTTATCACCCACTGAATATGGGGATAAAATGGCGTAAATCAAGTACTTTGTAACGAAAGTACTAATTGCATATTTTGCCATTTTTTAAAGAATGCCAAAGCCCTATGGTGTGTGTGACAGCTCTAACAAAAATTGGGTACAGTCTCTATGTACAGTAGGCCATTTTGAGTGAAGATTGTCAAACATTGTCAGTCGTAAAGGTTGCCAAATCGCGACATTTTATTTATTTATTCTTATGAGGTACGTGTTTGTTATTATTATGAGGTATGTGTTTACTATTATTATTATGAGCTTATTGAGGTATGTGTTTGTTATTATTATTATGAGGTATGTGTTTTTTATTCTTATGCATAGTTGCAGTACAATACAATCCAATAAGAAAAAGTCCATTGCATAAAAATCCTTGAAAACCCGATCTCAACTATATCTCAAAACCAAAAGGTTAAGTAATCTCAAATAGGTTTATAATTGTTAAGTCACCAACAGTTGAACGAGTAGCTAAGGGGGTTAAGTGAGGACAAAAAGGTGGGTCTTCAGATGATGTTGGAATGTTACTATATTTCTTGGAGACTTAATGCTAACAATGAAGGAGTTCCACAGAGTTTGAGTGATTCTAGTTCCAACATTTGTTTTAACTCTCGGAATAAAAAAGATAGATGATTGAAGCTGCCTAGGTTTTCTTGCAGGGGTGAGCAGTGAATGTAAATATATGCAGGTTGCATAGGTGAACAGTTGTTTGATCCAAAAGAGTCATATTTATTCGTTTACTCCCATATTATGTGTGTTTGCAGCGAGAGTGGTCGTTGTCCTCTCTGGCACGCGGACATCTGAGAACAAGGAGAAACTACTGGCGGCAATCACAGAAACAAAGAAGAGACTCAACGTTAATGCCAAGTTTATCACAATAAACATTGGTAGGTGTCATATAGTCGATGCACTGAAAATAACCAGTTAATCAAACAACTGATGTTCAGGGGTGCTGCAAAGGCCCGCAGTACTGTGAATATTGTGCATCACAGTATTGCAATACACCATTTTGAGTACTGCAAAGTATTTGTAATACTTTTTGAAATTTGCAATAAAGTACTGTGATACTTTCAAAAGTATTTCAAATACTTGCAATACGGCATTGCAAAGTAATTAATGACAACATTATTTTGTATTAATTAATGTAACATTAGCCACCCCTGGTAATGCAAATTAATTAATGGTAAATATGTTATGTATGATGTGATTGGTGTATATTGTATTGTGTGTCCCGCTATAAAAATATACCATCGTATGGGAGATGGTGGGAGAATCTTGTAAATTCCATGGTTTTTTTAAACAACTGGTGAGAGAATCTTGTAAATACCATGATGTTTTCAAAACAACTGGTGGGAGAATCTTGTAAATTCCATGGTGTTTTGAAATAACTAGTGGGAGAATCTTGTAAATACCATGATGTTTTGAAACAACTGGTGGGAGAATCTTGTAAATACCATGATGTTTTGAACCAACTGGTGGGAGAATCTTGTAAATTCTATGGTGTTTTGAAACAACTGGTGGGAGAATCTTGTAAATTCCATGATGTTTTGAAACAACTAGTGGGAGAATCTTATAAATTCCATGGTGTTTTGAAACAACTGGTGGGAGAATCTTGTAAATTCCATGGTGTTTTGAACCAACTGGTGGGAGAATCTTGTAAATACAATGATGTTTTGAAACAACTAGTGGGAGAATCTTATAAATTCCATGGTGTTTTGAAACAACTGGTGGGAGAATCTTGTAAATTCCATGGTGTTTTGAACCAACTGGTGGGAGAATCTTGTAAATACAATGATGTTTTGAAACAACTAGTGGGAGAATCTTATAAATTCCATGGTGTTTTGAAACAACTGGTGGGAGAATCTTGTAAATTCCATGGTGTTTTGAACCAACTGGTGGGAGAATCTTGTAAATACAATGATGTTTTGAACCAACTGGTGGGAGAATCTTGTAAATACCATGATGTTTTGAAACAACTGGTGGGAGAGAATCTTGTAAATTCCATGATGTTTTGAAACAACTAGTGGGAGAATCTTGTAAATTCCATGGTGTTTTGAAACAACTGGTGGGAGAATCTTGTAAATTCCACGGTGTTTTTAAACAACTGGCGGGAGAATCTTGTAAATACTATGATGTTTTGAAACAACTGGTGGGAGAATCTTGTAAATTCCATGGTGTTTTGAAACAACTGGTGGGAGAATCTTGTAAATACCATGATGTTTTGAAACAACTGGTGGGAGAATCTTGTAAATTCCATGGTGTTTTGAAACAACTGGTGGGAGAATCTTGTAAATTCCATGGTGTTTTGAAACAACTGGTGGGAGAATCTTGTAAATTCTATGGTGTTTTGAAACAACTGGTGGGAGAATCTTGTAAATACCATGATGTTTTGAACCAACTGGTGGGAGAATCTTGTAAATACCATGATGTTTTGAAACAACTGGTGGGAGAATCTTGTAAATTCCATGATGTTTTGAAACAACTAGTGGGAGAATCTTGTAAATTCCATGGTGTTTTGAAAGAACTGGCGGGAGAATCTTGGTGCAGCAGTGATTTGATTTTGGCGCAGAGAATTTACAGAAAAGTGTGGAATATCGATTAGAATAAGTATTACTATTGCATATATATATATATATAATATATATATATATATATATATATATATATATATATATATATATATATATATATATATATATATATATATATATATATATATATATATATATATATATATATATATATAAACTTGTAGACATATATTAGGAAACAGTGATATGTGTCATAATATGCAGTATTAATTATAACAGATAGTAGTCGGGCATTCAAATATGTATTACTTATTAAATTGAATTTGATAGCAAGTATAGCAATTTAGTGTTGTACACGTATCTTCATATTTTTGTAATAAACATGTTTTTGCACAATTTGCAAAACCTTGTAAACTGTGAGTTCCTATCTTCTCTGTAACTATTTTAGGGGTATTATTTATAACATGTGGCAAGTTATATCTAAGACACCTTTTGGCAAATTCATGTTTAGCTCTGAATAAGTATATCAGTTGTACACCTTGTGTTATGATTGTGAATATTTGGGGTTGTTTTCAAATTTAATAAGTAGGTAGGTAATTTTTTATGCATGTATTTAAAATAAAATTTAAGTTCATGTAATTTTAATAAATCATCTATTTTTAAAATATTAAGTTTAAAAAAAAGTGGTTCTGTATGTGAATTGTATTTACTTAAGGTTAAAATCTGCATAGCTTTCTTTTGAATTTTCATAACTCTGCATCCTCGGTAACCCCATACCATGATACAATAGTTAATATGAGATAATATTAGTGTATTACATAAAAGAATTTTAATTTCTAGAGGCAACACATGCTTTAATATGCCGACGAATTTGGAACACTTGTTTGTGATATTTTTTCAGTGTTTTTTTTTCAAATTTAAGTTTGTATCTAAAGTCAGTCCTAAAAAATAAATTCTTCCACTCGTTCTATGTTGATATTATTGATGTTTAGCAAAAAGGCTTCTTATTCAACTTTATTTGGCATTTGAAAGGTCATATGTTTGGATTTATTTTTGTTTATTTTTGTAATCCTGATTGCCATCATATTGAATCCCTTGTGCAATAGTTTGACTTATACTTGTAAAATAGTTATTGAATTTATTTGCAATATCCGTGTTGTCTGTTGTAGTAATGCCATTTTCTTTCAAATAAAATATTTTGTTTGCTTTATTTTTAGAAAGAATTTCATTTATGATTTTGCAAGTGTTTCCAATGTAATTTTTTTAACTTTTAAAGCATAACTCAAAATAACTTTTTTGGCAGCACGAATATTTTTCTTTAATATTGAGTTAAACGTTTTAAAGTTGGTGAGAATGACCTCATAGTTTGTCGAATTTGAGTTAGTAATTTCTAATTGTTTATAAAATGAATCTTGATATTTCATAGATTTTAGAAGACCCTGTGTGATCCAAGTAGAATATTTATGCTTATATTTATTGAACTTCATGATTTTGATTGGCATGTGCTTATGCTTTGCTCGCATAATTTCTTCATGTATTATGTTGTAATTTAAATTGGGATCAGCCTTAGGACATTTATTTAGTTTGTTGTAGATTTTTCTCAGAGTTTAGTTCATTTTTTACATTTAGCATTGCTACTTTATTTTGTAAATTTACTTTTACGAATTTAGGAGGAAGTTTAGTTTTTTGATTGATATCCATGAATAGAAATTATGGTTGATAATCAGAAAAAGCTTTAGTGAAGATCCCTGCTGCGCTGTCTAATACAAATGTATTTAACTTACAGAAAAAATTGTTTATCAATGTTCCATTGGTTGTAGTGAAGCGGGTTGGAAATGTAATTTTAGGATAGAGACTGTATGATGTCACTGTATAAAAAAAATCAAAGTACATTCTATTTTTGTTCATTGTAAATAAATTAATGTTGAAGTCCCCTGTGATAATGAGAATACTGCTATTTTCCGGTGTAGCTAAGGTTGTTGAAAATTCATTGATGAATTTTTGTATATTCTCATTCATGATCTTGGTGGTCTATATATGTTGCCAATTGTAATAGTCTTTGATAAGTTGCTTCCCGTTATTTGAATTATCAACCCCTTGCAATGTTCGTGCATATTGATATTAATTTTTACTGCATAATTATATTGTTTATCTTCATATATTATTAACCCACCTTTGTTACTACAGTTTTTCCCTTGAGCTATTAATTTGCATCCCTTTAAACTGAATTGAGATAAATTCTCATTTTCAGATTTCTTGTAAACAAATACTGCTAAATTTTAAGTTTATAGCATTGAGGAGCTCAACAAATATTTCAAGTTCATCGAATTTAGCATTTATGGATTGTATATTTGAACTGTAGATATTAAATTTATCTGTATCACTGTTTGGTAACAAGTGAAACTTATCGATATCATAATATGACGAACGGCGTATCAATTGGGGTTCATTATTTTCAGCATTATTTTCATTTATATCAAAAAGATTATTTAAACAATTGTTTTGGATATCCCTTAGGAGAGTAGGAGAGAAATGCTTCATCAAAAGTCATTGGTTAAGATCGAAAAATAAAAAATGAACGTAGCAAAGTCACTAAACGTGTGTGAAATGTTTTGCAAATAAATGAAAGTAGGTCTGATTACATCCTGTGTATGTGTTAATGCTACACTTTGCTTGGTGTGAGCCGATGAGTAAGTTGGTGAGTTAAACAAAACTAAGGTACATTGAGAATTAAAGTATGTTAGTGGAATCATTACCGTGTAAAACGTTTCACAATTCTACTAAATCTGATATAAGTATTAGAATGCCAAGAGTGGCATAGCATAAAAAGAAAATATATGAATATGGTGTTAACCATGTTCATTGTGGAAAGGCTCCGAGAAGGACTCGTATGTATTAATAATTAATGTGTGTGCTATTTTTAACATAATTTCAGCAGTAGGCAATGGCAGAGTATATCAATTGGTAAAGTTTTTGCATTTCACAACAATCTAGGTATGACATGCCGGAATGTTATGCAGTGTTTACTGAAGTGTAACGTTCACTGCCAGGGTGTTATGCAATGTTCACTGTGATGTTGTGTAATGGCCAAAGCACTGATGTGTGTCACGTGTAGGTTTCAAGCAGATCAGGGTTGAAAAAAATAATGATTTAAAAAAAAAAATTTAATCAGATTTTTTTTTATTTAAATCGGATTTTTTTAATTTATTTGATTTTTTTCATTTATTTGATTTTTTTGAAATCTGGTGTACACAAAGTCATAAAATATTTTACTATCAACCTATCTGGTGTCAATACAGCTACACAAGTGTGCGCACTTTGTGCTTTTGTATTAAAAAACACATAAAACTTTGTTGATTTCGATGCTTGTAAACAATTATTTGTACTAAATTCATATAAATCAGCGATTAAAAAACCGGAAGTAAAAAAAAAAAAAAAAATCATAAATCAATGATTTTTTTGGAGCGATTTAAATCATGATTTAAATCAATGATTTAAATCAAACAACCCTGAAGCAGATTGACAGTAGTTATCACATATCAAATGAAGTGTTTCCACAATAATCACAGAGCAGACTCATCCATGAAACAAACTGTATATAATCACCTTTCAGTGCACATTGCCGATTCATAATGTCTGTCCTATCCACAGAAAGTAGCCCTAGACTCGGGACACCCGAAATACACGTCTAGTCTCTGTCAGCCATGACATGCACCTTAAAGCAGCTACGATTGAAATTAGACAATCTAAAAGAAGCTATGAGCAAAAACTAGCATGTAATATAAAAAATTACTGCAAGAGTTATGCATATGTCAGGAGTAAAAAACGTACAAAACAAGGTCGGACCTCTAGAAGACAGTGCTGGAAATATAATATCACAAGGTTTTTTTAATGCAGGAAGACCTAAATGGTTACTTCAGTCAAAGACCTTAAATACGAATTAATTACTATATATTGTTTTTGCTTCAGTTCAGTGTTTACCAGAGAGAATATTAGTACATTACCTGTTCCAGATGTTAAATTTCAGGAGGCAAAATCTGACTATTTAGGGCAGTTAATTGTAACTCCAGAAATGTAATAAACGCAGTGAAGGATAATAAATCATCAGGAGTGGATGGAATTCCTCCAAAACTACTAACGGAAACAGTAGAACAAATTACTATACCACTTGCAAGAGTGTTCAACTTGTCATTGAAATAGGGAGTTGTTCCTTTTGAATGGACAAAAGCAAACATCATACCATTATTTAAAAAGGGTTAGAGAAATAAGTCAGAGAATTACAGACCAGTGAGTTTAACGTCAGTGATTTGTAAATTATTAGAAAGGTTAATTAAATACCATATGGTGGACTTCCTTGTTAGGCATAAATTATTCAATTCATCTCAACATGGATTCCTAAAAGTGAGGTTATGCTTAACAAATATGTTATGTTTTTGGGAAGAAATCACTAAGTGGACAGACGAAGGATTGCCAGTAGATAGTATGTACTTAGATTTTCAGAAAGCTTTTGACAGTGTCACATCAAAAATTATTACTTCAATTAAATAAAAGTCCATGGTATTGGGGATGGAATAGTTGACTGGATAGAACGATGGTTGACTGACAGAAGACAACATGTTGTAGTAGATGGAGTAGTTTCAAACTGGAAATCAGTTTTGACTTGGACACTACAAGGATTAGTATTAGGACCTTTATTATTCTTAATATATATCAATGACTTGGACGACAATATAACAAGCAATGTACTGAAATTTTCTGATGACACAAAAGTAATTAGAAATGTTAACACTGATGGTGATAAACAAAATTTACAAAACGATCTAGACAAATTAGTTAAATGGTCTGAAAAATGGCAGATGTTTTTAAGTTTTGAGAAATGTAAATGCCTACATACAGGACATGGGAACATGGGTATAAACTATAATATGGGAGATACTTTTCTAGGTACTAATATAAAGAAAACGACGTAGGAATAATAATAAGTGCTGATATGAAAGTTTCAGAACAGTGTGGTGTTGCAGTTTCAAAGGGTAATCAAATTCTTGGGTTGATTAGGAGAAACATAACATACAAGGAAAAAAGCTAATTATTCCTCTGTATAAAACAATAGTTACACCTCATTTACAATACTGTATACAAGCATGGAGACCGTATCGTAAGAAGGATATAGATACGCTTGAACAAATACAGAGGAGAGCAACTAAAATGATTCCAGAATTGAGAGACCTTAGTTATGAAGAACGCTTAAAAGAATGTGGTTTAACAACCCTAGAGACAAGAAGGTTAAGAGGAGATCAAATTGAAGTTTTAAAGATATTGAATGCGTATGAAAATATTCATAGAACTGCTTTTCTCACTCAAGAAAGATAGAACTAGAGGACATGAGGTAACATTAGTAAAGGATCAGTGTAGATGGGATATCAGGAGGAAGTACTCGTTCTCACAGAGGACAATCAATGACTGGAACAAACTGTCTACAGATTATGTAACTGCTAGCAGCATAAATATGTTTAAAAACAAGGTTGACACATATCTCAGGAGGGCGGGTTACACGTAAATGAACATTGTTGGACTCTCGATAAGCCAATGGCTTCCTTGTCCACCTGCCATCTGGGCCTTTGGCTTGGAAGGCAAATAAAAAAACCATGGTATACCATGTTGCTTTGAAACAGGGAAACCATGGTAAAATACCATGGTGTTTTGAAACAGATTCAAAATAATGTATAAATATATATATATATATATTGTGCCTAATGGCATGGTCTACCACAGTTTACCGTGTAATGTCATGGTATATCATGTATATATATGTATATATATACACACACATATATAATCTATGATGTAGAACCTTATGAAAATATACCATGGAATTACATGGCATACCATGGTATTTGTTGGTATTACATTACATGGTAAACTGTGCTATTTCATATATTGTATATGGTAATTGTATGGTATACCATGGTTTACCTGTGTCAAAACACCATGGTATTTTAACATGGTTTCCCTATATATATTTATATATATATATATATATATATATATATATATATATATATATATATATATATATATATATATATATATATATTATGTTGAATATGAAGTAAAAGCTACTTCTATATCATCTTATTTAATTATTATTAAATATTGCATTATATACATTACAATAGTATTTGCAGTGCATTTAGTGAAACGTAATACTGTATTGCAAGTATTTGGAATTTTTTTATTAAAGTTAAAACTATTGCAAATATTTAACGGCACTGTGTCCACTTTGCTGACTTTGCTAGAATTTTGGTTTATGATTTATAGTTTTGTACCTGAAGGGACAGACTTGATTCATGTAAATGCATTTGAATGCAAGGCCAAATAGTAAAATTTATGCAAATGCCATTTTTGAGGATCACAGTATGTTTTGTTATTATATTAAATGTGTGTTACATTTGGAAAATAGTTACAGAAACACATTATTAATATATTACAGTAGCTAAGTTAGATTTTGAAGTGCATTTGATTGGGCAATTGAAACATCAAAGGTATGCATTTGATTGCAAATGCACTGATGATATAGTTGACTGTTCTATGCTATGAATTACAAAGTGTCCTCTCTGCTTCTAGGTGGTGACTCGGATGATGAGCATGCGCTAGTCGCCTTAGCAGATCTGGTATGATTTTCTTCACAGTCCCTGTATTGTGCCTAACCAGTTTGTCTGTGTCATTTTCTGATGACATCCACCAGTTTTCTTTCTCCTCATAAAACGTGTTGAGTACCTCCTTGTTCCGTATTCTTTCTCTCCAACTTATCCATTCCGACATCCTCCGCGTGCACATCTCAACACTTTCCAAGCATTTCACGTCACTGCTTTCCAATGATAATAGATTATCTTATTATAATAATATTTTTATTCATGCATATAAATATAGTCATACATACAATAAAAAATAGCTGTCGTGTTGTTTGCACTGAATGCTAATGTTAAAATCATTGATCTGCTTTATGCACTACTATTGATTATAATTTACCAGGATATTATAATAATATGATAGTACAATCAAATAAAATGAGTAAAAAGGACATTCAGTATGTAGCTGGTGACACAGCTGACTCATTTTAGTAATGATTGCCAGCATCATTGCCTAGAAATGAACTTTCTTCAGGAACCAAAGGGACAATACATAACGATTAACTTGCCAAAGTCAATGACTTCGGTGACTAGAGTTGGTTTGTACGATCAACTACGCCCATTCTACCGCGCTCTGGCCAATGTAGACCAAGCCCTACCTGTAGTTACTCCACCCTACATTAGTGAATTTGGACCAGGTAAGACAAATGTCATCTCACAACAACCTTTCATCACATGTTCACATTCAGTGTCAATGTAAGACTTAACAAGATTTGCCATCCATGTCAAAGGCCCAGAAGTGGACAAGGATTGGCTTATCGAGACCCCAACAATGTTCATCTACATGTAACCCACCCTCCTCAGATGTGTCAACCTTGTTTTTAAACATATTCACCCTGCTAGCAGTTACACAATCCGTAGACAATTTATACCAATCATTCATTGTCCTCTGTGAGAACTTCGTGATATCCAATCTACACTGATCCTTTACTAGTTTTACCTGATGTCCTCTTGTTCTACTATCTTACTTGAGTGAGAAAAACATATTTCTAGAAATATTTCCATACCCATTCAATATCTTACCAACTTCAATCTGGTCTCCTCTTCACCTCCCTGTCTCTAGAGCTGTTCAGCCACATTCCTTCAGGTGTTTTCATAACTAAGGTCTCTAAGAGGTGGAATCTCCTAATATTTGTTATGTCTTGCTTCTGACAAAGACTCTGGGAATGGAAGAACTCAAAATTGTACACAATATGACTGTGTAGGTGTCGTTCTCAGTGTCTTCTATGTGTCACTCTCTGTTGTAGGTGTCATCCTCACAGTGTCTTCTACGTGCCACTGTCTGTCGTAGGTGTCATCCTCACAGTGTCTTCTACGTGTCACTGTCTGTTGTAGGTGTCATCCTCACAGTGTCTTCTACGTGCCACTGTCTGTCGTAGGTGTCATCCTCACAGTGTCTTCTACGTGTCACTGTCTGTTGTAGGTGTCATCCTCACAGTGTCTTCTACGTGCCACTGTCTGTCGTAGGTGTCATCCTCACTGTGTCTTCTACGTGTCACTGTCTGTCGTAGGTGTCATTCTCACAGTGTCTTCTACGTGTCACTGTCTGTCGTAGGTGTCATCCTCACAGTGTCTTCTACGTGTCACTGTCTGTCGTAGGTGTCATCCTCACAGTGTCTTCTACCTGACACTGTCTGTCGTAGGTGTCATCCTCACAGTGTCTTCTACGTGTCACTGTCTGTTGTAGGTGTCATCCTCACAGTGTCTTCTACGTGTCACTGTCTGCTGTATGTGTCATCCTCACAGTGTCTTCTACGTGTCACTGTCTGCTGTAGGTGTCATCCTCACAGTGTCTTCTACGTGTCACTGTCTGTCATAGGTGTCATCCTCACAGTGTATTCTGCATGTCACTGTCTGTTGTAGGTGTCATCCTCACAGTGTCTTCTACGTGTCACTGTCTGTTGTAGGTGTCATCCTCACAGTGTCTTCTACGTGTCACTGTCTGTTGTAGGTGTCATCCTCACAGTGTCTTCTACGTGTCACTGTCTGCTGTATATGTCATCCTCACAGTGTCTTCTACGTGTCACTGTCTGCTGAATGTGTCATCCTCACAGTGTCTTCTACGTGTCACTGTCTGTTGTAGGTGTCATCCTCACAGTGTCTTCTACGTGTCACTGTCTGCTGTATATGTCATCCTCACAGTGTCTTCTACATGTCACTGCCTGTTGTAGGTGTCATCCTCACAGTGTCTTCTACTTGTCACTGTCTGTTGTAGGTGTCATCCTCACAGTGTCTTCTACTTGTCACTGTCTGTTGTAGGTGTCATCCTCACAGTGTCTTCTACGTGTCACTGCCTGCTGTATATGTCATCCTCACAGTGTCTTCTACATGTCACTGTCTGTTGTAGGTATCATCCTCACAGTGTCTTCTACTTGTCACTGTCTGTTGTAGGTGTCATCCTCACAGTGTCTTCTATGTGTCACTGTCTGCTGTATATGTCATCCTCACAGTGTCTTCTACATGTCACTGTCTGCTGTATATGTCATCCTCACAGTGTCTTCTACATGTCACTGCCTGTTGTAGGTGTCATCCTCACAGTGTCTTCTACTTGTCACTGTCTGTTGTAGGTGTCATCCTCACAGTGTCTTCTACTTGTCACTGTCTGTTGTAGGTGTCATCCTCACAGTGTCTTCTACATGTCACTGCCTGTTGTAGGTATCATCCTCACAGTGTCTTCTACTTGTCACTGTCTGTTGTAGGTGTCATCCTCACAGTGTCTTCTATGTGTCACTGTCTGCTGTATATGTCATCCTCACAGTGTCTTCTACATGTCACTGCCTGTTGTAGGTGTCATCCTCACAGTGTCTTCTACTTGTCACTGTCTGTTGTAGGTGTCATCCTCACAGTGTCTTCTACTTGTCACTGTCTGTTGTAGGTGTCATCCTCACAGTGTCTTCTACATGTCACTGCCTGTTGTAGGTATCATCCTCACAGTGTCTTCTACTTGTCACTGTCTGTTGTAGGTGTCATCCTCACAGTGTCTTCTACGTGTCACTGTCTGCTGTATATGTCATCCTCACAGTGTCTTCTACATGTCACTGCCTGTTGTAGGTATCATCCTCACAGTGTCTTCTACTTGTCACTGTCTGTTGTAGGTGTCATCCTCACAGTGTCTTCTACATGTCACTGCCTGTTGTAGGTGTCAACCTCACAATGTCTTCTCTGTGTCAACATGTGTGGTGGGGTACAGTATAGTGGTTAGAACGTTGGACTCTCAATTGAGAGAACCTGAGTTTGAATCCTCTCGCTGCTATTTCCAAACTTGGCCAGTTTTGTTCACTCCACGTTGCCTCAGTTCACTCAGCTGTATAAATGAGTGTCTAACAATAGACAGTGACGGGATTCCAGGGATGGAATGTTAATAATGAACAGCAGCAACTGCAGCGTGGCTGGATGCTTCGATATAAGCTCAAATGGAGTTTGCGTGAATATGTCTGCTGGGGGCAAAGTATAGCGCACTCTGAGTAACAATTGTTAGAGCGGGTGGTATGTATTGAACGCTCTGCATTTGCTTTGTTGCAGGCGTCATCTTGACAATGTCAATGGCAGTTTTCTACGGGAGAAAGTTCATCGGTGTCGTTGGAGTCGACGTGAACCTGCAGGAGTCTTGGAACCTGATGAGGTCCACTGACTACTGGTATGTATTCGTCACAGATGAAATGGGCTGGACCATCTACCATCCCATGCTTCCTGTACTCTCTGGATACACAGAGCACCCATATAGCATCCGCATCACCAGGCTGGAGAGAGAGGCCAGCTATAATGGCGTCCTCCTCAGCATGTTCAGGTACGTCATGTTGGCATTGCTGTGTGCTGAATTACTGTGTGGAATGTTGTTGTGCTACTATGTGGAATGCTGTGGTGCTGCTGAGTGGAACGTTGTGGTCGTGTTGCTGTGTTCAGTGGTGTGACATTGTTGTGTGGAATATTGTCGTGCTGCATCTTTGTCTTTTAGAGGAAAGAGCAATTTTGTAAGGATTCCATCTTTGTCTTGTAGAGGAAAGAGTGATGTTCTAAGATTTCTGTCCTTGTCTTGTAGAGGAAAGAGTGATGTTCTAAGATTTCTGTCCTTGTCGTGTACAGGAAAGAGTGATATTCTAAGATTTCTGTCCTTGTATACAGGAAAGAGTGATGTTCTAAGATTTACGTCCTTGTCGTGTACATGAAAGAGTGATATTCTAAGATTTCTGTCCTTGTCGTGTACAGGAAAGAGTGATACTCTAAGATTTCTGTCCTTGTGTACAGGAAAGAGTGATATTCTAAGATTTCTGTCCTTGTGTACAGGAAAGAGTAATGTTCTAAGATTTCTGTCCTTGTGTACAGGAAAGAGTGATGTTCTAAGATTTCTGTCCTTGTGTACAGGAAATAGTGATGTTCTAAGATTTCTGTCCTTGTGTACAGGAAAGAGTGATATTCTAAGATTTCTGTCCTTATGTACAGGAAAGAGTGATGTTCTAAGATTTCTGTCCTTGTGTACAGGAAAGAGTGATGTTCTAAGATTTCTGTCCTTGTGTACAGGAAAGAGTGATGTTCTAAGATTTCTGTCCTTGTGTACAGGAAAGAGTGATGTTCTAAGATTTCTGTCCTTGTGTACAGGAAAGAGTGATGTTCTAAGATTTCTGTCCTTGTGTACAGGAAAGAGTGATGTTCTAAGATTTCTGTCCTTGTGTACAGGAAAGAGTGATGTTCTAAGATTTCTGTCCTCGTGTACAGGAAAGAGTGATGTTCTAAGATTTCTATCTTTGTTTTGTAGGTCGAGGAAAAAGTGTTGTTGCGTGGTTTCCATCTTGTCTTATAGATAAAAGTGGTATTGCAAGATTAACACCTTTGTCGTTTAGGGGAAAGAGCATTGTTGCAAGATTTCCATCTTTGTTTTGTAGACATGAGAGTGCAGGTACCACTTTTCTATCTTCCCGTCAGTTCTCGGATGGCCATGTGTACAGAGATAGCGTAGAGAATGCGCTGTTCCCCAGCAGCTATAATTGGGAACCTGTAAGTGTTCTTGTTGAGTTTCCATCAGAAGACTATGGAATCTATTCGAAAGTCATGCAGAATGAACCAAATACCATTAATCAGTTTAATACAAATTCTCACAATGATTATCTGTCCAGGATTATGCCATTGTGCAAGAAAAACTTTAAAAAAATCTATGACTCCTGCCAGTTTGAACCGTCATTGAGGAAGCCAGTGTGGTCGATAGAGAGTGCTGGATTAATTTAGTTGATTGTTGGTTAGTTTTATTCAAGTAACAATTCGTTCTATGTCAACAGCAAGCTACCAACACTATCACTAGCCTGCCTCATGGCTGCCTATCTAAGTTTGTATATGTAATATCACAAGTAGTAACCGATCCCTGTAGCTAAGGAACACCCACTTTTCAGGCAGGAGTTTAATAAAGTGAATGACAGTTCTGAATGCAGCTGATCGACCAAGTCCATTATTATCTGATATACCTCCGAATATCAAAGCATAGATAATAGAATTCCAGTAGAACTGGTGGTGTGGGCAGGGTTGTTTGATTTAAATCATTTGATTTAAATCATTGATTTAAATCATGATTTAAATCAGTCCAAAAAAATAAAATAAAAAATTGATTTATGATTTTTTTTACTTCCGGTTTTTTTAATCGCTGATTTATATGAATTTAACACAAATAATTGTTTACAAGCATCAAGATCAACAAAGTTTTGTATGTTTTTTAATGCAAAACACAAAGTGCGCGCACTTGTGTAGCTGTATTGTCACCAGATAGCCTGATAGTCAAATATTTTATGACATTGTGTATGTTTGAGCTATTCCCTTTCTGAATGTAGTGAAGCCACACAAACTTGTCTTCCAGAGGAAGTATCTTTTCAACACAGAAGCCCTGAGTTAAAGTCCACTTATAGCTTGTGCTAATTGTTACCAATTCAGTATGTTGACTCAGTTGTTTAATACTGTACCAGTTTGTATTCAGGTTAGAGACCCTTAGAATACACAGAGCACTGGACAGGTGCTAATCCACCCTATAGACAGACAATAATTACCACTGCTACAGCCACAGACACACAGCATGTTTTCGTTTCCAAGACAGATTATGCAACTACAGGGGGTGAGGCCTTGTGGACATTGTTTAATGTCTTTATATAAGCAAAAATCATGTACCTTCTGTTAAGACAAGAACCCAAATCGATTTGAATAGAACATGTTTGAAAGAGTTTACAAATTTAAACATGTATATAAATATCTATATACGAGATTTAAAAAAAAAATCAATAAAAAAAATCAAATAAATCCGATTAAAAAAATTTTAATCTGATTTTTTATTTTTTTAAATAAAAATCATAATTTTTTTCAACCCTGGGTGTGGGTGTGTGATGCATGGGTACATGTATGTGTGGGAGTGAGTCTTGGGCACGTATGATGGATCTGCGTGATCGGCTGATAGCACTGCACAGGTAATAGATTGCTAACTATTTATCATTTTTATTTCATTTAGCCTTTATTTTATATTTGTTTCATGCATTATTCCACTGAATCATCTTTTTGCGATGGCACCTGTACATTACCCAACGTTTCCTCCTGGAGCATGAGTACTCTAATAGTTAACACTCACTTTGTCTTAACAGTTGTACACATGTGTGTACATTACCCAACGTTTCCTCCTGGAGCATGAGTACTCTAATAGTTAACACTCACTTTGTCTTAACGGTTGTACACATGTGTGTACATTACCCAACGTTTCCTCCTGGAGCATGAGTACTCTAATAGTTAACACTCACTTTGTCTTAACGGTTGTACACATGTGTGTTTCTGTGTACACGGCAGGTAGGACACATTCTATTTGTGTAATTCTTTGCTTTTGTCAGATATTGAGAACGTCGCTGCTTGGATGTGTTGTGATTGGAGGGCTGCAACTTCATAATCTAAACCTGAATCTGACTGAACCAATGAGAAAGATTCACTTCATATATCACCTGGACTTCGCGGGCCTTGATACTGTTAAGAAATGTCGTCATTACAGACGAGTGGCAACTATAGGTATTTGTCAGTATTAGCGAGTGTTTGCAGTTGCTTTAATCTCAACGCCCGCCCGCTTTATTTGTTATTTGGTAGAGTGACTTAATGTGACTACTTGTTGGTGGGTTAGAGTTAATATCTGGCTATCTCTTTGTGCTAGTCATGTATATATATAGCTAGTCATGTATGTATATATATATATATAGATACTGTAACTCATGCATGCTATTGTATATATTAAAATTATGTCTTATAATATGTATTGCAATAGGGCAAGTATTATAAATAATATACTTTCTTCTTGCCTTTTTTCCAACATCTTATAGTATGACATTACTAACTCAATTTTAATGAATGGTGCGGTCAATGTTCATAAACGACAAATAAAGGTCAAATTATATTTTTGTGTGAATCATTTAAAGACATCAGTATGTTAGAATAGATGTGGTTTGTTCTATATAATATGATTTTGCAATAAAAAGTATACTTAAATGTTGGCTCTGTGAATATGCTTAGAATTTTTTTTACACATAAATAAAAATGCAGATTCATGAATATGAATAGAAACTATATATCTCAATAAGACAATAACACATGGCTTTCTTGTCCACTTGCCATCTGGAATTTATAGTGTAAATTTATATGGCAATTTTGCAAAGTCAGTTTTATTAAAATTTCATATTATGTGAATGGTTTAAGTAATATCCAGTCGGTTTAATAAATAAAGTGCGTATTTTTGTTCAAATTAACAAAAGAACTGACTTTAGATCTGGTACGGCTCCAAATAGTTGATATCCAAAATGGTAAACACTTTATGAGGTCAAGGCCGATCACATGACAAGTCATGTAATTTCACAAAGAGTTTTCAGCATTTCCATTTTCACTTCATTAAATCCTGGATCAAGCATTAAATACTTAATTGTTTTTTTGATGGTTTTACAAAAACTACATACAAAAGTTGCACAAATGAGCTAGCATGTCATAGAGGATACTAGGTAGGTTTGAATTTTCGCAAAATTAATTTTAAATGAGATGAGCAAATTAATAAAATTGAGGAGGAACCTTTAAATGGAATGTGATGTTGTTACAGATGGGTCAATGGTGAAGTTTTCATGGCTGGCATTTCAGCAGCCGAATATATATGTGGATCAAAAAGAGACAGATGCTCGCATACACCTCTACTACGACATTGTGAACGGCAACAGAAAGAACAAAGGCTTGTTCAAGGTACGATTCTCCTACAGACATGTGTAACATTAGAGTAGTCGAGTTGGTGTTAGAATGCGCAGGTCTCCCTGGAGTGAAATGTAAAGTGTGGGTACCACGCTATATAAGAACCTTTATTTCTTGGCAAACAAAATCACTAAGATGGGCTAATTTGTGTATTCTATGTACATTTGTGAAACACTTCCCGAAATGCGACTGGCCATGACCCTATCTGTGTGCACAGGTTTGTTGTTGGCTTTCAGGACAACATTGTTTCTGCTGTCCAATTCACATCCACCATGGACAGTTTCTGGCGCAGTGACGACACAAGTACCTACGCTGTGTGGCGCTTCGTCGCTCTGCGAAGCAATCACATACGCATCTACCCAGGAATACAAACACCCAAACTGTACTCTCCTTCAAGTAAAAACTGGTAAGTGTGTTTCTTGGATGCCCAATAGCATACTAAGTTGTTGTGTTTGTTAAATGATCCGAGCAATGCAACGTATTGTGTTCGCTGCATTGTTATGTAGCCTAGACAATACAAACTTGCATTTTAAAATCTATCCAGTTTTGGTGTTTTCGCATTGCATATATATATATATATATATATATATATATATATATATATATATATATATATATATATATATATATATATATATATATATATATATATATATATATATATATATATATATATATATATATATATATATATATATATATATATATAATTACACCACGGTAGTGTTGTTATGTACTGCATTAAGTTCAGTATGTTTTTGTTCATACCTGCAATGTGGGCCAGTTTTAGAGAGTGATGTTTTAAGTAGATGGGTGAATGTCCAAAGACCCCGAATGGCCCACATTTGTATATAGATATGTTGTCAGAAAATCTGTCCAGTTTTGGTGTTGTTGCATTGCATATATATATATATATATATATATATATATATATATATATATATATATATATATATATATATATATATATATATATATATATATATATATATATATATATATATATATTGTCTTCTACGTATCACTGTATATATATATATATATATATATAATATATATATATATATATATAATTACACCACGGTAGTGTTGTTATGTACTGCATTAAGTTCGGTATGTTTTTGGTCATACCTGCAATGTGGGCCAGTTTTAGAGAGTGATGTTTTAAGTAGATGAGTCAATGTCCAAAGACCCTGAATGGCCTACATTTGTATATAGATATGTTTAACTTGTCAAACAGAAAGTCTGTCCATTTTCAAATCTATCCGGTTTTGGTGTTGTTGCATTGCATATACATATATACATATATCCTTGAATGGATAGATGATCCGGTTTCTTGGTTATTAATATTAAGCATGATTACCTCTCAAGAAACTTGAAGTTTGTTCTGAATATTTCAACTGCATCTTGCAGTCTTCTTCAGCAGACTGAAGCTGGAGTAGGACTGGTGGGCCCATTTTGAGCCCACTAGTTGGAAAAACAGAACATTTTGTGAAAAACAGCACACAGTTTGTAAAGAAGATCAAAGAGTTGGAAGTGCCACCAAGGAGGAAAATGGTGTCTTTTGATGTGACAGCCCTGTTCACGAGTATCCCGGTGACAGAGGCGGTATCAGTGATAAAGGAACGACTAAACCAGGATACAACACTGAAAGACAGATGTGAACTATCAGTAAATCAGATCATCACACTGTTAGAAATCTGTCTGAACACCACACATTTCATTTATGATGGAATATTCTACAAACAGAAGAAGGGAGCAGTCATGGGTTCACCGGTCTCTCCGATAGTGGCAAACCTATACATGGAACATTTTGAGGAAAGAGCCATCAGAGAAGCACCTCATCCTCCAGACATCTGGTTGAGGTATGTAGATGACATATTCACAGTATTACAAGAGAGCGAAGTAGAACATTTCACACACCATCTGAATTCAATGGACGAGAACATCAAGTTCACGGTAGAACCAGAACAGGACAATACGTTAGCCTTTCTAGACACGTGTGTGTGCCAGAATGATGATGGATCAACCAAGGTCAAGATATATCGGAAAGCAACCCACATGGACCAATATTTGAACTGGGATTCTAATCACCACCTAGAACACAAACGATCAGTGGTCAGGACACTCCTCCAAAGGGCAGAAAACTTGATAACAGAAGAAGAAGACAAGACCACAGAGGTGGACCACATCAAGAAAGTGCTGAAAGCAAACGGTTACAAAACTTGGATGTTTAACACCACGCAACCAATGAGAAGGAAGGAGAACACCACCACAGAAACCAGCAGAAGACAACATGCCATAGGTCTGCCCTACATTAGTAAACTATCAGAACAAGTAGCAAGGATTTTCAAGTCCTATAACATCCCGGTTTACCACAAACCTATCAACACCCTGAGATCACTGTTGGTACACCCAAAAGACAGAACAGCAAAGGCAGCAAAGTGTGGGGTAGTATATGACATACAATGCCCAGAATGTGACCAACACTATATAGGAGAAACAGCCAGAACACTTGGCACAAGAATCAAAGAACATCTATCTTGTCGCCAACCCCTATCAGTTATAAGTGAACACAAACTGAACACAGGCCATCAGTGCTCTATGAAGGACGTTAATATTCTAGACCACGAGGAGAACTGGCACAGGAGAAAAATAAAGGAGGTGATTAACATCCACAGAAAGAAACCTACGCTGAACCGAGACGTCGGCCAAGAGCTCCCACCAGTCCTACTCCAGCTTGTGTCACATGACATTGGTCATGTGACACATCCGTAACTTCAGTCTGCTGAAGAAGACTGCGAGATGTAGTCGAAATATTCAGAACAAACTTCAAGTTTCTTGAGAGGTAATCATGCTTAACATATATATATATATATATATATATATTAAATATTTAGATTAAACATATTTATATACAAACAAATTTACATACGTGGAGCAAAGTCCACCTCCCTCTAAGCACAAAGGGATCATTATAGCAAGGGTGTTGTTTCCTCGCGTAAAGATTAATATGCAATCTAATTGCATACATCCATATGTGTATGCTCGAAATGGCATAAGGTTTTTGACAGCTACCAACCCCCTGTATCAAGGTATGACCTCTGTCACTGGGTCAAGGTTGTAATGAAGTGAGTTTGTTACAGGTTTCTGGCAGCTACCAACATTATGTACCATGGGGTAATCGCTGTGACTGGTCCGCAGTTGGACAGTGATGGCACTGGATACACAGTTACTATCAGTCGAGCTTTGCAGGCTAATCACAAACAGTTAAGTTGGCCATTTCTTTTTATCAATGCTGTCATCATTTGAACAGTTCATTCTTCATTAATATCATCCTTAAGTGGTCTTTAAGTGGTTCTTTCTTTAAGTCACCTCTTTAACCATTTAGTCCTGATGGGAGCATGGATAAATTGCAGCCTGTTCCTTACCAAATCCAACTTTATTAATTCGTCTCCAATTTTAAAACGTGATGAATAAAGCAGAAGAAGCAAAATGTAGTATTTATGCAGAATAACAACACAAGTCCAGTGGCGAGTGAAATAAGCCAAATAAATTTAATTCTGTAATGCAAGCAGTAATGCAAGCATTCACTATCAAAACGACATATACCATCACAGCAAGCATGCTGGCCACCTATACCACTACTGACTAGTATTTACCATTCACACTGTATATGAGGGGTCTCTCTCATCCTTCAGTTGTGTCATCCTTCAGTTATATCATGATATCCATCAGTTGTCTCTTCCTTCAGTTGTAGCATCCTTCAGTTGTTTCATACATAAGTGTGTCATCTTTCAGTTTTAGCATCCTTCAGTTGTTTCATCCTTCAGCTATTTATGTTTTAGTTATATCACCCTTCAGTTGTTTTATCATTCAGTTGTTTTATTCTTCAGTTGTATAATCCTTCAGTTGTTATATCCTTCAGTTGTATCATCCTTCAGTTGTTTCATACATCAGTTGTTTTATCCTTCAGTTGTTTTATCCTTCAGTGGTATTATCCTTCATCTGTCTCATGCTTCAGTTTTATCATCATTCAGTTGTGTCATCCTATAGTTGTATCATCCTTCAATTGTCTCATCCTTCAGATGTTTCATCGTTCAGTTATTTCATCCTTCAGTTGTCTCTAGATGTCTCATCCTTTGGCTGTTCCATCCTTCAGTTTTCTCGTCTTTTGGTAGCCATTTGTTTACCTTCGTAATTGTTTGCAGAGATTCTGTGAAAAAGACGACGACATCGGCCAATGTGCCAGCAGTGCTGGGCCTTGACGTTACTATTGAGTTCTTCTACGAGACCTTCATTGGCAGTTACCCGCCTTGTCAGAAGGCCAGCACAAGGTCAACTGGCTTACTAGGATTCTCTAGTGAATGTCTCAATACATGTTTGTTTGTAGGTACAACATCTTGTTGTGTTTATTGTAAGGTCATGTTGCATAGTATAAATATCTATTGTAACATCTTTACTGCCCAAACGTGTTTTAATGAAACACCTTTTTTTTCTTTATGTAATTTGACTGTTCCCGTTTGTAGATCTTGATGTTCAACAAACAATGTAAACATGATATTCATGACATTTAAATTAAATTATGAATATGAGTCGACTTTGCTGTTCAGTACATCCACAAATAGCAGTCAACAGTTTCCATAAACTGTTGACAAAGTTTATCGGGGTTAGACGTTCATGGGATAAGCATATAACTCCCATAAAATCATGATCCCCTCAGCATGTGCTTACCCCCAAAACATTCAAATCAAACAGAAAATGGTCAAGTTATATTATACAAATTGTGGTCCACTAAAACACACTTGGACCATTGAGATATTAGAGTAGATGTAGTATATACTATATCACATGACTTTATGATAAAACATACTTGGACCGTCGAGATATTAGAGTAGGTGTAGTATATACTATATCACATGACTTTATGATAAAACACCCTTGGGCCGTCGAGATATTAGAGTAGGTGTAGTATATACTATATCACATGACTTTATAATAAAACACATTTGGACTGTCGATATATTAGAGTAGATGTAGTATATACTATATCACATGACTTTATGATAAAACACATTTGGACTGTCGATATATTAGAGTAGATGTAGTATATACTATATCACATGACTTTATGATAAAACACATTTGGACTGTCGAGATATTAGAGTAGGTGTAGTATATACTATATCACATGACTTTATGATAAAACACACATGGCCCGTCAAGATATTAATTAAAGTAGATGTAGTTTATACTAGATCACAAGACTATGATAAAGACAATTAGACATATGTGTACTTTGAGATCTAATAGTTCTGAGAATTGAGGCATTTTAATACGAAATCCCCAGCCCGGTTAACCAGTAGAAATCATAGTGCATGCACTTCCTTTAATGTCATACACTGTACATTGGGACACTTCCTTTAATGTCATACACTGTACATTGGAACACTTCCTTTAATGTCATACACAGTACATTGGGACACTTCCTTTAATGTCATACACTGTACATTGGAACACTTCCTTTAATGTCATACACAGTACATTGGGACACTTCCTTTAATGTCATACACTGTACATTGGGACACTTCCTTTAATGTCATACACTGTACATTGGGACACTTCCTTTAATGTCATACACAGTACATTGGGACACTTCCTTTAATGTCATACACTGTACATTGGGACACTTCCTTTAATGTCATACACTGTACATTGGGACACTTCCTTTAATGTCATACACTGTACATTGGGACACTTCCTTTAATGTCATACACTGTACATTGGGACACTTCCTTTAATGTCATACACTGTACATTGGGACACTTCCTTTAATGTCATACACAGTACATTGGGATGTTTCTGGATACTGGCAGTCTACCCCTGCCTGAAAACTCTGAGTGGTGCACACTCATACTACTGGTAACAGAAGTCTGTAAGATCACAGACGCTGGCCATGCAAGAGGAGAACTTTTCGGGATATATTGATTGGCTCTCACAAGACTGGCTCAACTGACTGTGTGCAGCTAAAATATTTGCAAGTGTCGCTGAACATGGTTTGAATGAATGATACATTATTTACATGCCATTTTACAAATACAGGCATATCCCCCCAAAAACATGTTAACAACGCACAAAACCATAAGGTATGTCTCCCAGTTGGCACCTATTTATTACATTTTATACTAATGACCAACACATATACATTTTGTCACAATAGTTGATGAAATGTTGCAGGTGTCTGGTCATTGACCGATCGGGCTACGTTGTCTCATATGCCGGCATGGTAGACCCACCGCACTACATGGATGAATTTCCCCAGATCATCAACGTCCATCTCACTCGCTTGGTCAGTTGGTCATCTCATCAACTGCAGCACTAGTCACAGGATTAACCATGTTTACTTATTCATATTGTGGTCTTGATCTACAAAAACCCACATAGGCGCTACACAAGCTGATACCAAATAACCTTATCTAGCCAGATACCAACATTATATGTATAAGATAATTATTACTTAACACAGCAACATAAATAGAAAATCTGAAAGATAATTTGAGCAAACTTTGGCAAGAAACGTAAAAATGCTATGCTTGTGTAAGTTAACAGAAAGTTTGTGATAAAGAAAACAATGCTGGAAGCAGAATATTAGATTGATTTCAAATAGCAGTGGGTCCCAGCAGTAGGGTTTCTGGTCTTATGGGTGAGTGGGTATGTTTGCAGGAAGGAGAAATAGCACATGACCTGATCAAGCGCAAACTCATGAAAAAGACATCTTGTCTTGAAATGGGTGAAGAAATGCTCTACATCACCTACCAGGTAAGTTCATGTTTCTGCAATGATATTTAGCGATTGTGCAAAGTCTCGTCTTGTTTTAGATTTTTTAATCAGGTATATGCAGTTGGTTTATAGATATTTTTATTGGTTAACTGAATGAGTGTTTTATTGGATATTGCCACTGGGGGGGGGCAAGTTGTAACACAAAATGTATAACATCTTGCTTATTTTAATATAATATCCACACAAAGCTTGTTACTTTTGTGATCTTTCATGTCTTAATATTGTAAAACATAAACAAGACATGTCAGTTTTATTACACATATAGAGCTGTGTGGCAGTGAAAGGCAAACCAATGAATGTTCAATTTTCAAGGTGAAATATAAAATGTTTCATCAGGTGATTTATTGTTCTGTCAAACCCTGTTATACAGTTTCAGACAGTAAATATACTAGAGTAATAAAGATTAAGACATGAAGTATAATATTGTTAATTTAAATCTAATTTGAGATTAAGCAATTCGGAGAATTGGGGCATTTTAATTATACAAAACCTGTGTGTCAGTTAAACAACAAAAATTGTTGAAACACATGTGTCAGTTAAACATTGAACATTGTCGAGACCCGCGTGTCAGTTAGCCAATGAACATTGTTGAAACCCACGTGTCAGTTAACCAATGAACATTGTTGAGACCCAGGTGTCAGTTAACCAATGAACATTGTTGAGACCCAGGTATCAGTTAACCAACGAACAATGTTGAGACCCACGTGTCAGTTGACCAATGAACATTGTTGAGACCCAGGTGTCAGTTAACCAATGAACATTGTTGAGACCCAGGTATCAGTTAACCAACGAACAATGTTGAGACCCACGTGTCAGTTGACCAATGAACATTGTTGAAACCCACGTGTCAGTTAATCAATGAACATTGTTGAGACCCAGGTGTCAGTTGACCAATGAACATTGTTGAAACCCATATGTCAGTTAACCAACGAACAATGTTGAGACCCACGTGTCAGTTGACCAATGAACATCGTTGATACCCAAGTGTCAGTTAACCAATGAATATTGTTGAGACCCACATGTCAGTTGACCAATGAACATTGTTGAAACCCACGTGTCAGTTAGCCAATGAACATCGTTGATACCCAAGTGTCAGTTAACCAATGAATATTGTTGAAACCCACGTGTCAGTTGACCAATGAACATTGTTGAAACCCACGTGTCAGTTAGCCAATGAACATTGTTGAAACCCACGTGTCATTTAACCATTGGCATTGAACATCATTCCCTTTAAACATGTAATGTTATCGTGCATAACATTGTGTCTTCCCTATTTGCAGTTACCAGTTGATTTGAAGATCAATGTGACTGCTGGGAACCAATCAACGCCCTGGTATGAGATGTACCACATTCAAAACACTAATATCTTTCTGCTGGCAACACACGGCAGAGTCTCAATGTCTGAAAACCCTTGCGTCTGCACATTCTGGGTAAGATTTCTTGTTCTTCACTTTTTCCCTTTATACAGGTGGAGCGGACTACTTATTGTACTGCTGCATTGCTTCGGGTGTTGTCCTTTTCCATTGATACCTATTGGCAGCCATATATATCCCTTGCTCCCTATCCGCAGCCATTTCCATTGCTCCTATCGGCAGCCATTATCCTTGGCTCCCTATCGGCAACCATTTCCATTGCTCCGTATCAGCAGCCATATCCCTTGCTCCTCATCAACAGGCATTTCCATTGCTCCGTATCAGCAGCCATATCCCTTGCTCCTCATCGACAGCCATTTCCATTGCTCCGCATCAGCAGCCATATCCCTTGCTCCTCATCAACAGGCATTTCCATTGCTCCTTATCAGCAGTCGTTTTTCTTCACTTGTCGTCCCCCTCTACCTTTTTCACATCCCTCTTGACGCAGTCTTAATTCCCATCTTAATTGCCCTGTTTTCTTATGGCCTCGCTGTTTCGCTGCCTTTACTCTTTTTGTAATCAGCCCTCCTCCAAGTGACCTGCCCACCTCATCCAGCTGCTTACAATTCTTCCCGTTAAACTGAACTGCATCCCAGTCTCTTCCCTCAGGTCATTCATCCTCCTTACATCCTCCCTGTTTGCTCCTGTAAATGTGCAGAATTCAAGTCACAGTAAATTGAAAGTCACCTAATGAAGACCAGGAGATTAAGAGGAGTCGAAATATAAGTTTTCTAAATATTTAATGGTTACGAAGATATTGATATAACTTGAGGTCGGTATTGTTCTTCACAGAATTGAAAGATATCTCATAAGGGTGGACTACATATAGATGAACAATTGTAGGACTCGGTAAGCCAATGGATTCCTTGTCCAGCTGCCATCTCGAGCTATTTGCTTTGTAAAGTTATGGGGTTTTTAACATTTCGTTGTACATGTAGAAACATCTCCTGTACTGTAGAAGATGTATCCAAATGATTGATTGAAGAGGTGGTTGAGTAGATTAAGTGGATATACTTCATTGGTGAATATTTCCCAGTGAATTCCACACTCCACATTGTACAGTATTTCACAGACTTGACCCAGGGGCATATTTAGGGGGAGGTCATTGGGTCGTGACCCCCTTTTGCTTGATTTTGTTTCTGTTACGTACGTTTCTGGTAGCATGGTAAACTAATGGGTGACTCGGGCTACCCCCTTTGGCTACCCCCTTTACGAGATTCTAGATATGTCACTGGCTTGGTCATCCAGAGGTTCCGGTTTACATCTTTGATCTGTATGTTATATCTAGCCCCTTTGGACCTAGTGGCCTACAAGGCTGTAGTGCACTTTCTCCAGATCACTGTCTTTGGCCACTTGATTGGCTTCATTCCAAGACTTCCACCTCAGTTCTTGTTGCTTTTTCCACAGTTTCTTGCCACGTTGTCTTTGGGCAACCCACTTTCCGTCTGCCTTCAGGCGTCCATGTTAGAGCCTTCAGGCGTCCATGTTAGAGCCTTCAGGCGTCCATGTTAGAGCCTTCAGGCGTCCATGTTAGAGCCATCAGGCAGTTGCTGCATTTCATCCATTCTCAGGACAGTCCCAATCCAGTTCCATCTTCTTATACTCACTGTGCTTATCTTTTTTAATTTGGTTTTAATTGGAATATATTCATTTGACACTTTGTATGGACATCTAACTTTTAAACGCTTTAAACACAATCACTATGTGTCCAACTTCCGGTTTTCATCTATTTATTTTCCACCACATCTCACATACGTATAATAATATCACTTTTCATCAAAGCAATGTAACTATTGGTGCATCGTAAATACAGTGCGCTCCACTTAACAATAGTTATGTTTACAAATGGGCTGTCTTAATTATCTTTAAATTGGCTACATGACCAGCACGTCAAAATGTCATTAATTTATTTTCTTGACCATTAATAATTGTTTTTCTTCTCCGTTTCCTAACTTCCTCCTAATGCTATCTCAATTGTAGAACACGAAGACAATGCCCGAGTGTAAAGAGAAGCCACCTAGCGAGTGTGAATGTCCCTGCTACAGGATAACGGGGGTGAATATTTGTGAGAACCAACATACCAACAGGTGAATGTGAATCTTTTTTTGTGATCTATCTTAGGGGTGATCACAAAATATTGATGTATGACACATATATATTAGTGCCCTGCACAGGCCTATAATTTGAGCCAAAGCCCGGCCCACAATTAGCAGTTATAATCCAGCCCAGCCCAGGCCCACAAAAATGTGTCAAACCCAGCCCGGCCCAGGCCCGCAAACTAGAATTTAGGCCTATACCCACTGGCCAAAGATGGATAAGCCCGCGCCCGCAGCCCGCTAATTTTTTTTAAAGATAAACCTATTATCTTATAATCGAAATGAAACACAAAAAAACTTTGAATGGATAGATGATCCGGTTTCTCTGCTGAAGACGACCGAGGGATACGGTCGAAATATTCAAATCGAATACCAAGTTTCTTGAGAGGTAATTATGTTTAATACAAATAAACTGTAATACAAACGTATTGTTTTATTAAATAACATTAAAAAACATTAATATTGATTTTCAATTCCAAATACCAACTGGGGTGGGCAGTGGGCAGTGGGTAGGTCATTCAGACAGGCAAGATTTGGATGGAAGACTGAAACAATAGAATGTCTACTGGTAGGGTCAAAGGGTGATACGTTGATGGTTAGTCATGGCTTGATTGCTTCTACAAATATGTCTAAAGTAAACATTTGGGGCTGGCTACATCCAACCAAGTGAACTTAACCGGCCAATAGATCTATGCAAACTTAGGCTACATTCATGCCAAAAATATGCATCTGTAACATCTGTATGTACTATGTAGTAGTAATATGTATGGGTTTTTTATTAATATTTTATTAGGCCCAGGCCCCGGCCCGCTCACACTAAGCCCAATGTGTTTAATATATTTTAGCCCAGGCCTGCAAAATGTAGGCCCAGGCCCGGCCCTTGCAGGGCACTAATAAATATATCAAATGGTACATTTGCCAATTACATCCCCATAAATGTAATCATCCGAGATGGTGGTGGAGTTGCATGAACAATTGGACAAGGCCAATTTATTTATTTCTCGCGACTAATGGTTTTATCAAATTCAAAGTTTGGGATGTTCTCTATCGCAGTCGGTTTTCGTCCGGTTTTAAAACAATTCAAATGTATGTCTGCCATTTTGTACGCAATAGTTCCGTCATCATCGTGTGCACCTATTTGTAAACAAATAGTTCCATCGTAATCGCACACGTCCGATTATGAAATCATAACTGCTCCTGTGTATTGGACAGTGTGTGTAGTAATGCGGGAAATTGGTTTCACTGTTTCGCTTAGCATTGTACATTGTGTTTTTAAAAAAAAAAATTTTTCCCGATCATAGTTCATAAGGGTGCTGACTTGGATCAGAGTTCATAAGGGTGCTGACTTGGATCATAGTTCATAAGGGTGCTGACTTGGATCATAGTTCATAAGGGTGCTGACTTGGATCATAGTTCATAAGGGTGCTGACTTGGATCACAGTTCATAAGGGTGCTGACTCGGATCCCGGTTCATAAGGGTACTGACTCGGATCAGGGTTCATAAGGGTGCTGATTCGGATCATAGTTCATAAGGGTGCTGATTGGATCACAATTCATAAGGGTGCTGACTTGGATCACAGTTCATAATGGTGCTGACTTGGATCATAGTTCATAAGGGTGCTGACTTGGATCACAGTTCATAAGGGTGCTGACTTGGATCACAGTTCATAAGGGTGCTCACTCGAATCACAGTTCATAATGGTGCTGACTTGGATCATAGTTCATAAGGGTGCTGACTTGGATCACAGTTCATAAGGGTGCTGACTTGGATCACAGTTCATAAGGGTGCTCACTCGAATCACAGTTCATAATGGTGCTGACTTGGATCGTAGTTCATAAGGGTGCTGACTTTGGTCACAGTTAATCAAAAAGTGCACCATGGTTCATGATTGGATATGTACATCTGCTGTTTCCACATGATGAAAAATGTCTGATGTTGATTTAGTTCACACATGCATATACACATGGTGTGAGTAGGCTTTAATTAGGTCTACATCTTAAATTCTTAAGTCTTTGAAAAGGACATCAAATAGGAACTTTCAAAGAAATGTCTTAAGGTAGGTGGCTACCTTGAAATCAAGCACACAGCACACTGGTCTGTGCATCATGGTCGTAACATGAAATCAACGCAAAAGTTATACTGTTGTTTGAAACCACACCCTTTATGCCAATAGTAAACACAAATGATATATGTTTTTTTGTAAAAGAACATTAAAAAGAACTGAAAATAATATAAATTTAACGTACAACCAGTGGAACTCCCCCCCCAGCAGACAATGTGTGTTGTAAATTTGTTAAAGAAAACTTAGTTTAGAATTTGTGTGTTCTTAAGATAGCAAACCCTGATTTTTTGACCAGGCAGTAGTTTTTTCTATGTGCATAGAGATGAATAATAAATTGACGTTTCAACCAACTTTTACTTAAATGACATTTCCCGGTATTCCATTGTGGGTAAAAGTAGGCTTTCGATAACATGTTTACTACTTTTGCTGCTGACGTAGCTGTTACTATGTCAGATATTTACAAAGTTTGCATGAGACCCCCAACTTCTTTTGCCTTTTCATAGAGATAAATAATAAACAAACATTTTGGCCAAGTTTTACTGAAATGATATTATTCCTTGTGGGTCAGATATTGAATATGGTTGAAATTGAGCTAAAATATGGTTTTCCGTTACTATAAATTACATAAAACAATTAATTTTATAATTTTAGTGCATATTTTGTATGTTATGCTTTATATAATATGAACATATCAAAACTTAAATAGTAAATAAATCTTGTGGTATGACTGATTATGATGAGAGCACAGTATTTATAATTTTGCTGTCGATGTAGCTGTTACTATGTCAGATATTTAAGAAATTTGCACAGGATCAACCAACTTTTTTTGCCTAGACAAAGAGATAAATAATAAATGAGCGTCAAGTTTTACTGAAGTGGTGTTACTCCTTGTGTGTTGAATATTGTAACAATTTAGTTAAATTATGGTTTTATTTTGACTTAAATAAAATACTTAAAATAAATAATTTTTTACCATTTTTGTTATGCAAGTTTGACATATTATGCTTTATATAATATGAACATATCAAATTGCAATATTCCTGCAAGTTTTATATTTGAATAGTAAATCAATCTCGTGTTACGACTGATTGCGATTGCACCCCCCAAATTTGTTGGGCTTGTGTGGTCTATTGGATTTCAAACAACCATTAAAAATGTTTCAGTTTAATTACTTTTATTTCTGGGTAATCGGCCACCTTAAATTTAATTTCACCAAACACAGCCATGAACTCTAATATAACTACTACTAAAGGAGGCCAAATGATTAAATGGTGAATTAAATGTCACTGCTATTTTATATTGAACTTGTCATGGGAAATGTCACTGATGCCCTGCAATCCAACACTATCACGTGACATTTGTTTGTGTGTTTGGTCTGTGACAGTAACAAGTATGCTAACTGGACGGCCTGCCTACAGCGACAGTACCACCCATACGACAACGATGCCCTAGTTAATCATGAAAGGGAACTCCTGGATACTTTGCCGGACTGCTACCCTACAACCTGCAGGAGTTACCACACGTCTAAGTACAAAGTCACCTTTCTTTCCTTCTTCCGGGCTTAGTTGTGGTTGTTTCTCAAGAGTGCTGCCACCTGGTGGTTACACAGGAGTGTTGGTTCTATGGGGTGAGATTATTCTTATCAGAGGGAGTGGGATGCCAGGCTTGGCTCATGTTAGTGATCAACCAGAAGTTGCGAGCGAGTCAATCTGTTTACAATGTTTGACAGTGATGATGTTAGCCTCCTTGGCATATGCTTTAATTCCATGTAGTTATGTGCATGTTCTTCCTCTAGGTTCAATGTATAAAAGGGATGAGGCCGATCAGTTGTAATAACCTACCACCAGCTTTTCCCTAACTTTTTCATCATCCTCTGCCTTTCTTACATACATGTTTATGCAGTGTTCCCGTCTTAAATTTGGTCTGCACCTTTTCCCAGCAGCCTCGCTTGTTCACAATCACCAATTTCTGATGATAGATGTACTACAGCAATAAAGATTAAAACATCAAGTATACCATTTATCATGTATATGAACTTTGAAATAAAAAATTCAGATAATTGGGGGCATTTTAATTATGCGAAACCCCATGTCGGTTTATAGTGACCAATAAAAATTGCTGTACATTCCTTTAAACACAACCAGTAATGCATCTTGGTCAGCAAATATTTAATTATAAACAGTTATGTAGCTAAAACTTAATTCAAGCTTTGTGTTGGTAAAAAATATTTGGAGGTTTTAACTAAAAATAATTAATCTTGGTTCTACATAATTATAGAAGTGTTTGTTGCATAATTATAACCTTGCATATTATTTTTTTAATTTTATGCGTATCTTGAAAACAATGTAATCGGTCAGCAGAAACTAAATGTTCGTCTCATATTGAAAGGGAGTGCCACCTACACGTCGTCTGTCGCTGGTGCTCTGTCAACTCTCAAGGACAGCCACTCCATGAGGAGTCTTTCTGTGCAAACGTTTCCATGTGCTACTTTGGAATGATGGGCCATCCAGGGCCATACTACAGTAGGTAGCTTTGAGGGCCATCCAGGGCCGTACCCAAGTAGGTAGCTTTGAGGGCCATGCCCAAGAAGGTAGCTTTGAGTGCCATCCAGGACCATACCCAAGTAGGTAGCTTTGAGGGCCATCCAGGGCCATACCCAAGTAGGTAGCTTTGAGGGCCATGCCCAAGAAGGTAGCTTTGAGGGCCATCCAGTGCCATACCCAAGTAGGTAGCTTTGAGTGCCATCCAGGGCCATACCCAAGTAGGTAGCTTTGAGGGCCATCCAGGACCATACCCAAGTAGGTAGCTTTGAGGGCCATCCAGGGCCATACCCAAGTAGGTAGCTTTGAGGGCCATGCCCAAGAAGGTAGCTTTGATGGCCATCCAGTGCCATACCCAAGTAGGTAGCTTTGAGTGCCATCCAGGGCCATACCCAAGTAGGTAGCTTTGGGTGCCATCCAGTGCCATGCCCAAGTAGGTAGCTTTGAGGGCCATCCAGGGCCATACCCAAGTAGGTAGCTTTGAGGGCCATGCCCAAGAAGGTAGCTTTTAGAGCCATCCAGGGCCATACCAAAGTAGGTAGCTTTGAGGGCCATCCAGTGCCATGCCCAAGTAGGTAGCTTTGAGGGCCATCCAGGGCCATACCCTACCCAAGTAGGCAGCTTTGAGGGCCATATCCAAGTACCAGTAGGTAGCTTTGCCCAACCAGGTAGATTTGGGTGCTATCCAGGGTCATACCCAAGTAGGTAGATTTGAGTGTCGTCCAGGGCCTTGCCCAAGTTGGTAGCTTTGAAGGTCACCCAGGGTCATTTCCAAGTCGTTAGCTTCATACATATTTTATTTCAATAAATTCTGAAAACCCTCGCCAGATGTGGAAATCTGTAAACATAATTCTACATCGGCAGAAATTAAAAGCTCTGCCTGAACATTCTTCACTGGATACATTATGTAGTTCTTTTTCAAAATACTCTACAGATAAGATTGCTCGTATTCGATCAAATTTTTTCATTAATGATAATGACTATGATTTCCCTGAACCACCACTTTTTGAAAAAACACTACAGAGTTTCACACCTGCAACTACTAATGAAGTTCTCATTATTATTAAAAATATCCTAACAAATCGTGTGATCTTGACCCATTTCCAACAATTCTAGTAAAAAGCTGTATCGATAGCTCATCTTTCCCATTACTACTATTATAAACCTTTCAATGCAGAGTGGAGTTGTTCCATGGGATTTCAAACAAGCTCTTGTAAATCCTCTTATTAAAAAACAAACTTTGTGCAAAAATTACCTAAAGAATTATCGTCCTATCTCCAATTTTTTTTATTTATTTATTAAAAAAAAATTTTTTTTTAATATTTTTTTTATACTAAAGAATCATCACTATATTGTTCAACTAGTTTTGGGCCTCACGTTGTTATATTGTGCTAGAATGATGGATTACAACCACTTGTAATTTCTATATGCGTCACATTTACTATTATTAACATATTTTTTGCATATACTAACGAATATTCACTATATTGTTCAATTAACAAGTCGTTAGATTGTACTAGATTGCTGGATTAAGACGCCAAGCTGTAAATTTTTATTTGCTTCATATCTAGTATTATTAACATAATTGCCAACTTGCAGCATCATTCCATGACAAGATTACTATACGTAATCATGGGTGGTTCTCGCAATAAGCCCCTTGGGGTTTCCAGAGAATCTCCTGAGTTACTAAATCAGCTTATTTATGACCATACCTGTAACAACATTGTAAATGAGTAACCAAATAAACTCACATTGATTGATTGATTGATTGATTGATCACAGTTTTCTGTCAAAAATATTGGAAAACGTGGTTGCTAATCGCCTTCATATTATATTTACAACCATCACTTATCAAATGATCTACAGTCTGCATATAAACGATTCCACTCTACCGAAACAACTCTTCTCAAGATACACAATGATATAGTTGATAACATGGGCAATGGCAAAGTCACAGCACTCACTTTAGTTGATCTCTCAACTGCTTTCAATACAATTGATCATTCAATCCTTTTATAACACCTCCATAGATATTTTGGCATTTCTGGCCCAGCTCTTCGGTGGTTCAAATCATATTTTTCAGACAGATATTAAAGTATTAACATATCTGGCACATTATTTTGCCCACAACACTTTCCATTTGGAGTGCTGCAAGGATCCGTCCTTGGCCCTGTTCTGTTCAGCTTATATACTACACCGCTCAGCCAAGTCATTACTACATTACACACAGGTTTACATATCACTTTCACAATCAAATGCACAAGAATATGTATCGACTTTAAGTGATTGTCTTACTGATATCTTGCTGTGGATGGAATCAAGTAAGCTAAAGCTTAATCCAGATAAAACAGACCTTATTATTATTGGCACTAAACAACAATGAAATAGGGTCATCAACCATTTTCCAGTTAAACTGCTTGGCAGTGATACATTCCCATCAGATACTGTTCGTAATCTTGGTGTTGTCTTTGATAGTGACTTCAACTTTCGCCAGCATATTTCTCAAGTATGTAAATCCTGTTTCTATCATATTTGTGATCTCCGTCGAATTTGGCGTCACATATCTATATCTACTGCTAAAACAATATCAGTGGCATTAATTAGTAGCCGCCTTGACTATTGCAATTCACTACTAAATAACATTGCTAAAAGACAATTGGCTAAACTCCAACGAGTACAAAATTGTCTGGCACGTATGGTTCTCAGGGCACCTCGGTTTTCACCGTCACTACCAATACTTAAACAGTTGCACTGGCTTCCAGTTTCTTATCGAATTGATTTTAAACTGTCCACTCTTACATATATCGTGCTCTATCTACACAACAACCACCCTACTTGGCTAGTCTCCTGCATCTTTCAAATATCCCTACGCAGCTAAGATCATCAATTTCACAACAACTTATTGTACCGAAAACAAAACTTAACTTGGGTAAACGTGCTTTCTCTGTCGCTGTGCCTAGGGTCTGGAATGAACTCCCTATCACCTTGAAAACATGTGAAACTATTACTATTTTCCAAAAAAATATCAAGACATCTATTCCAAATTTCATTTCCACCAATGTTCGGTTGTCCCTCGTTCTGATACTGACGTTTGCGCATCCCTGTTCACGATTATGCTTAATGATTCTGTTTTATTGCGCCTCTGAGCTCAGGTTCCTGAGGATATAGGCACCATAGAGGTTAATTATTATTATTATTTGAATACCATCCAAGTAGGTAGCTTTGAGGGGCATACCCATGTAGGTAGATTTTAGGGACATCCAGAGCCTTGGGGGTATATACATAGAATTAAGATAAAACAATAAACACTGGTTATCTATTCACATTGGTTTGTGCTATTTTATGAGAACCAAATCGTATAATCCTGAACATTATCATACTTGCACTGTTTATTATTTCAGCGATGTCAATGACAGGACCCGACCCACTACCAATTGTCTTCATCTTCTACGTATCTATCACCAGTCTGCTACTTATTATAGCTGCTATTGCTGCCTACAAGGTTTGTAGTTGTCATTGGTTTGCTACTTATCATAGCAGTCATGGGTTTGCTACTTATCATAGCAGTCATAGTTTTTTTAGTTATCACAGCAGTTGCTGGTTTGTTACTTATCACAAAAGTCATGGGTCATTACTTATCACATCAGTCATTGGTTTGTTACTTATCACAACAGTCATTGGTTTGTTACTTATCACATCAGTCATTGGTTTGTTACTTATCACAACAGTCATTGGTTTGTTACTTATCACAACAGTCATGGGCCATTACTTATTACAGCAGTCATTGGTTTGTTACTTATCACAATAGTCATTGGTTTGTTACTTATCACAACAGTCATTGATTTGTTACTTATCACAACAGTCATGGGCCATTACTTATCACAGCAGTCATTGGTTTGTTACTTACCACAACAGTAATTGGTTTGTTACTTATCACAACCGTCATGGGCCATTACTTATTACAGCAGTCATTGGTTTGTTACTTATCACAACAGTCATTGGTTTGTTACTTATCACAACAGTCATTGGTTTGTTACTTATCACAACAGTCATGGGCCATTACTTATCACATCAGTCATTGGTTTGTTACTTATCACAACAGTCATTGGTTTGTTACTTATCACAACAGTCATTGGTTTGTTACTTATCACAACAGTCATGGGCCATTACTTATCACAACAGTCATTGGTTTGTTACTTATCACAGCAGTCATTGGTGTGTTACTTATCACAGCAGTCATTGGTTTGTTACTTATCACAACAGTCATGGGCCATTACTGATCACAACAGTCATGGGCCATTACTTATCACAGCAGTCATTGGTTTGTTACTCATCACAGCAGTCATTGGTTTGTTACTTATCACAACAGTCATGGGCCATTACTTATCACAGCAGTCATTGGTTTGTTACTTATCACAGCAGTCATTGGTTTGTTACTTATCACAGCAGTCATTGGTTTGTTAGTTATCACAGCAGTCATTGGTTTGTTACTTATCACAACAGTCATGGGTCATTACTTATCACAACAGTCATTGGTTTGTTACTTATCACAACAGTCATGGGTCATTACTTATCACAACAGTCATTGCATGGTTTGTTACTTATCACAACAGTCATGGGTCATTACTTATCACAACAGTCATTGGTTTGTTACTTATCACAACAGTCATGGGTCATTACTTATCACAACAGTCATTGGTTTGTTACTTATCACAACAGTCATGGGTCATTACTTATCACAACAGTCATTGGTTTGTTACTTATCACAACAGTCATGGGTCATTACTTATCACAACAGTCATGGGCCATTACTTATCACAGCAGTCATTGGTTTGTTACTTATCACAGCAGTCACTGGTTTGTTACTTATCACAACAGTCATGGGCCATTACTTATCACAGCAGTCATTGGTTTGTTACTTATCGCAGTAGTCATTGGTGTGTTACTTATTACAACAGTCATGGGCCATTACTTATCACAGCAGTCATTGGTTTGTTACTTATCACAGCAGTCATTGGTTTGTTACTTATTACAACAGTCATGGGCCATTACTTATCACAGCAGTCATTGGTTTGTTACTTATCACAGCAGTCATTGGTTTGTTACTTATTACAGCAGTCATTGGTTTGTTAGTTATCACAGCAGTCATTGGTTTGCTACTTATCACAGCAGTCATTGGTTTGTTAGTTATCACAGCAGTCATTGGTTTGCTACTTATCACAGCAGTCATTGGTTTGTTAGTTATCACAGCAGTCATTGGTTTGCTACTTATCACAGCAGTCATTGGTTTGTTAGTTATCACAGCAGTCATTGGTTTGCTACTTATCACAGCAGTCATTGGTCTGTTGCTTATCACAGCAGTCATTGGTTTGCTACTTATCACATGTCATAGGTTTGGTACTTATTGTACCTCCTGGCTGGTACCGCAAGTTTCAGTTGGGGTTAAATTCCTTTCACAACAACATAAATTTATCAGAAATACCAGTGATTCAATTTAACTTTTTGTAACATTTTGGTAGTTTGTATGAATGTTTTATAGTTCCACATCGCAGGTATTCAGAAAGGTTCCAAAGGCAAATTATATCAATGTGTTCAAAGGTCTATATCCTTTATTATAAATTTAACAGATATTTTATGTACTTAAATTTAATTCTTCTTTGTTTTGTCCTGAAGTGGGATGCAAGGCGCAAGATTGTCAAGCTCGTTGCTTTGACCGACAGCGAATTTGACGACACTAAAAATTCAATATCAGATCGTTCAACGGTGGAATTTGAATTGCCTCCTGTGGTCAAAAGTGACATGTTGCTCAGTCATAAAGTGTCGGCACGCTTGCATAAACAAACTATGCAGACACATAATACACGTCAGAACCACTGGTGAGTGGCTAGTAATAAATAAATTAAAGTGAATTTTCCTTATTTAAAAGGAATGTAAAATTTTCATTGGTTAACTGAATGACTGTTTTGTATTAATTGAAACACTGAATTTATTAGAATTTATAACATATCGGTTATAGTTAGTTAATTAAGGGAAGGGAGATTGAGAGAATTTATAACATCTCAATTATAGTTAGTTAATTAATGGGAGGGAGGTTGATAGGATTTTTTTTAATTTGCATAGTGTTATTTTCCTGCCCAAGTTGTACAGTAGGTCATAGTGAATAAAATATCAAATATAGTGTGACTGAAGGTATAACAAGAGTATAAACATCTTGTAACTGCAGGGGCTGCAACAATAAGAGTATATTATAAAAAATGGTGACAGGCAGAATCCATCTTTCAAGTGCGGAGTCGGGAAAAAAAAATCTACAAATCAGTACGAAAAACTCGCCAAGAATGACGAGAATGATGATGAACTGACCGTGCCAGCACCCGGTGTGATACTGAATGTTTGGACAAGAAACAGACACAGCTCCAGCACTTCAAACTTGAGGAGATGGAAAGGAAAACATTCTTATTCACGGGCTGCCGGAGACGGGCGATAACGAGGATACAGCTGACGAAGTGGTGAAGTTAGCATGCAAGGCGGGCATGACAGTCACCACCGATCAAGTGGCAAGCCACGCTGGATCATTGCGAAATTCGTGAGGAGAATGATTAAAACAGACTTTATGCGTAAGAAGTAAAATTTTCAAAGTGATACCGGGCTGAGAGTTTTCATGACCGATGATCTCACCAAAATGCGAGCGAAACTACTGTACGAACTCAAGCAGGATGACGAGATGGCGTATTCACTTGACTGCAAGCTATTCTGTGTAAAGAAAATGCCGAACAATGAAGAGAAATGTTTCAAGATCGTCTCTCCAGATGACCTCTTTATCATCGGGTGGGCCGAGGAGAAATTGAAGGGACTCGGGTTTTATCTGTAGTGAACTTTCATCCTCATTTTCTCTCCTTGTGAACACTCAATATTTCATTATGGCTACAAAATATCCTTGTAGCATATGCATTCAAAAATGTTAAATCAAACTTTTTGTGACCAACGTAAACTTTGGGTGCATTGTTAGTGTGCAAACCTTGCAAATGAACAGTTTACTTTTTTGTAGTGTTTGTAAAGACTGATTTAACTGATAAAGAAATTTTTTTTTATTTATTAGGTGTCGATGATGATATAATTGACTTGTATGAACAATGTGCACATCTTAACTATGCACAATTTACTTAGAGAAAAATGAGCATTCTATTAATGATGATATAGACTCAGACAACAATTGATATAACAGAGTTAATGCTGATAGTGTTTACTTTACAGAGAATGAATTCAATACCAAAATTGTGCCGAAAAATCAAGGCTGATCCAATTTTTCAATAATACACTTTAATGTCAGAAGTATGTCTGCTAACTTTAACAAACTAAAAGCATGTATTTCATTATTAGACTGTACTTTTGATGTCATTGCATTTTCAGAAACCTGGATGAATGAAAATGATAAATTCCAGTTAGAAAATTGTTTTTACACTTCTAGAAACCAACGGATTGGAGGTGGAGTTGCATTGTATATAAATAAGTCTATAAAACACAAACCCCTAACTACTATATCAAAGTGTATAGAAAACACAAACCCCTAACTACTATATCAAAGTGTATAGAAAACACAAACCCCTAACTACTATATCAAAGTGTATAGAAAACACAAACCCCTAACTACTATATCAAAGTGTATAAAAAACTGTGCAGAAATTATTTGTGAAGAAATCACTACTAGTAATGCATTTGTCTATCGTGCACCAAATACTGATCTAGCTTTATTATTAAATATTAAATGAACATATAGATCATATGTTTAATAACTGCAATGGTAAAACAGTGTATTTATGTAGAGATTTTAATGTAGATCTCCTGCAATACATAAATCCTGCTGCTACAAACAATTTCATTGATCACTTATATAGTTGTGGTTTATACCCTTTAATAACAAAGCATATATAGTTGTGGTTTACACCCTTTAATAACAAAGTATATATAGTTGTGGTTTACACCCTTTAATAACAAAGCATAGTGCAACACTTATAGATGACATATTTACAACAGAGTCCACAGTTAGTGGCTTACTTATAAATGATCTAAGTGACCACTTACCTGTTTTCCAAATTTGTGATTATGTTGATAACTTTCATCAAATTGTAAACCAGTCTTTTAAAACAAGGTCAATCAATGGAGAACAATTACAGGCATTTATCAATACATTAGCAATTATGAAATGGGATGAAATATTGAACAACGATGATGTTAAGTCATGCTATAAGAAGTTTATAGAAATGTTCAAAAATATTTACGAGGCTAGTTTTCCTGTTAGAACCATTTCTCGAAAGGATAAAATTCGACATAAACCATGGATGACTTCAGGATTTAAAAATGCATGTAAAAAAAGAATATACTGTACAAACGTTTCCTAAAAACAAGAAGTGATGTCGCTGAAGTTTGATATAAAACATATAAGAATAAACTTGCATCTATCTTGAGACATTGTGAGAAGGAGTATTACTCTAACATGTTAGAAGAAAGTTAAAAAAATATTAAGGAAGGAGTATTACTTTAACCTGTTAGAAGAAAGTAAACAAAATATTAAGGAAGGAGTATTACTTTAACCTGTTAGAAGAAAGTAAACAAAATATTAAGGAAGGAGTGTTACTTTAACCTGTTAGAAGAAAGTAAACAAAATATTAAGGAAGGAGTATTACTCTAACATGTTAGAAGAAAGTAAACAAAATATTAAGGAAGGAGTATTACTTTAACCTGTTAGAAGAAAGTGAACAAAATATTAAGGAAGGAGTGTTACTCTAACATGTTAGAAGAAAGTAAACAAAATATTAAGGAAGGAGTATTACTTTAACCTGTTAGAAGAAAGAAAACAAAATATTAAGGAAGGAGTATTACTTTAACCTGTTAGAAGAAAGTAAACAAAATATTAAGGAAGGAGTGTTACTCTAACTTGTTAGAAGAAAGTTAAAAAAATATTAAGGAAGGAGTATTACTTTAACCTGTTAGAAGAAAGTAAACAAAATATTAAGGAAGGAGTATTTCTTTAACCTGTTAGAAGAAAGTAAACAAAATATTAAGGAAGGAGTATTTCTTTAACCTGTTAGAAGAAAGTGAACAAAATATTAAGGAAGGAGTATTACTTTAACCTGTTAGAAGAAAGTAAACAAAATATTAAGGAAGGAGTATTACTTTAACATGTTAGAAGAAAGTAAACAAAATATTAAGGAAGGAGTATTTCTTTAACCTGTTAGAAGAAAGTAAACAAAATATTAAGGAAGGAGTATTTCTTTAACCTGTTAGAAGAAAGTGAACAAAATATTAAGGAAGGAGTATTACTTTAACCTGTTAGAAGAAAGTAAACAAAATATTAAGGAAGGAGTATTACTTTAACCTGTTAGAAGAAAGTAAACAAAATATTAAGGAAGGAGTGTTACTCTAACATGTTAGAAGAAAGTAAACAAAATATTAAGGAAGGAGTATTACTCTAACATGTTAGAAGAAAGTGAACAAAATATTAAGGAAGGAGTATTACTTTAACCTGTTAGAAGAAAGTGAACAAAATATTAAGGAAGGAGTATTACTTTAACCTGTTAGAAGAAAGTGAACAAAATATTAAGGAAGGAGTGTTACTCTAACATGTTAGAAGAAAGTAAACAAAATATTAAGGAAGGAGTATTACTCTAACATGTTAGAAGAAAGTAAACAGATTATTAAGGAAGGAGTATTACTTTAACCTGTTAGAAAAAAGTAAACAAAATATTAAGGAAGGAGTATTACTTTAACCTGTTAGAAGAAAGTGAAAAAAATATTAAGGAAGGAGTGTTACTTTAACCTGTTAGAAGAAAGTAAACAAAATATTAAGGAAGGAGTATTACTCTAACATGTTAGAAGAAAGTAAACAGATTATTAAGGAAGGAGTATTACTTTAACCTGTTAGAAAAAAGTAAACAAAATATTAAGGAAGGAGTATTACTTTAACCTGTTAGAAGAAAGTAAACAAAATATTAAGGAAGGAGTATTACTTTAACCTGTTAGAAGAAAGTAAACAAAATATTAAGGAAGGAGTATTACTTTAACCTGTTAGAAGAAAGTAAACAAAATATTAAGGAAGGAGTATTACTTTAACCTGTTAGAAGAAAGTGAACAAAATATTAAGGAAGGAGTATTACTCTAACATGTTAGAAGAAAGTAAACAAAATATTAAGGAAGGAGTGTTACTTTAACCTGTTAGAAGAAAGTGAACAAAATATTAAGGAAGGAGTATTACTTTAACCTGTTAGAAGAAAGTAAACAAAATATTAAGGAAGGAGTATTACTTTAACCTGTTAGAAGAAAGTAAACAAAATATTAAGGAAGGAGTATTACTTTAACCTGTTAGAAGAAAGTAAACAAAATATTAAGGAAGGAGTGTTACTCTAACATGTTAGAAGAAAGTAAACAAAATATTAAGGAAGGAGTATTACTCTAACATGTTAGAAGAAAGTAAACAAAATATTAAGGAAGGAGTATTACTTTAACCTGTTAGAAGAAAGTGAACAAAATATTAAGAAAGGAGTATTACTCTAACATGTTAGAAGAAAGTAAACAAAATATTAAGGAAGGAGTATTACTTTAACCTGTTAGAAGAAAGTAAACAAAATATTAAGGAAGGAGTATTACTTTAACCTGTTAGAAGAAAGTAAACAAAATATTAAGGAAGGAGTGTTACTCTAACATGTTAGAAGAAAGTAAAAAAAATATTAAGGAAGAAGTATTTCTTTAACCTGTTAGAAGAAAGTAAAAAAAATATTAAGGAAGGAGTATTACTTTAACCTGTTAGAAGAAAGTAAACAAAATATTAAGGAAGAAGTATTTCTTTAACCTGTTAGAAGAAAGTAAACAAAATATTAAGGAAACATGGAAAATCATTAACAAATTATTGAATAAAAAATCTATAAAAAATTCATCTTATCCATCTGAATTTAAAAACAATGGATAAACTATTTCAGGGTATAAGAATACTGCAGAACATTTCAACCAGTTTTTTTTAACATGGGCCAACATTAGCTAAAAGTATACCGAAATGTAATACAAATTTTAAGTCTTTCTTAGGTGACAGAATGGAAGAAACATTATTTTTGAAATCAGTCACTGATGATGAATTATTAACTATTGTGCATAAATGTAAAAGTCTAAAGGTTATGATGGCATTGATATGCATTTAATAAAAAAATCATTCCTCATATATTAGCTCCATTAAAACATATATGTAACTCTTCATTAGAACAAGGTGTGTTTCCAGATGATATGAAAAATTGCCCGAGTGATTCCTTTATTCAAATCAGGGGACGATCAAATTGTCTTCAATTATAGGCCTATATCTCTACTACCTCAATTTTCTAAGATTCTAGAAAACATATTCAACTACAGAATAATGAATTTTCTAAATATAAAACAAGTATTGTATATCCGTCAGTATGGTTTTAGAAAAATATGTCCACTTCCATAGCAATTATGGAATTAGTGGAGGAAATTACAAATGCAATGGATAAGAGAAAGCTTACCATTGTTGTTTTTATTGATTTAAAGAAAGCTTTCGACATGGTGCATCACAACATTCTTGTTGATAAACTTGATCATTATGGTGTTAGGGGTGTAGCCAATAATGGCTGTAGTTATTTAGGTAACAGGAAACAGTAGGTATGTTTCAATGGTATGCATTCAAGTTATTCCACTGTTACTTGTGATGTACCACAAGGGTCAATTCTAGGGCCAACTCTTTTTATTATGTATGTTAATGACTTATGTAATGTTTCACACTTAAAGTCCATACTGTTCGCAGATGACACCAGTTTTTTTTTTGAAGGAAGTGATTTGTTGGAAATGTGTACAAATGTGTCAACTGAATGGACAAACAATATACATGGTTTAAAGTAAACAAGCTCTCACTTAATTTATCAAAAACAAATTTCATGGTTTTCTGACAAACAAATGTCCCATGTCACATGTGAATATAATATCTCCATAGACAATATTAAAATTGAATTAAGTAAATTGTATTAAGTTCTTTGGTATATAAATTGATTGTAAACTCACATGGTCTAAACATGTGAATACTATACATATTAAAATTGCAAAGAATCTTTCAGTAATGTGTCATGTTAAATGGCTGTTGAATCGGACTGCTCTGTACACTTTATATTGTTCACTTGTACTACCTTACATCTGCTACTGTTGTGAAATATGGGGGAACACTTAAAAATAGAATTCAGCCATTGTAAATCTTACAGAAACGTGCAATCATAATGTATGGTCAATTGGAATACACAGCTCACTCTAAACCAGCTTTCTTTAAATTTAATGCACTTACTATTTTTGACACAAATTAATGCCAAATAATTTTCCTTCTTGTTTTAAAATGGTACATACCACTCATGCTCACAATACACACCAAGAAAATAACTTTGAAACTAAGTATTGCAGAACAACATTGAAATCTGTGTGTATCAATGTGAAAGGTGCAAATATGGGGAATTGCTTAAATAAATATATTAAACATTGCACTAATGTCTTTGCCTTTAAGAAAATGTACAGATCATTATTGGTCAGTAAATACAATATAAAAATTATAGTCTTCTTTTACATTACATTTTTTGTGACTACTTTCTAATTTTAATTGTGTGTCAAATTTATTTAGATTAATTATATTTATTTCATTTGTCAAATCATCTATAAATTCATGTATGTATTATGAAATGGGAAATGTTAATTACACTTCTTGCATTTACCTTCAACATTTAAATATAGGTTTTCAGTGTGTATTACAGGGTATAGCAGCTTAATGCTGCTGTCACATAAATCTTTACTGCATTCACTATGTTGTATGTTTGTATATATGTTGTTGAAATGTTGAATATTATAGTTGAATATAATGAAAATTCAATTCAATAAATGTCTTGTGACTGCAGTGGCTACAACAATAAGAGCATAAACGTTTTGTAGCAAGATTATTAATGTATTGTGACTGAATAGTCAGCTGCTACAACAAGAGTATAAATGTCTTATGACTCCAGCGGTCGCTACAACAAGAGTATAGATGTATTGTGACTGCAGGGGCTGCTATGACGAGTATAAATGTCTTTTGACTGCAGGGGCCGCTATAACAAGAGTATAAATGCAAGTGAAAGGCGCAAGATGATGGAAGTACGGCGCCACAGCACTCGAGACAGGATTATAAAGCACAAGAACCACAAGAAGAGTGAGGTTGGTTGGGCAGTGGTAGTGCCACATACGTTAGTGACTATGAGACGAGGCCATTTATATTCACTGTCACATGGTAGCACGACTTGCGAACCACATCAACCACAGACACCAAATTCCATCTCCAACTCCACGAAGCATTCCCACGAGAAGTTTCAGGTGGAATGGAAGTCATCCCAGGAACTGGTCGAGTCCTCAAAATCCCCCCACAGGTCGAGATCGCTCAACCAGGCGGACATCCCTATTATCATCCTCGAAGCAGCCAGTTCGATCATGAGTTTCGATCAGTCTGGTAGTAGTAGTCGTCATAGTAGTCGTAATCGTCATGTCAATAGACTCAAGTAAAACAAATGTGTTGGTCATAGAGCTAAAGGGATGTACAACAAGTGTCACTGGTTAACTAGCTGATACGCAGCTAGTTCATTTTAGGCATTTTGTATGATTAAAATTCATAAATTCTCTTAACTCTTCCATCTTAAAATATATCTAATTGAACAATATTATACGTTGTGCTTTGAAATTTTATTGCTGTAGAATATTTATCATCAGAAACTACATCAATCAGGAATAAAGTTGACGTCTCACAAAGCTACAGTTGTAGACACGAGCTGTTTCTCTATTTAATTCTTAATTGCTGTATTTAATTATTTATGCTTTGAAAGCCGAGAAAACCAAGAAAACCAAGACAAACTGTCTGGCATCTCCAGCCCAGTATCAGCTGCAGGCATTGTTTACTGATATATGGTTTGTGACTTGTCTTGTTAAAACTTTTTAAACATCCACCAATTTTATTTCAAAATTCTCAGCTGTTTTCTCCGTGTTGTTATTCACTAGAACAGAGGCTTGGATTCATCTAGATTTTCATGAAATGCATGAGGCCTATGTTTCCTTTGACAGAGTGACTTTTCATTGTGGTGCTGCACCGTTCGTCAGTATGTGTTGTGGTGAATTATGGTCGGAATGCCCCTCTGCTGAATGCACCGGCGCAATGCCCCAACCGCTTAGTCAGAATGTGCCAACCGCTTGGTCGGAATGCCCAACTGATGGTCGGAATGCTCCACTGATGGTCGGAATGCTCCACTGATTTTAATACTGTCAAACATATATACAAACAACTAAGGGATGTATATCAGTATATTACACCAGAACACTACATCGAAATTGTAACTTTTGAACCGTTTTTTAAAGCTTCCTTCAGCCATTTTAGTGTCCATTTTCTATAAAGTACAGCGTTATATTTCACCATTTTTATGCTCAGGTCATTACGATGATAATAAATTATAAAAAAATTTTTTTTTCTCATTTCGAATATAAAACCAAAGTTATTTTTGATACATTTTTTGTTCTTTTTATGAAACATCTGCGTGACTTATGCTTCGTTCAATATTTCCCATGGCCAGACCGTAGCCATAGCCAATTAACCATAGATAGAATTCGCCGCCACATTTTCTGATTTGCCATAGATGGAACAATAAACAATTTCTGTTTGTTAATGCAACAAAGCCAACTGTTTTTGATCAATACAATATTTCCCATCAGACTAAAGTACTGGGTCCTGGCGACTGTGCTTGCGAATGTGAAGTGATAGTGTCTTGTTAACACCTGGCTATTTTATGAGATAAAGCTTTGGATGATGTAAAACAGACATGGCTTTCCTTTGATGACTAGTGCAGGAATAGCAATGCTCAAAATAAGTGCTAATCCGTTAAACACCAACTAGTGGAAATTCCTACTAGCCCTCTCGTCGACCGTGAATGCTTTGAATGGAGATTAGGACATGAGTAGATCTTCCGTCATCTGTAAATCGCATCTATTGACTTCAAAGGGAGTCTCTCGCACAGAGCACAAGTTCAAAAAGTTCTGATTAAAATCAGATTCACTAACATCACCCTTGAGGACTGACATCAATGGAGACGTATTGTGAACAACTGTTATGGGATCTGTCTGGACGACCAGCTAATGATGATGAACATCGTCTTTATTCTACATTAAAATTTTATTAATAGTAGTTTAAGATGTTGTTAACTGTTTTTGTCCAAATACATAAATGTGTAAATAACGTATTAAAATCAGTGGAGCATCAAGTGGTTGGTGCATTCCTACCAAGCGGTTGGTGCATTCCTACCAAGCGGTTGGTGCATTCCTACCAAGCGGTTGGTGCATTCCTACCAAGCGGTTGGTGCATTCCTACCAAGCGGTTGGTGCATTCCTACTAAGTGGTTGGTGCATTCCGACCAAGCGGTTGGTGCATTCCTACCAAGCGGTTGGTGCATTCCGACCAAGCGGTTGGTGCATTCCGACCAAGTGGTTGGTGCATTCCTACCAAGCGGTTGGTGCATTCCGACCAAGCGGTTGGAGCATTCCTACCAAGTGGTTGGTGCATTCCTACCAAGTGGTTGGAGCATTCCTACCAAGTGGTTGGTGCATTCCTACCAAGCGGTTGGTGCATTCCTACCATGTGGTTGGTGCATTCCGACCAAGCGGTTTGAGCATTCCTACCAAGTGGTTGGTGCATTCTGACCAAGTGGTTGGTGCATTCCTACCAAGTGGTTGGTGCATTCCTACCAAGCGGTTGGTGCATTCCTACCAAGCGGTTGGTGCATTCCTACCAAGTGGTTGGTGCATTCCGACCAAGCGGTTGGTGCATTCTGACCAAGCGGTTGGTGCATTCCTACCAAGCGGTTGGTGCATTCCGACCAAGTGGTTGGTGCATTCCTACCAAGCGGTTGGTGCATTCCGACCAAGCGGTTGGAGCATTCCTACCAAGTGGTTGGTGCATTCCTACCAAGTGGTTGGAGCATTCCTACCAAGTGGTTGGTGCATTCCTACCAAGCGGTTGGTGCATTCCTACCAAGCGGTTGGTGCATTCCGACCAAGCGGTTGGAGCATTCCTACCAAGTGGTTGGTGCATTCTGACCAAGTGGTTGGTGCATTCCGACCAAGCGGTTGGTGCATTCCTACCAAGCGGTTGGTGCATTCCTACCAAGTGGTTGGTGCATTCTGACCAAGTGGTTGGTGCATTCCTACCAAGTGGTTGGTGCATTCCTACCAAGCGGTTGGTGCATTCCTACCAAGCGGTTGGTGCATTCCTACCAAGTGGTTGGTGCATTCCGACCAAGCGGTTGGTGCATTCCTACCAAGCGGTTGGTGCATTCCGACCAAGTGGTTGGTGCATTCCTACCAAGCGGTTGGTGCATTCCGACCAAGTGGTTGGTGCATTCCTACCAAGTGGTTGGTGCATTCCTACCAAGCGGTTGGTGCATTCCTACCAAGCGGTTGGTGCATTCCTACCAAGTGGTTGGTGCATTCCGACCAAGCGGTTGGTGCATTCCGACCAAGCGGTTGGTGCATTCCTACCAAGCGGTTGGTGCATTCCGACCAAGTGGTTGGTGCATTCCTACCAAGCGGTTGGTGCATTCCGACCAAGCGGTTGGAGCATTCCTACCAAGTGGTTGGTGCATTCCTACCAAGTGGTTGGAGCATTCCTACCAAGTGGTTGGTGCATTCCTACCAAGCGGTTGGTGCATTCCTACCAAGCGGTTGGTGCATTCCGACCAAGCGGTTGGAGCATTCCTACCAAGTGGTTGGTGCATTCTGACCAAGTGGTTGGTGCATTCCGACCAAGCGGTTGGTGCATTCCTACCAAGCGGTTGGTGCATTCCTACCAAGCGGTTGGTGCATTCCGACCAAGCGGTTGGAGCATTCCTACCAAGTGGTTGGTGCATTCCTACCAAGCGGTTGGTGCATTCCTACCAAGCGGTTGGTGCATTCCGACCAAGCTGTTGGAGCATTCCTACCAAGTGGTTGGTGCATTCCTACCAAGCGGATGGTGCATTCCTACCAAGCGGATGGTGCATTCCTACCAAGCGGATGGTGCATTCCAACCAAGCGGTTGGTGCATTCAGACCAAGCGGTTGGCGCATTCCGACCAAGCAGTTGGTGCATTCCTACCAAGCGGTTGGTGCATTCCGACCAAGCGGTTGGTGCATTCCTACCAAGCGGTTGGTGCATTCCTACCAAGCGGTTGGTGCATTCCGACCAAGCGGTTGGTGCATTCCTACCAAGCGGTTGGTGCATTCCGACCAAGTGGTTGGTGCATTCCTACCAAGCGGTTGGTGCATTCCGACCAAGCGGTTGGAGCATTCCTACCAAGTGGTTGGTGCATTCCTACCAAGTGGTTGGAGCATTCCTACCAAGTGGTTGGTGCATTCCTACCAAGCGGTTGGTGCATTCCTACCAAGTGGTTGGTGCATTCCGACCAAGCGGTTGGAGCATTCCTACCAAGTGGTTGGTGCATTCTGACCAAGTGGTTGGTGCATTCCGACCAAGCGGTTGGTGCATTCCTACCAAGCGGTTGGTGCATTCCTACCAAGCGGTTGGTGCATTCCGACCAAGCGGTTGGAGCATTCCTACCAAGTGGTTGGTGCATTCCTACCAAGCGGTTGGTGCATTCCTACCAAGCGGTTGGTGCATTCCTACCAAGTGGTTGGTGCATTCCGACCAAGCGGTTGGTGCATTCCTACCATGCGGTTGGTGCATTCCTACCAAGCGGTTGGTGCATTCCGACCAAGTGGTTGGTGCATTCCTACCAAGCGGTTGGTGCATTCCGACCAAGCGGTTGGAGCATTCCTACCAAGTGGTTGGTGCATTCCTACCAAGTGGTTGGAGCATTCCTACCAAGTGGTTGGTGCATTCCTACCAAGCGGTTGGTGCATTCCTACCAAGTGGTTGGTGCATTCCGACCAAGCGGTTGGAGCATTCCTACCAAGTGGTTGGTGCATTCTGACCAAGTGGTTGGTGCATTCCGACCAAGCGGTTGGTGCATTCCTACCAAGCGGTTGGTGCATTCCTACCAAGCGGTTGGTGCATTCCGACCAAGCGTTTGGAGCATTCCTACCAAGTGGTTGGTGCATTCCTACCAAGCGGTTGGTGCATTCCGACCAAGCAGTTGGAGCATTCCTACCAAGTGGTTGGTGCATTCCTACCAAGCGGATGGTGCATTCCTACCAAGCGGATGGTGCATTCCTACCAAGCGGATGGTGCATTCCAACCAAGCGGTTGGTGCATTCAGACCAAGCGGTTGGCGCATTCAGACCAAGCGGTTGGTGCATTCCAACCAAGCGGTTGGCGCATTCCGACTAAGCAGTTGGGACACTGTGATGGTGCATTCAGACAAGGGAGTATTCCGGCCATTTACCGTTGTGGTATATTTATATCATTGAGTGATTGACATACTTGGGTAATTGGAATAAAACAAACAGTTAAGACACCTAAACAATTGACATCATTGTTTTGCTGTGAGCTCAAACAATGTTACATTTATGACAATGCTTGCTCGATCACTTTCAAAATATAATGTATTATTGGCATACTAGAATCAGGCACGCGGTGTTGTGGATATACGATTGATCATTGTCGGTATGATGTATGCTTGGCATACTAGGATCAGGCACACATTGTGGATATATGATTGTTGGTATGATGTATGCTTGGCACACTAGGATCAGGCACGCGTTGTTGTGGATATATCAGATTGTTGGTATGATGTATTCTTGGCACACTAGGATCAGGCACGCGTTGTTGTGGATATATCAGATTGTTGGTATGATGTATTCTTGGCATACCAAGATCAGGCACACGTTGTGGATATACGATTGTTGGTATGATGTATTCTGGGCATACTAGGATCAGGCACGCATTGTTATGGATATACGATTGTTCAGCAAACACTCTAAAGGCAGGTTTATACAAAATATTTTTGTCCCGATTTGTCTGGCGACAGTCACAGTGTAGGACAGGTTCTGTAGCACGATATCTTGTGACACTGTCAGCTGACAAATCACTGTGTAAATAACAGGTGATGACAAATGTAGTATTATATTATCCACCAGAGGCGCCAGCGGTTTTCTTGGGTAGCCTTTCTTTACAGGTTACAATAAAATATCGAATGATTTCTATAAAGGTGATTGCATACGTTAGTGTATCGTACAAATCAAACACACCCATGCATGATGCTTGTATATTATGTACATCTGCTTGAAGTAGTATATCTGTACTGACGACAACAAACAATGATGGACTTTATGTGCTGCACCGCATCAAATAATGAAGCCAATTGGCTGACAAGGTTAACTAACTGTAGTCAACGAGTGTTGGTCTAGTTCACGGGTTCCCAAACTTTTTCAACATCTGTCTTCTGACAGAGTTCCACAGCTTCATGTGTCACAAGTAATGTGTTGTTCTAAAATAACTGTGCAGGTTTGCCAAGGATCCCCTGAACTACGTGGTAGCCCTAAGTTTAGGAACCCCTAAGTATTACTCGAACAACCTATCACTCAGACACTGCGGCAACTAAACAATGAGAGTTCTACAATCAATAGTAATTTTTATTAAACATTTTGAGAATGGTATTGTTTAGGTTAGGAGAAAACACGACAATATAATTGTTATGTATATACGAGGTGCCTTGTTCTGTATGAAACACTAAAACTTGTGTGTAAACAACTGTTCATTTGTTTCACGTGTGTTCAATTCAATGTACGTCTCAATTCCGGTAGTAGTAGTAGTCGTAGGTAGAGTAGAGGTTAGGATTTAACTGACCTTGTCTTCTCCATAAAATACATATCATACACCACACAGAGTACACCACACAGAGTACACCACACAGAGTACACCACACAGAGTACACCATCTTTCTACACAATATACACAGCAAACCAGATGCTGCCGGATGGTGGTCAGACAGCTTGGTTTAGGATGTATCTAATGTCTCAACACACTGAATATGTTCCTGATCGTCTGGCAGGCATATGATGCACAGCTATCATTGTTGGTGTGCACATCTGTGTGTGATGTCATTCGAGTCTTTCCAGATGTCACTGCCAAAGAAGGCTGCAAGAAGAACAAGAACATTTCACAGAGGTGGGGGGAGGGGGGGAGGGGGGAGGGGGGAGGGGGGCCAGTACAGGATATACTAAAATTCATGTATGTCATATAATAGCATAAATAAGCAGATGAAAAATATGTCGCATAAAACCTCTGAAGTTCAGGGACTTGAAAATTGTTTGTGGTTGACAGATTTGTATCACGATTTAAAAGTTAATTAATAGATCATGTCAGGCATGAAGCAGCGTTAAAAAAAGAACAGTGTAGTAGACTGGATATAAAGAAGTGATAATTTTCACAGTTCTACTTCTAGGATGATTAACTGAACAAATTAGATACATTGAATAAATTCCTGGTACTAGAGCTAAGTGTGAATATGCTTAAAACATTATGTGATATCTGATTTAAGGCGGGCTATGTACATAGATAAAAACTTGGACTCTTGATAAGTCAACGGCATCCTTCTTCACTTGCCACATGGAGCATGTGACTTCAGATGGAAATCTTGTGAAATGTTACTTATATGAATGTAAGCATAATTTGAGCAAACAACCTAACTGAAATGTTGGTTGTTTCGGTGAAATAATATTTGGACAGATAGTAATAGTAATAGTAACTATGCACCACTCAGTAAGCAACATTTACGAATGTAAACCTTTTTTATGTCATTCATGTTTCCAGGTCAAGCTTTTGATAAAGTGCCACTTCAAAGATTACTACTTAAATTAAAAGCCCATGTTATCGGGGATGGCATAATCGACTGGATAGAACAATGGCTGTCTGACAGAAGAGAGCGTGTTGAAGTAGTAGATGGGGAGGTTTCAAACTGGAAATCAGTTTTGAGTGGGGTACCACAAGGATCAGTATTAGGACCTTTATTATTCTTAAAATATATCAATGACTTGGAAGATAATATAACAAGCAATGTACTGAAATTTGGGGATGACACAAAAGTCTTGAGAAGGGTTAACACTAACACTGACACACATTTACAAAACGATCTAGACAGATTAGTGAAATGGTCTGAGAAATGGCAGATGTTAAATTTTGGGAAATGTAAACGCCTACATACAGGACATGGGAACTTGGATGTAAACTATAAAATGGGAGATACTGTTCTGGGTACTACTGTAAAAGAAAAGGACTTAGGAGTTACAATAAGCACTGATATGAAAGTTTCAGAGCAGTGTGGTATTGCAGCTTCAAAGAGTAATCAAATTCTTGGTTTGATTAGGAGAAATATAACATACAAGGGGAAAAAGCTAATTATACCACTGTATAATGCAATAATTAGACCTCATTTAGAGTACTGTGTACAAGCTTGGAGACCATATTGTAAGAAGGATATAGATACACTTGAAAGAATACACAGGAGAGCAACTAAACTGAGAGACCTTAGTTTAACAAGAGATTTAACAAGATTGCCATCTCGAACAACAAGTTCCAGATGGCAAGTGGACAAGGAAGCCAATGGCTTATCGAGAGTCCAACAATTTTCTCATCTATGTGTAGCCCGCCCTTATCAGATATCTGTCAATTCTATTTTTAAACATATTCACACTACTAGCATTAACACAATTATTTGGCAGTTTGTTCCATTCATTTATCACCCTCTGTGAGAAAGAGTACTTTCTCATGTCCAACCTACACTGCTCCTTAACTAATGCTGCTTTGTGACCTCTGGTTCTACTGCCTTCTTTAAGTTTGAAGAACATATTCCTATCAACATCCTCATAACCGTTCACTATTTTAAACACTTCTATTTGGTCTCCTCTTAGTCTCCTGGTCTCTAGTGTTGTCAAACCACACTGTAATAAGCGACTTTCGTAACTAAGGTCTCTTAATTCTGGAATCATTTTAGTTGCTCTTCGTTGTATTCTTTCTAGCTTGTCTATGTCTTTTTTACGATATGGCCTCCATGCTTGAATACAATATTCCAAATTTGGTCTAACTATTGCTTTGTACAGGGGTACAATTAGATGTTTCTCCTTATATGTGATAGTTCTCCTAATTAGCCCTAGAATTTGATTTCCTTTCGAAGCAGCAATCCCACATTGCTCTGAAACTTTCATGTCAGCACTAAATGTGACTCCTAAATCCTTTTCTTGTGTGGTTCTACCTAGTACAGCATCCCCCATTTTATATTCCTCGTCCATATTTCCATGTCCTATGTGTATACATTTACACTTCCCAAAATTGAATAACATTTGCCATTTTTCTGACCATTTAACAAATTTTTCTAGATCATCCTGTAAACTTTGTTTATCTGTATCATTAGTAACCTTTCTGAATACTTTTGTGTCATCTGCAAATTTTAGTACTTTGCTAGATATGTCATCCTCCAAATCATTTATATATATTAAAAACAGTATAGGGCCTAATACTGATCCCTGTGGTACCCCACTCAAATCAGATTTCCAGTTTGAAATTTCACCATCTACTATTACTCTCTGTCTTCTGTGTGTAAGCCACTTTTCTATCCAGTTGATTACATCATTGCCTATACCATGGGCTTTTAGAATGACTGAAAGAATGTGGTTTAACAACACTAGAGACAAGGAGGTTAAGAGGAGATAAAATTTAAGATTTTAAGATATTGAATGGGTATGAAAATATTTATAGAAAATTTTTTTCTCACTCAAGAAAGGCAATAGAACTAGAGGACATGAGGTAACATTAGTAAAGGATCGGTGTAGATTGGATATCAGGAAGTACTCTTTCTCACAGAGGACAATCAATGAATGGAACAAATTATCTACAGATTGTGTAACTGCTAGCAGCGTGAATATGTTTAAAAACAAGGTTGACACATATCTCAGGAGGGCAGATTACACATAGATTACAAATGTTGGACTCTCTGTAAGCCAATGGCTTCCTTGTCCACTTGCCATCTGGGCCTTTGCCTTGGACGGCAATCTTGTTAAATCTTGTTAAATTCTGTAGTCATCTACTAGTTAAAAAAACATCATGCCACGATTAGCAGTCATCTGGAAGAAAGAATTTGTACGGCATCATGTGAAAGAGAGGCTGGGTAATTACCTGAGTACTGACAGTGGTGGCATTCCAGGTTCACTTCCCTTTTTAAACCCTGAAACAGATAAGATAATTAGTTAATAAAAAATTTAATAAGAGGTGGATTTAGCACCCGGAATAAAGACTTTCATACATGTACGTGATCACTGTTGTAATTTTGTTTGAAAAAAGCTATTGTATCATGTATTTCCTATCGATATAAAATGGCAAAAACAGTGGATACAGGCTGTGAGGGCAGAATGTTTACACTTCACATAGGCAAATCCAAACACACCATGCATGTCATCACTGGTTAGTATAACTTTGGCTAATAGTCTACATACATTAATAATTTAATGTTGATTTTACTAAATAAAGTTGTATTAAAAAGGTATGTTCTTAAATTTGTATAGCACGGTATCCAGTCAGCAGGGCTGCTGAAAATGCTTTGCACTTCACCCCCAAGAGGATTCAAACCCAGTTTCTCTCGATTGAGAGTCTGGTGTCCTAACCACAATTAATATTAATAATGTTGATTGACTGATTTATTGATGAATCAATAAAACATGTGACTTGTACATCTATCAAGTGTGTATACAAAAGTACATTAAAATATAAGGATGACACAAGATCTTTAATAATTAATGGCTTCGACTTATGGAGTCAATGTTGAACTTGGCTTGAAATCCTGTTTTAGACTGGCCTAAATTATTTAAACAAAATTCTTACCTCATTTTTAGATGATAATGAGTTCATTCCATATAAACCGCTTTCCCCACTTTTGGCCTAATATAAGATGAACACGGGGGTTTGTCCCCTAGTATTTGGTGTTCATGGGGTTTTCTGCGCAGACAGGCTTCCTGTTTCTTCATCGGTATTCTTGACTTATGTTTATATAGGTTAGCGAAATGGCCCCACCTGTTTGTAATTAAATTTGTGTATTGGTGGTGGAATGTCTGTATTCTTTGCATTACATGTTCATGACGACTTCTTGATGTATATATGTTATCGTCATGCTTGTAGGAATGTGGGCTCTGAGAAACTTGCCGGACGGGGCTGTACATGTGTTCAGTTCCTGTCGGGTTTGCTTAGAGGAGCTCACATTCCTGTTAATGTTCTTCCCAAAGTGGCTGCGTGATAAGCAGTCCACTTTGCAATAAAAAACGTCATTTATTTGGCCTGTTTCAATTCTCTCCTACATCGGACTTGTGTTGGTTATTGCATAAATATATATATATATATATACATATGCATATGTATATATATATATATATTATATATATATATAATATATATATATATATATATATATATATATATATATATATATATATATATATATATATATATATATATATATATACAAAAAGGCATAATTTATAATCTTCAAATATTGTGGTTTTTTGTGGTCCAAATTGCACTGTGAATTGCAGAACCAGCGTCTGTCAGCATCTTCTGTGCTTGTGGGTATCACTGCCTATTTGGACAACGAAAACACAATATTTAAAAAGAATATGTGCCTTTTTGTACATTAATTGATGTAGAACGATGGAATTAATGGAAAGATCCCCTGGCAGGCTAGGATATAACAGAATAATGAGATAAGCATATTGTTTAGTGGCATAAATGATTTATCATTTATGCAGGATTACCCATCATCAGCGTAAATGATGGATTTTTGCAAACTTTCCTATTTCTTGACAAAGATGCGTTCTTGCCATTATATAAAACAATGGTAAGAACACATCTTGACCATGCCATAGCAGTAGGGTATCCTTACAAAAAAACATTATTTCAATAGAAAACTTTCAAAGAAGAGCAACAAAGGAATTACCAGGGATGAGAAACTCAACTTATATAGAAAGATTAAAATTACTAAAAACTTCCCTCATTATGATATAGACGTCTACGAGGCAATATGTTTGAAGTTTAAAAAAATTATATACAATCTATGCGACATTGAATCTTCACCTAAACTCTTAAAATGGGAGAATGCATCCTTCAGGACAGGAAATAGAGGTCATACTCTAAAATTATTTACTCAAAGAGCAAAAACAAATATAAGAAAAATTGCTTTCCCGTCAGAGTGACTGAACCTTGGAATACCCTCCCGGAAACAGTCATTCAAGCAAAATCTTTAAATACTTTTAAAAACTGCCTGGACCACTTCTGGTCCAATCAGGAAATTCTGGGTAATCTTGTATAAACAGGGCCCTTATTATTACGGCTTTGTATTTCACTCTTACCTCACTTTATTTATCCCAAGACGTTCATTATATCATACTACATCATTTTAGGTGCCCAAATGGCACATATGATTGTCAAATATTGTGTTTTCGGGCAGTTTTAGCTATTGGAATTGCTACGAACAACAGTGTCTGCCGTGTTTTCATTCGTTCTCAACATGGCGCATAATTATATTACAATTGCGTCAGAATCGCAAAGGCAAGTCAACACACAAAGGGGTCATATCAATATTATTAAAACAACGTAAACAAAGTAATATGTAATTTGCCCTGCGTGGCACGAAATGGAAATATTCCAAACAATTTTCACATCAAACACATTATTTGTAGAACACAAACAGGCATTTAAAAATAATATTTCAGATAATTACAAATGCATTTTTTAAACATTAATTTTTTTAAAGTGCCTGGTAGTGCTCTACAAATTACGTGTGAAAACTGTTCGGAATATTTCCATTATCTATTTCGTGCCATGCAGAGCAAATTAAATATTACTTCATTGTTTTTAATAAATATTTATTTCACCCCTTTGTGTGTTGACTGTTGATTGTTGTATAATTAGTGCTCATTCTGTAAACGCTCCATATTGAGAATGAATGAAAATATGCAAATGCTGCTGTTCGTAGCAATTCTGCCCAAAAACACAATATTTGACAATCATGTGTCATTTGGGCACCTAAAGTGGTGTAATATGATATAATGAAGGGCTTGGGATAGATAAAGCGAGCTAAGAGTGAAACACAAAGCCGTAATAATAAGCAATAAGGGCCCTGTTTATGCAAGATTACCAATTTTTTTATAATTTCAAAGCACCATTAAAAATAGGAACCGGAATTCTTAAACTATTAAAAGACGACGAAGAAGATCTGATCACTGAGGAGTCACAAGAGGGCACGGACCACAGTCACTTTTCCCATAGATGACCATTATAACGTTCTTGCGCCTACATTGAAAATTTATGCTACAATTTTGTTTTTTAAATCCACAGAAAATGACAGACCCACTAAGACACCTGGTGTGTAAAATTCGTGAAAATGACATAACTCTTTTCGCACCAATTGCTTCAACGCATGACGCCCCTGCATTTCTGCCATGAAATTCCTCGGTTTCCAAAATATGAGTACATCCTGCCTAACAGCCACTGTGTCCTTACGCAACTGGTATACCTACTGACAAATTGCATCATTTCAAAGCTTAGATGCTACAGTGCACAAAAACATCACTTTCACTCACTCATCTACACAATTTCTGCTCTCACAAATAAACCCTATCTGCACAATTTATTTTTTCCTTGGGAATCTTTATGGATGTAATGGCGGATGGATTCTGACTGTGGTCCGTGCCCTAATTAATTTCCGACATCTCACAAACCGTCACGAAAATTATACCAAATCGAAGAAAAACACTCATCTCGATAAATCACAGAAGGAAATCCACAACGCAACACTACATTAATTGATATGTCACCGAGACATGCCCCCGTATGTGAGGGGATGAATTTCAAGTGGGCTGAACTGCATATATGCACTTTAGTCTTAAAGCTCACACTACTTGCTGTGCTTCAGATAAAGGAAATCTTACAAGTGTTTCACAAAATGTGGGGTATTTTCATCAATGCAACACTAAAATTGTTAACTAATTTTTAATAGAAATATTATTAAAAAAAATTTTTTTAATATGCACTGGTTTGGGGCAAAAAGCTAGCATTTCTGTGTATTTCACAACAGCGATGGGTCATATTGAGCGTTCAAAGTACAACGAATTATGGTACGTGTGAAAAGAAGCTATACATCTGACAAGTTGTCATGTGAATATTTGGCATTTCTGACACGGATGACCTAATTTCAAGACACTGAAGGTGCCCAGTAGCTGTCAACGACACACTGCAAAATGAAGCCTGAATGGGACATCAGAGGGTCTTTTGTTGCAATTACAGTGATGATAAGCCTACTTTTTGCTCAGATTTCAACTACAGGAGGTTATAAATTTCACTTAGAATCTACATGGGGGTATTTTCTCAGCCAATAGCTGTGCTGTATGACAAACAGGTGGTCTACCCCACTAAAATTCTGACCATTGCTGCAATGTCAGTTGGACAGACTGCTCACAGATCTGCCAGATATAAACAGTTTTTGACCCTGATATAGATATCTATATGGAGAAGAAAAGCAAAGATGCAGGAAAGTTCAGAATAGCCAAACATGGGCTATTAGAAGGGATACACTGTGCACACGTCCAAGAAAAACAATACAGACAATTCCACACCAGGCATGTGGATGCCAAGACTCACACAAGCCGAATTCACATGGGTCGCCAAAGTGATGCCAGGTGAACTCATCGATGCTGAGGGCAAATCGGTTCAAGCAAAACTGATGAGACCGAAGAAACATCTTGCTGATGACTTGACATCGACATACCTGAGAAAAGATGAGCGACAATGTGAAATGCACATTATGCATTGAGATAAAAACAATGCAGATGTATAATAAGTGCATTGCAGAGCACGCGTCACTTAATGACAGTCAATTGTGTGCTGTTCCTAGATTTACAGTGCACACAGAGGTGAAGGTCAGCCTCTGCTGGAAAAAAAATCTCAGGTGTATTAAGCGTGGATACACATAAAAATGTTCAAGCTGGAGCCATACGATACACAGTGACATGCACAAAACACCTGCTGGTAATGCCAGATAGATACCATCACTGATGTCACGTGTCAACATAATCCGGAGGATTACACAACCCACACCCCCACATCCCTGCGTCCACAACGAAGACTGGACACACAGACAGACAGGCAAGCAGTGGAGCATATAAAAAGACACACACTGGTGAGTAATGTCTGACTGATTGATTTTAATTAATTGATTTGTCTCTCAAGTCTTCAACTGCACAATTTCTAAATACACTGAGGGTAATGACCATGACCGAATAAATGCTTCTCTCTCTCACACACACTATCTTCTATTGTTGTTTATCAGCAGTGGACCCAGTATTATGTGTGTGGATTAACACACAAGCTGACATTGCAAATATGGCTACAACTTAGATGTTTAGGAATGTGTGGTAAATTATTGTGAAGCATGTACATTAATCTATGTAAAAGAACTGTCTTCCATTTACCAGCATTACCACCGGCACCTGGAAATGTCACACATGACACCATACTGGGCTAGCTAGCCTATACAATATCTTTTAAAACACCCAGTCCATAACATCAACTGCAATTGCTTGACAAGACAGTGTTAAACTTGATTTTCCACCTATATTTTGTCCCAAAAAATGTCATCCCTGCTTGTTTTACCACGATGCGTTGCCTTGGTAACAAGACAGTCAAAATTTCATATTGGGCATGGACCACGGTCACTTTTCCCATAGACGACCATTATAACGTTCTTGCGCCTACATTGAAAATTTATCCTACAATTTTTTTTTAATTCACAGAAAATGACAGACCCACTAAGACACCTGGTGTGTAAAATTCGTGAAAATGACATACCTCCTTTTCGCACCAATTGCTTCAACGCATGACGCCCCTGCATTTCTGCCATGAAATTCCTCGGTTTCCAAAATATGAGTACATCCTGCCTAACAGCCACTGTGTCCTTACGCAACTGGTATACCTACTGACAAATGGCATCATTTCAAAGCTTAGATGCTACTGTGCACAAAAACATCACTTTCACTCATTCATCTACACAATTTCTGCTCTCACAAATAAACCCTATCTGCACAATTTATTTTTTCCTTGGGACTCTTTATGTATGTAAAGGCGGATGGATTCTGACTGTGGTCCATGCCCTAATTAATTTCCGACATCTCACAAACCGTCACGAAAATTATACCAAATCGAAGAAAAACACTTATCTCGATAAATCACAGAAGGAAATCCACAACGCAACACTACACATTAATTGATATGTCACCGAGACATGCCCCCGTATGTGAGGGGAAGAATTTCAAGTGGGCTGAACTGCATATATGTACTTTAGTCTTAAAGCTCACACTACTTGCTGTGCTTCAGATAAAGGAAATCTTACAAGTGTTTCACAAAATGTGGGGTATTTTCATCAATGCAACACTAAAATTGTCAACTAATTTTTAATAGAAATATTAGAAAAAAAATTTTTTTTAATATGCACTGTTTTGGGGCAAAAAGCTAGCATTTCTGTGTATTTCACAACAGCGATGGGTCATATTGAGCGTTCAAAGTACAACGAATTATGGTACGTGTGAAAAGAAGCTATACATCTGACAAGTTGTCATGTGAATATTTGGCATTTCTGACACGGATGACCTAATTTCAAGACACTGAAGGTGCCCAGTAGCTGTCAACGACACACTGCAAAATGAAGCCTGAATGGGACATCAGAGGGTCTTTTGTTGCAATTACAGTGATGATAAGCCTACTTTTTGCTCAGATTTCAACTACAGGAGGTTATAAATTTCACTTAGAATCTACATGGGGGTATTTCCTCAGCCAATAGCTGTGCTGTATGACAAACAGGTGGTCTACCCCACTAAAATTCTGACCATTGCTGCAATGTCAGTTGGACAGACTGCTCACAGATCTGCAAGATATAAACAGTTTTTGACCCTGATATAGATATCTATATGGAGAAGAAAAGCAAAGATGCTGGAAAGTTCAGAATAGCCAAACATGGGCTATTAGAAGGGATACAATGCACACACGTCCAAGAAAAACAATACAGACAATTCCACACCAGGCATGTGGATGCCAAGACTCACACAAGCCGAATTCACATGGGTCGCCAAAGTTATGCCAGGTGAACTCATCGATGCTGAGGGCAAATCGGTTCAAGCAAAACTGATGAGACCGAAGAAACATCTTGCTGATGACTTGACATCGACATACCTGAGAAAAGATGAGCGACAATGTGAAATGCACATTATGCATTGAGATAAAAACAATGCAGATGTATAATAAGTGCATTGCAGAGCACGCGTCACTTAATGACAGTCAATTGTGTGCTGTTCCTAGATTTACAGTGCACACAGAGGTGAAGGTCAGCCTCCGCTGGAAAAAAAATCTCAGGTGTATTAAGCCTGGATACACATAAAAAATTTTCAAGCTGGAGCCATACGATACACAGTGACATGCACAAAACGCATGCTGGTAATGCCAGATAGATACCATCACTGATGTCACGTGTCAACGAGACAACATAATCCGGAGGATTACACAACCCACACCCCCACATCCCTGCGACCACAACGAAGACTGGACACACAGACAGACAGGCAAGCAGTGGAGCATATAAAAAGACACACACTGGTGAGTAATGTTTGACTGATTGATTTTAACTAACTGATTTGTCTCTCAAGTCTTCAACTGCACAATTTCTAAATACACTGAGGGTAATGACCATGACCGAATAAATGCTTCTCTCTCTCACACACTATCTTCTATTGTTGTTTATCAGCAGTGGACCCAGTATTACGTGTGTGGATTAACACACAAGCTGACATTGCAAATATGGCTACAACTTAGATGTTTAGGAATGTGTGGTAAATTATTGTGCAGCATGTACATTAATCTAAGTAAAAGAACTGTCTTCCATTTACCAGCATTACCACCGGCACCTGGAAATTTCACACATGACACCATACTGGGCTAGCTAGCCTATACAATATCTTTTAAAACACCCAGTCCATAACATCAACTGCAATTGCTTGACAAGACAGTGTTAAACTTGATTTTCCACTTATATTTTGTCCAAAAAAATGTCATCCCGGCTTGTTTTACCACGATGCGTTGCCTTGGTAACAAGCCAGTCAAAATTTCATATTGGGCATGGACCACAGTCACTTTTCCCATAGACGACCATTATAACGTTCTTGCGCCTACATTGAACATTTATCCTACAATTTTTTTTTAATTCACAGAAAATGACAGACCCACTAAGACACCTGTTGTGTAAAATTCGTGAAAATGACATACCTCCTTTTCGCACCAGTTGCTTCAACGCATGACGCCCCTGCATTTCTGCCATGAAATTCCTCGGTTTCCAAAATATGAGTACATCCTGCCTAACAGCCACTGTGTCCTTACGCAACTGGTATACCTACTGACAAATGGCATCATTTCAAAGCTTAGATGCTACTGTGCACAAAAACATCACTTTCACTCATTCATCTACACAATTTCTGCTCTCACAAATAAACCCTATCTGCACAATTTATTTTTTCCTTGGGACTCTTTATGTATGTAAAGGCGGATGGATTCTGACTGTGGTCCATGCCCTAATTAATTTCCGACATCTCACAAACCGTCACGAAAATTATACCAAATCGAAGAAAAACACTTATCTCGATAAATCACAGAAGGAAATCCACAACGCAACACTACACATTAATTGATATGTCACCGAGACATGCCCCCGTATGTGAGGGGAAGAATTTCAAGTGGGCTGAACTGCATATATGCACTTTAGTCTTAAAGCTCACACTACTTGCTGTGCTTCAGATAAAGGAAATCTTACAAGTGTTTCACAAAATGTGGGGTATTTTCATCAATGGAACACTAAAATTGTCAACTAATTTTGAATAGAAATATAAAAAAAAAATTTTTTTAATATGCACTGTTTTGGGGAAAAAAAAGCTAGTATTTCTGTGTATTTCACAACAGCAATGGGTCATATTGAGCGTTCAAAGTACAACGAATTATGGTACGTGTGAAAAGAAGCTCTACATCTGGCAAGTTGTCATGTGAATATTTGACATTTCTGACACGGATGACCTAATTTCAAGACACTGAAGGTGCCCAGTAGCTGTCAACGACACACTGCAAAATGAAGCCTGAATGGGACATCAGAGGGTCTTTTGTTGCAATTACAGTGATGATAAGCCTACTTTTTGCTCAGATTTCAACTAAAGGAGGTTATAAATTTCACTTAGAATCTACATGGGGGTATTTTCTCAGCCAATAGCTGTGCTGTATGACAAACAGGTGGTCTACCCCACTATAATTCTGACCATTGCTGCAATGTCAGTTGGACAGACTGCTCACAGATCTGCCAGATGTAAACAGTTTTTGACCCTGATATAGATATCTATATGGAGAAGAAAAGCAAAGATGCAGGAAAGTTCAGAATAGCCAAACATGGGCTATTAGAAGGGATACACTGCGCACACGTCCAAGAAAAACAATACAGACAATTCCACACCAGGCATGTGGATGCCAAGACTCACACAAGCCGAATTCACATGGGTCGCCAAAGTTATGCCAGGTGAACTCATCGATGCTGAGGGCAAATCGGTTCAAGCAAAACTGATGAGACCGAAGAAACATCTTGCTGATGACTTGACATCGACATACCTGAGAAAAGATGAGCGACAATGTGAAATGCACATTATGCATTGAGATAAAAAACAATGCAGATGTATAATAAGTGCATTGCAGAGCACGCGTCACTTAATGACAGTCAATTGTGTGCTGTTCCTAGATTTACAGTGCACACAGAGGTGAAGGTCAGCCTGTGCTGGAAAAAAAATCTCAGGTGTATTAAGCGTGGATACACGTAAAAATTTACAAGTTGGAGCCATACGATACACAGTGACATGCACAAAACGCCTGCTGGTAATGCCAGATAGATACCATCACTGATGTCACGTGTCAACGAGACAACATAATCCGGAGGATTACACAACCCACACCCCCACATCCCTGCGACCACAACAAAGACTGGACACACAGACAGACAGGCAAGCAGTGGAGCATATAAAAAGACACACACTGGTGAGTAATGTCTGACTGATTGATTTTAACTAATTGATTTGTCTCTCAAGTCTTCAACTGCACAATTTCTAAATAAACTGAGGGTAATGACCATGACCGAATAAATGCTTCTCTCTCTCACACACTATCTTCTATTGTTGTTTATCAGCAGTGGACCCAGTATTATGAGTGTGGATTAACACACAAGCTGACATTGCAAATATGGCTACAACTTAGATGTTTAGGAATGTGTGGTCAATTATTGTGCAGCATGTACATTAATCTATGTAAAAGAACTGTCTTCCATTTACCAGCATTACCACCGGCACCTGGAAATTTCACACACGACACCATACTGGGCTGGCTAGCCTATACAATATCTTTTAAAACACCCAGTCCATAACATCAACTGCAATTGCTTGACAAGACAGTGTTAAACTTGATCTTCCACCTATATTTTGTCCAAAAAAATGTCATCCATGCTTGTTTTACCACGATGCGTTGCCTTGGTAACAAGCCAGTCAAAATTTCATATTGGGCACGGACCACAGTCACTTTTCCCATAGACGACCATTATAACGTTCTTGCGCCTACATTGAAAATTTATCCTACAATTTTTTTTTAATTCACAGAAAATGACAGACCCACTAAGACACCTGGTGTGTAAAATTCGTGAAAATGACATACCTCCTTTTCGCACCAATTGCTTCAACGCATGACGCCCCTGCATTTCTGCCATGAAATTCCTCGGTTTCCAAAATATGAGTACATCCTGCCTAACAGCCACTGTGTCCTTACGCAACCGGTATACCTACTGACAAATGGCATCATTTCAAAGCTTAGATGCTACTGTGCACAAAAACATCACTTTCACTCACTCATCTACAAAATTTCTGCTCTCACAAATAAACCCTATCTGCACAATTTATTTTTTCCTTGGGACTCTTTATGGATGTAATGGCGGATGGATTCTGACTGTGGTCCGTGCCCTAATTAATTTCCGACATCTCACAAACCGTCACGAAAATTATACCAAATCGAAGAAAAACACTCATCTCGATAAATCACAGAAGGAAATCCACAACGCAACACTACACATTAATTGATATGTCACCGAGACATGCCCCCGTATGTGAGGGGATGAATTTCAAGTGGGCTGAACTGCATATATGCACTTTAGTCTTAAAGCTCACACTACTTGCTGTGCTTCAAATAATGGAAATCTTACAAGTGTTTCACAAAATGTGGGGTATTTTCATCAATGCAACACTAAAATTGTCAACTAATTTTTAATAGAAATATTATTAAAAAAATTTTTTTTTAATATGCACTGTTTTGGGGCAAAAAGCTAGCATTTCTGTGTATTTCACAACAGCGATGGGTCATATTGAGCGTTCAAAGTACAACGAATTATGGTATGTGTGAAAAGAAGCTATACATCTGACAAGTTGTCATGTGAATATTTGGCATTTCTGACACGGAGGACCTAATTTCAAGACACTGAAGGTGCCCAGTAGCTGTCAACGACACACTGCAAAATGAAGCCTGAATGGGACATCAGAGGGTCTTTTGTTGCAATTACAGTGATGATAAGCCTACTTTTTGCTCAGATTTCAACTAAAGGAGGTTATAAATTTCACTTAGAATCTACATGGGGGTATTTTCTCAGCCAATAGCTGTGCTGTATGACAAACAGGTGGTCTACCCCACTATAATTCTGACCATTGCTGCAATGTCAGTTGGACAGACTGCTCACAGATCTGCCAGATGTAAACAGTTTTTGACCCTGATATAGATATCTATATGGAGAAGAAAAGCAAAGATGCAGGAAAGTTCAGAATAGCCAAACATGGGCTATTAGAAGGGATACACTGCGCACACGTCCAAGAAAAACAATACAGACAATTCCACACCAGGCATGTGGATGCCAAGACTCACACAAGCCGAATTCACATGGGTCGCCAAAGTTATGCCAGGTGAACTCATCGATGCTGAGGGCAAATCAGTTCAAGCAAAACTGATGAGACCGAAGAAACATCTTGCTGATGACTTGACATCGACATACCTGAGAAAAGATGAGCGACAATATGAAATGCACATTATGCATTGAGATAAAAAACAATGCAGATGTACAATAAGTGCATTGCAGAGCACGCGTCACTTAATGACAGTCAATTGTGTGCTGTTCCTAGATTTACAGTGCACACAGAGGTGAAGGTCAGCCTCTGCTTGAAAAAAAATCTCAGGTGTATTAAGCGTGGATACACATAAAAATTTACAAGTTGGAGCCATACGATACACAGTGACATGCACAAAACGCCTGCTGGTAATGCCAGATAGATACCATCACTGATGTCACGTGTCAACGAGACAACATAATCCGGAGGATTACACAACCCACACCCCCACATCCCTGCGACCACAACGAAGACAGGACACACAGACAGACAGGCAAGCAGTGGAGCATATAAAAAGACACACACTGGTGAGTAATGTTTGACTGATTGATTTTAACCAATTGATTTGTCTCTCAAGTCTTCAACTGCACAATTTCTAAATACACTGAGGGTAATGACCATGACCGAATAAATGCTTCTCTCTCTCACACACTATCTTCTATTGTTGTTTATCAGCAGTGGACCCAGTATTATGTGTGTGGATTAACACACAAGCTGACATTGCAAATATGGCTACAACTTAGATGTTTAGGAATGTGTGGTCAATTATTGTGCAGCATGTACATTAATCTATGTAAAAGAACTGTCTTCCATTTACCAGCATTACCACCGGCACCTGGAAATTTCACACACGACACCATACTGGGCTGGCTAGCCTATACAATATCTTTTAAAACACCCAGTCCATAACATCAACTGCAATTGCTTGACAAGACAGTGTTAAACTTGATTTTCCACCTATATTTTGTCCAAAAAAATGTCATCCATGCTTGTTTTACCACGATTATCCTACAATTTTTTTTTAATTCACAGAAAATGACAGACCCACTAAGACACCTGGTGTGTAAAATTCGTGAAAATGACATACCTCCTTTTCGCACCAATTGCTTCAACGCATGACGCCCCTGCATTTCTGCCATGAAATTCCTCGGTTTCCAAAATATGAGTACATCCTGCCTAACAGCCACTGTGTCCTTACGCAACTGGTATACCTACTGACAAATGGCATCATTTCAAAGCTTAGATGCTACTGTGCACAAAAACATCACTTTCACTCACTCATCTACACAATTTCTGCTCTCACAAATAAACCCTATCTGCACAATTTATTTTTTCCTTGGGACTCTTTATGGATGTAACGGCGGATGGATTCTGACTGTGGTCCGTGCCCTAATTAATTTCCGACATCCCACAAACCGTCATGAATATTATACCAAAACGAAGAAAAATACTCATCTCGATAAATCACAGAAGGAAATCCATAACGCAACACTATACATTAATTGATATGTCACCGAGACATGCCCCCGTATGTGAGGGGATGAATTTCAAGGGGGCTGAACTGCATATATGCACTTTAGTCTTAAAGCTCACACTACTTGCTGGGCTTCAGATAAAGGAAATCTTACAAGTGTTTCACAAAATGTGGGGTATTTTCATCAATGTAACACTAAAATTGTCAACTAATTTTTAATAGAAATATATATATATATTTTTTTAATATGCACTGTTTTGGGGCAAAAAGCTAGCATTTCTGTGTATTTCACAACAGCGATGGGTCATATTGAGCGTTCAAAGTACAACGAATTATGGTACGTGTGAAAAGAAGCTATACATCTGACAAGTTGTCATGTGAATATTTGGCATTTCTGACACGGATGACCTAATTTCAAGACACTGAAGGTGCCCAGTAGCTGTCAACGACACACTGCAAAATGAAGCCTGAATGGGACATCAGAGGGTCTTTTGTTGCAATTTCAGTGATGATAAGCCTACTTTTTGCTCAGATTTCAACTACAGGAGGTTATAAATTTCACTTAGAATCTACATGGGGTTATTTTCTCAGCCAATAGCTGTGCTGTATGACAAACAGGTGGTCTACCCGACTAAAATTCTGACCATTGCTGCAATGTCAGTTGGACAGACTGCTAACAGATCTGCCAGATGTAAACAGTTTTTGACCCTGATATAGATATCTATATGGAGAAGAAAAGCAAAGATGCAGGAAAGTTCAGAATAGCCAAACATGGGCTATTAGAAGGGATACACTGCGCACACGTCCAAGAAAAACAATACAGACAATTCCACACCAGGCATGTGGATGCCAAGACTCACACAAGCCGAATTCACATGGGTCGCCAAAGTTATGCCAGGTGAACTCATCGATGCTGAGGGCAAATCGGTTCAAGTAAAACTGATGAGACCGAAGAAACATCTTGCTGATGACTTGACATCGACAAACCTGAGAAAAGATGAGCGACAATGTGAAATGCACATTATGCATTGAGATAAAAACAATGCAGATGTATAATAAGTGCATTGTAGAGCACGCGTCACTTAATGACAGTCAATTGTGTGCTGTTCCTAGATTTACAGTGCACACAGAGGTGAAGGTCAGCCTCTGCTGGAAAAAAAATCTCAGGTGTATTAAGCGTGGATACACATAAAAATGTTCAAGCTGGAGCCATACGATACACAGTGACATGCACAAAACGCCTGCTGGTAATGCCAGATAGATACCATAACTGATGTCACGTGTTTAACGAGACAACATAATCCGGAGGATTACACAACCCACACCCCCACATCCCTGCGACCACAACGAAGACTGGACACACAGACAGACAGGCAAGCAGTGGAGCATATAAAAAGACACACACTGGTGAGTAATGTCTGACTGATTGATTTTAACTAATTGATTTGTCTCTCAAGTCTTCAACTGCACAATTTCTAAATACACTGAGGGTAATGACCATGACCGAATAAATGCTTCTCTCTCTCACACACTATCTTCTATTGTTGTTTATCAGCAGTGGACCCAGTATTATGTGTGTGGATTAACACACAAGCTGACATTGCAAATACGGCTACAACTTAGATGTTTAGGAATGTGTGGTCAATTATTGTGCAGCATGTACATTAATCTATGTAAAAGAACTGTCTTCCATTTACCAGCATTACCACCGGCACCTGGAAATTTCACACATGACACCATACTGGGCTAGCTAGCCTATACAATATCTTTTAAAACACCCAGTCCATAACATCAACTGCAGTTGCTTGACAAGACAGTGTTAAACTTGATTTTCCACCTATATTTTGTCCAAAAAAATGTCATCCATGCTTGTTTTACCACGATGCGTTGCCTTGGTAACAAGCCAGTCAAAATTTCATGTTGGGCACGGACCACAGTCACTTTTCCCATAGACGACCATTATAACGTTCTTGCGCCTACATTGAAAATTTATCCTACAATTTTTTTTTAATTCACAGAAAATGACAGACCCACTAAGACACCTGGTGTGTAAAATTCGTGAAAATGACACCTCCTTTTTGCACCAATTGCTTCAACGCATGACGCCCCTGCATTTCTGCCATGAAATTCCTCGGTTTCCAAAATATGAGTACATCCTGCCTAACAGCAACTGTATCCTTACGCAACTGGTATACCTACTGACAAATGGCATCATTTCAAAGCTTAGATGCTACTGTGCACAAAAACATCACTTTCACTCACTCATCTACACAATTTCTGCTCTCACAAATAAACCCTATCTTTACCTTACCTTATACCTTATGACGATTCTGATCGCAGGATCCAGTTGGTTCCTCCATGATCAGATCTTCAGAATCAAATATTTTTATATCATAATTTCCGGTTCCATTAGTTATTGTTAAAGGAGATTCATAGTCGTATATTATTGCCTGGGTAGACCAGAATTTGTCTAATTTGTTTTTAAATGAGTTAATTGATCTAGCTTGCACTACAGAGTTTGGGAGACTATTCCATGGTTCAGCCACTCTAAGAGGGAATGCATTTTTTCTTAAATTTATTTTTGCTCTTTGGGTAAATATTTTAAGGGAGTGTCCTCTATTTCCTGATCTAAGTGTGACATCCTCCCATTTCAGGAGGTTTGGTGCAGATTCATTATCGTACAATTCGTGCATTATTTTGTAGACTTCTATCATGTCTCCTCTTAGCCTTCGGTATGCTAATGTGGGTAGCTTCAGTAATTTTAGTCTTTCTATATATGATAAATCCCTCATACCAGGAAGTTCTTTTGTGGCTCTTCTCTGGACGTTTTCTATTGCTATTTTATGTTTTATCTTATATGGATACCATACTGCTACGGCATATTCTAGGTGAGATCTAACCATTGTCTTATATAGTGGCAAAAAAGTGTGTGTGTCTAGGAATTGGAAGGTTCTTCGGATTATTTTTGTCATTTTGGTTGCTTTATTTACCACTTGGTTTATGTGATCATCAAATGACAATTTTGAATCGATAATTACACCTAAGTCAGTTTGCTTATCTATGGTGGCTAGTGAATGTTTAACATTATTGCTTGTCATGAAATATTCATTTTCACCTATATTATTTTTTCCAATTTCCATGTGTTTACATTTGTCTGGGTGGAATTTTAATAGCCATTTGTCGCTCCATTGTTCTAGGATACTTAAATCTTGTTGTAGTATATCCTGATCATTTTTATTAGTTATGGCTCTAAATATCTTAATGTCATCGGCGAACAGGAATGTATTGGATTCAGTTAAATCTGGCAGGTCGTTTACGTATAGAACAAACAGTAAGGGTCCTAGGACAGATCCCTGCGGTATCCCTGATGTTACCTTGTGCCAGTTTGATTCTTTTCCATTTACTGCTACCTTTTGTCGTCTATTTGTGATGAATGCCTCAATCCAGTTAACTAAATCATTCCTAATGTTAAAACTTTTTAATTTACTTATTAGTCTCGTATGTGGCACAGTATCAAAAGCCTTTTGAAAATCCATATAAATAACGTCTATGTAATTACCCTTATCCATTTCTGAGGTCCATTCATCTAGTATTTTAATTAGTTGGAGAACTGTTGATCTGCCAGAGATAAAACCATATTGTTTTTGACTGAACAGACCATTGACTTTCATGTAACTGATGATGTGATTTCTAATAATTTTTTCCATGCATTTACAAACTACGCTTGTTAGGCTTATTGGACGGTAGTTGCAAGCTAATTTCTTGTTTCCTTTTTTATATATTGCTGATATTTTGGCATCCTTCCATTCGTCGGGAATACTTGATGTTTTTATAGATGTTTCAAATATTTGTTGTAATGGGAGACAGATATTTTCTGACAACTCAATTAGTAATCTGGCACCAATTTCATCAGGGCCAGGCGATTTGCTTATATTAAGTTCTTTTAATGTTAGTAATATTATGTTTTCAGTTACTTTTAGCTCATCCATTGCTAGTTTAATATTTACTTTGGGTGTAGTTGGGATAGACCCTGTCTGTTCAGTAATGAATACACTGGAGAAGTAGTTGGCAAGAATATTTGCTTTTTCTTCATCTTCAGTTGTTGTTTGGGACAATTTATTTTTTCCTTGCCCTTGGGACTCTTTATGTATTTAATGGCGGATGGATTCTGACTGTGGTCCGTGCCCAAGAATCCTGCGATCAGAACCACCTTAAGGTACTTTAAGGTAAACGCCCTCTGGTGGATTTTGCTGTATGACCCTTGCTGATTTGAGCGATAATACAAGGTCAATACCTAAGTACAGCACTGTGGGGATGAATCCCCAGTGAAAGCACGTTTTTGCGACATTCACCACTGTTGTCACCCTCTGTTTCATCTCTGGGCTTATTTTCACCATTCTGACTGTAATGGTTATGAACGTGAAGTAATCGCTCGAAAAGCACACCACAAGATATCGTTTAGACTCGATTATCCAGGCTCCGCGTTGTGGCGCCACCGTTTGTCGCACACATCATCGCCTGGACACGGAGTGGGGTGCCCATTGTGACGGAAATTATGTATGCGCCCAGATTCTGGGCGCATACAAAGTAGCTCATTAAGCTCGATGATGACGCTGATTTGCTGCTGGCACTTCATCCGGTAACGCCTACAGAAATACAAATGGCGTCGCTACGAATCGCACGTGCTATCGACAGAGCAAGAGTCGTTAAATTTAGAATTTGCAACAGTTTGCCTGCATCCAGAACATTACTGATGGACGTTATGGGATGGGAATACTTCCAACAGGGTACGGAGAAACCCTCATATACACAGTTCTCCCTCGTGTACTTGATAAGTTGCCCGGCAATATCGGCTGGCACACGTTGACATGGTGTTGCCTTTTATTTACTGTTGGTCATCGGAAGAAAGACTACACACGATGGGCCTTGGACTTGTCACTTGGTGGCGCGGTTCACCCGAAGCTGAGCGGAAGCACTATTGATACGGGTAAGCCATTGTATTGATTTAAGTTTCATACATATAGCATATGGCTGACTATTACGGTAACGCAGATTTCTCATGTCACTCGTGGTTCATGTTTGCATTGCAATCAAGTTAGTTCTAAAAAAGGCACATGAAAACAGGTGAAAATAAGTGTGATTTGGGGCTCTTACCCCTTGTTTTTAGTAAAGCATTATTTTAATAAATTGATTATACGTCTTTATACAATTAAGTCAATCAAGTTAGTTCTAAAAAAACACATGAAAACAGGTGAAAATAAGTGTGATTTGGGGCTCTTACCCCTTGTTTTTTGTAAAGCATTATTTTAATAAATTGATTATACGTCTTTATACAATTAAATCAAACTTGCATACGTCTATATTACTTCCTAATTAGTTTACCTAGTACCTATATGGTACACCCGTTTGGTATTGCAGTTACTAATGCCTGGGCCTGTATATTAGCCGGAACGAGGCCGGTGTAACGGGCCCAGAGTAGTCCCGTGCCGAAAGTCTGCGGAAGTATGCATTTTGTGTATTGCGCATGCTGTTTATGCGCAGTGCCGGTGCTTCACAAGATGATGTACATTGATAATTTACATTTTTGCAACGGATTAATCTGAATTGTTCTTGTGTTATTTTTGAATATATATATATATTCAGCCGATTTCAGCAGTTCAAAAAGTTTCCATAAATTCATCATAGGCACTTCATATGACATCTGTCTGATGTATAGGTATATAGTCCCTATCAAGTATAAGTCAATCACACAATGTCATCATTGTATTTTGATAGCTTGACATAACTACATGCTTGTTAAATTAGTTCCACAATGAAGTTTAGCACTATAAATGCTGTTAAATGTTGAGCTGTTTTTTTTTGTGGGCTTTGGTAAATAAAGCTAACATGAGATGGATCAGATGTTATGTATATATTAATATGCTAACTTTGGATCATTGTAAGTGCATTTTCATTCAATTTCAAAATAATCATAAGAGGAGATGCAATGTATCGGTCAATAAGCCCATGCCAGGGGTATGTTTGCACAAAGTGCATTTACCAGTCGGATTCGAACCGACCACAAAAGCCGAGACATTAGCAGCTACCCTTAATAAAAATACAGTGTCACAAACGTAACCAATGTTTGATAGTCCAGATGGCCAAATCCAAAATAACAATATAAACATACTACTCAATAAGGGCAATTACAATATAAATAGCAATTATTTAATTAAAAGTATATTTTTTGTGATAGTCAACAGGGGACGCCTGGAAGAAAGGGATTTCTTCCTCTTTCTTCCGTCTCGAAGCATGTAGACGTAAACTTTGCAAAGCTGTAACACAGCAACTCTGCTCTAACTTAATAATACATGTGCACTACTGAACCAGTGAACAAGAAGTAGCTTACTGGACTGTTACACAAGAAGTGAAGCCATTTAATTTTCTACTATGTGGGAACAGCAATACAAGCCTCAAGTAAGAAGCCATAAGTGACACAACATATCATTAACGTTATCATTAATGACCATACCAATATGGTAATTTTGCAAATAGCAATAACTATTTCTGCAATGCCAAAAGGTAGTGCAGCTCTGCAAATAATAACAACCACACTTTTGGCAATCAATAGAGGGGCCTGCTGAGCAGCTGTGCGAATAGCCACGTCCTTTCGGCGTTTGATAATCGTACTTCTTTCAAATACAAATTGTCTAACATTTCATTTGGGTGCTTGCACTCCTACACCTGGTCACTAGTGATTTTAAATAATGGGTATTACCAAATAATGGCTACATTTCTTCTGATGCTCCATCACTTTCCATTTTCTAATCAAATTACTTACAACTTTCTTAAAAAGGCCTCGTGTTACGAGCTCGCTGACAAAATAAGGTAAACATCGTGGGGTCATATGGGTCAGCGGAGTCTGCATACTTCTGGCACGGGGTCAAAGTTGATCGGGTTACCTGAGGTCACGTTGATCACGCGGGTTGCATGTCATCCACTGCGTTTGCGCGCGCATGCGCAATACGCAAAATGCATACTTCCGCAGACTTTCGGCACGGGACTACTCTGGGCTAGGCAAAAAAATTCGCTGGGGCGAAAGGCCGGACGGGCATTTGCTAAAGCGCCATTTTGGCAGTTCCGTAGCCATTTGGCTACGGAACTAATAGCTTAAGTTTTAAAACCGATACGCACTAACCGTTTCACATGTGTATTCCGTGACATACAACCGACGATTGGGCGTCAAGAAACTGAAGAAATGTGCTCCAAATAATTACTTATGAGTACTTTTATCGGTGACATAGAAAACATTTCACAATTAGCCGCCATACTGTGCACGTGATGTTGCCTTTGGGTCACATGATCAAACGCGATTTCGTGTAGAATGAGGCCAGAATGGGCCAGCAGCACAGAAATAAATAAAACACCCGTTAGTAAGTTAATAGTTTATAGGGGCATTATTAATGATGTAACTCTATGGCCAGCAGACGGCAATTCGTAGCGTGACCTTATATAGATCTATGGAAATCCCGCAAGCTATTCTCGCTCACAACAACATCCGGTTATATACAAACCTTGACAAGCACATGCGTTCTGACAAAAAGGTAATAATTTCACACTTTTACATGGTTATTGTCAGGTAACTTTAGTGATATACATATAAGAATGCATACAGACACGAAAGACGTGTTTATTGCTCTGTTTATGGCGTTTTTGTAAGGTTTCACGTTTCATGAAAATACTTACGTTTCGGCCGAGCGAGATCTTCGCCGTACTAGTAGCAACAGCCAGATAGAAAAACATTGTAGGGCGATTGACTTTGCCTAACTCTGGGCCCGTTACACCGGAATGAGCCCGGAACGAGATTGAATTGCTAATAGCGTGGATTGCGTGATCTATATAATGATTTCACTTGAATGTGTAGTTAGATAACGTAATAATGCAACTTTCCACCAAGTGGGAAATAATTACACGTACATTAAGATATGTTTTGGGCTCCCGGAACGATGACTTATTGACGATCGGCGGCCGTGTTTTGGCTGTTCCGTCTATTGAACATCACCTAGTGGGCGGCCTTACATTAGTGGGTTACTGTTCATACACCATCTACTGCAGTAATACTGGTAATCACTGATTGGGATGTGTACTGGTATATGAAATAATTTATATCTAAATAAAATGGAGTAAATATGAAATGATACAGTTTAACTACACCCTTCTATACAACATCATTTTGTGTATTATGTCTGACTATGTATTATAATTTACTTTATATATTTATTACAGGTAACTATATTACAATTCTTCTGTTAACCCTTTTTCCAATACACTATTGGTCAATAAAACTTTTATTCCACGTATTGAATATTGGTGTTATATTACATTATTATGTAACGCAATTTTTTTTTAGAAAATTAAATATTTATTAAAACATTGTATGCTACATGGCACTGTTTTTAATTCTTTAGTGTTCCACAATGAACACTACAACTAAATGCTTTTTAGGAGCGGCCTTTTGTTGTGCTTAATGCAATTTTTTTGTGAATTTAAAAGAATAAATTATGGAATAATTATTTATGTTAGATTCTGAACTTGATACACAATTTTATATTGGGCCTCTCTCATGTTGTGTACCTAACGCGCCCGTGTAACTATGCATACTTGTTATTTATCGTTAAGGAAATCTACTTCACAACATGTTCTTTGTAAATGTGCTTTGTAATGGTCAGATTATTGAATCATTGTCTGACTTGTGAATCCACAAAATGTTCTTTGTAACTGTGCATACTAGTACTTTCATTTCTTACTTATTGTTTAATGGACCCCTTGTTTATTCAGGGTTCAGTACCTACTGCAATTACAACTCAGGCAATCAACAGCATTGTGTGTGTGGCCATGTGCATTTTAGTCAATTCCAAATTGACTACACAGTATGGCAACTATGCTCACCAATTACTGCAACATTTTGTCAGCAAATGTGCAGAGCTGTATGGAAGGGACTTCTTAGTTTATAATGTGCAAACACTTGCACACATTGCAAGAGAAGCACAACACTTTGGAGATCTAGATAGTGGCGCATCAGAAATATGAAAACATATTTCAAAAACGTTTTTACAATGTTTCCAAGAGCCAACATTTTGATATCATAACATTTTCATGATATTTCAGGGAAATGTTTTATGATGTTATATAATTATGTTTTAATAAAACATTTTTCAATAACGTTTATACAGTGTTTCTATGTCAACATTTTAACATCAATATAACATTTTAAAAAACATCATGGATATATGATTTTGTTATAAAATTATTTCATATACCAGTACACATCCCAATCAGTGATTACTAGTATTACTGCAGTAGATGGTGTATGAACCCCACTAATGTAAGGCCGCCCACTAGGTGATGTTCAATAGACGGAACAGCCAAAACACGGCCGCCGATCGTCAATAAGTCATCGTTCCGGGAGCCCAAAACATATCTTAATGTACGTGTAATTATTTCCCACTTGGCGGAAAGTTGCATTATTACGTTATCTAACCACACATTCCAGTGAAATCATTATATATGTAGGCTGTGGGTGGTAAGCTTATGCCTAAATTAAGAATAGACCACTGTAAGGCAAATTTGAAGATAAGATTGCGTTTATTACAGTTTAACTACTAAAATTATACAAAACCAAGTTTCTCAGTCCTTGCACAATTTGCACTACTGATCTAACTTCGGTACCTCGTCAAAGTATAAAATGTCAACCAAAAGTTCAAAATACAACCAAAAGCAAGAGCGTTAAGAACAACAATAAAAGGTGAAAGAACAGATGACATTGAACACAATAATAAAGACGACCCAAAAGAAGTCTTAAAAGACGACTGGCCACAATCAGGAGTGGGCCGGGACTTGCGTTCGCCTGTACAAATACAAACCAAACCAGTCAGCTATTTGCATATCATAGTGTCCAGTGTAAGATGACACATCAACATCTGTTAAATACCATAGTTCCAACACATTGGTGTTGTTCACAATATTGTCTGTAAACTACCTGTTATCTTATTCAGTACTAATATATAATCATACTTGTAGGTATTAATGTAATACTAGTACTCTACATGTAAAACACCCTTAATATAATAAATTCAACAGTCAACAATGTTGTCAATTTCACATGTGCATGCCCTGATTAGCCTAGCTGTCATTCCACTGTTGTTTACAAGCAAGTCTTGGACACTGCTCAACTTACAGGTCTCTGGGGAATACACAAGATCAGCCCTCTCCCAGCCACCTCCTAGAGCAATTAATCAATGTAACTTCAAAGGGAGAGAGGGTACCAAACTGATCCTGGCTTAACTGTAGGGACAGTTACATAATACCTATATAAGTGCACAATTTATGCTTGCACCATGTCTATCACATCTTATAACATATTAACTATAACAGTAGCACCATTAAACATGATCAAAACTGAACTTTCTAAAGGGATCTGTACATTTACCAGCTACTGACTGCAAGTGGTCAAAATCTCATTAAGCCCTATTGGGCATTCTTCCCTAAGGTCCAATGACCACTTATTCCTGATCTTCCACATATTAGTAATCAAAGTCACCACTAAGTAATTATAACTGATAAAGTAAATGCCTTGACATAAACAGATGGACAATTCTCTATCACACAGTATGATACAATTATAAATTGAAAACATTGCTTAATAAGGTAGAAAACATAATTTAGGGACTTACCAAAACATAGTTGTCATTAACTGTAGAATCAAGCCTGGCCCACTGGGGCAGGGCCCCTTCCACTGACCACAAGTGACCCCTGTCTCTAGGGTAAAATTTATGTTTAAACAACTGAATTATTAGTAATAAGACCAACTACCTACACAGTAAATACAACTAATTACAGGACAAATAATCATAGCAATAATAGTTCACTAACTATATTCTCTAAATTACATTACGTTACCCTGGGTGCTGCCATCATGTGGTGGGTAACTAAACTACTCGAACCGACAAGTGACTATGTCACATATAGATCACGCTATTAGCAATTCAATCTCGTTCCGGCTAATATACAGGCCCTTATGACAGTCACAATGCCAATGGCACGCGAAGTAAGTTCAGTTCATGTGCGATATACTGACACGGCAAATAATTTTGTTATATATCTTTACTATCATTGTGTCCCAGCAGATTAGTTCATAAATCACGATATATACGTAGTTGAATGTTGACATACGTCCAAGTCACTACCGTAGCAGTTCATCCAGGGGTATTATCCAGGGGCCATGTTTACTCAAATCAGTGCCAGTGGGTGTATACTATATTATGTCCCATTTTTTTACAATATAACATTGTTTTGTACAGCATGGATTTGAATTTTATTCAATGTACATCTTCTAGCAATGCAATAGAGATAATAATTATACGTACAACAATGCTGTATTTTGTCAGCAGCATTTATTTACAATATGTTTATTATCTATTTCCAGATATCAGGTCATGCAGAACCATTTGTTTCTTGAAGGACATCAGCGATGTAGAGGAAGTTTGGCTATGGCAAACTTCTAGAAAAGATAGGAGTGATGCACTTTCCAGATGAAGATGGTGAAAAGGTGCTCTCGACGATGATTGCAAAGCAGCACGAGGGAGACACGTCATGTTCATGCCCAGGATGCCAACTATGAACCAGGGGCATTCTAGAAACATTCTGTGTGTGTAAATATACATTATGGATACAGTGGACATCATTCTGTTCTCCAGATATATACAGACATGCAGTGACCTGTGTGGATTGACATTTTCTCCCGTTATTCCTATGAAATGGGTTTTGCATGTTATTTCTGCAAAATACAATAGTTTTATTTTTGTAAAGGCAGTTTTTATGATCAATATACATTATTATATTAGTTGTTCATTGGTCAAAGGACATCTGCTCTCCAGATTTGTGCAGTGAACTGTACATTAATATGTTCATTTTCGGAACACATTTTTTGTCTTCCTATTGCTGTGAACTGCTTAGGTTTGGACATGTTATAATTTCTGTGAAATATGATGGCTTGTATTGGTGTCATATGATAGAGGACAGTTTGAATGACATATATACAAAGTTTCATCCATCTGGATGTGTTTTTAGAAGTTGAACTGTGTTGCCTAATGTATATAAACTTTGAATGCGATTTTCTCAAAAACGTGTTTTTTACTTTGCTTTTTATCTTCAACTGAGCCCCATTTTGTTATTTCTCAACAGAATAGCTTGAAACTTCTCACACTTCATCTTGATAGTTTCCTTTTTAATGCCTATAGATTAGTTTTTTGGAAAGCTGACCTGTTATCACAAAATGAACTGTGTGTGTAGACAGACACCTCCATTTCCGATAAAAAAAAAGTTTTACCAAATATTAAAAAAACATTCTATAGGTGCTCATTAGGGTTGTGTAAGGTAACTGCATGCCAATTCTGGGTCATCTATGACAAGTAGTTTTCAAATGGGGCTCATGTCATTTAACATTCAAAATGGCCACCATGCTATGGAAAACCCCGATGAAAAATGCTGAAAAAAAATTCACAGCGTTTACTTGGACACACCATACAATCTCTGAAAGTTTCAGTTCTCTAAGTTAAATATATATATATATGAGGTGATTTTCCGACAGTCGTGTCGCCTTAACTTTGTTAATGAACTTTACCAAAAGGGGTTAATTTAATTGACAAAATCCCATTTTTCTCAATTAAGTGCTCATTTCATAGTTGATATTACAGCCATGCTGTACATATGGTTTCAGAAGGCCTGCACTCACTACTCCAGCCACTAGTCTGACAGAGATCATGTTCAGGCCTGTGTGAATGGAAGGGAGACCAACACAGAGCACACATGCACTGTACCAACTGGGAGGGGGGGGGGGTTGGTTATTCAGGCATCTGTGAATTGGAGGGAAGGCCTAGACAATAGAATTTCCTCTGGTAACTTGATGGCTAATTTTGGCTTCTGCAAATCTCTGTTTAAAGTAAACATTTGGGGCAAGCAACATACAGCCAAGTGGGGCCATTAGACTTATGCCTCTACACATTGTGTGGGTGTACATATAACCATTAATGGGGAGATGTGGAGAAAGAGCTTCAGTTTGGGATCTTTTACATTGTCAACTTAAATAAAAAAACATGCATAGTGATTATATTTAAATGCTAGTATATAATGGGTAAATCTAATCATTTAGAATAAAACACTGCATAAATAGCAACTTGGTGCATAGAAATTATGTAAGTAGTTGCCTGGTTCTGTTAATTTGGTGTTTGAATATAGGAGGAAACACCACACCTGCAAATCTTCAGCCACATGTTTTTTTATTATTCGTTTCAGAAAAATAATTAATCTTTTAACAAGCATCTACTACTTTTTTAATGTAATCAAATGCCCCATGGCATGTATGTGAGTATGAGCAAATCTCTTTCCAACAAGTTTTTTGCATTTCTGTCTTGTGATTTTAGAACTGTTTGAAACGTGTACATATTTCTACCAACACGATTTAATTGTTAACTGAATTAAAATGAATTGTTAATTTAATGGACGAATTTGGTAGGTTAACTTAATTTACACGAAAAATGTCAGGTTAATTAAATTAATTAACTTTTCAAGTTAATTGCCGTATGCCTGTTCTGGGTCATATGTAGCAGTAGAATTCAATTTCAATGTATTGTAACTCTACCATAATTACAAATACAATACAATTCACATGAACATGTACAATATATCCAATTTTACATATGGGTGTTGTAAGCTTCTTTACAACATTAGGGCATTATTTTCTTAGAGTGGTTTCTCCAATAGGGCCCTTGGAGATATTTTAATACTTACCATGTTAATTTCCCTAAAGCTGTTGGTCTACGGAGACTCATCAATGCTCCAATGTGTCGTCAACAGTGTCACGTCTTGTCTGCTAAAGGCAAAAACACACAACTGTAAGATGGCTGACATAGTTAAACAGTGGACACTGCTCTGTATTATGTCACAAAATGGACATTTTCACTCATCTCACACATGTAGGCTTTTTGTAGAGGAGATTTAAATCTTTGGGTAGAGAGCTATCCACTCAATGTGTGAAAGATAAATGGGACTTCGACTGATTAACTTACATTAAACATTTTGTAGAGGACATTTAAATCTTTGGGTAGAGAGCTATCCACCCAATGTGTATATTATGAAGCAGCGTTGCACCAAGAAAAGCACACAACAAATCTGCTGTTTGATAACTTCAGGTTAAAGGGTATTTAAAATGTTGGGCTAAAGTGTTGCAGATGGGACAAGCCACTGACGAATTACATTATTTGTTTAATTACACACGTGTTCCCTATGGAATGTTAGGGCCAAAATTGCATCGTAATACTTTCATTGTGCATGACATAACACGAAATCCAGGAAGAATTATGTTAAACTTGGCATAATATGAAACATGACATAATATGAACGGCAAAGCGATGTCGAAACGCCACTAGCGAGACGACATCCCTGTTGTATATATAGTAGATATGTATATCACGGTGAATAATTCCGTCCGATTAATACAGAATCAGAGTTATTCACTTGTAATAATTACATAGACCCAGGGTTCTATTTGTTTTCTTTTAAATTACTGAGTAGCTATCACATATTAAATGTTTTTTTTTTCACTTGTCCTTGTCCTGTTCATTTATGAAATTAGCCAATTACCACTGACATGTGTTGAATTATAGAAATTGGGCTTTCCAACTAGACCTGAACTAACCTAGTGAACGGAAACCCCGCCAATCCGTTGATAGTTGCTAACCATACGTTTCCATTGGTGCTTGTCCTACATAGCTTTTTAATTACAAATATAACTGTCAGTAATAAGACGGCAAGATTTGTGATTCCAATAAAGTAGCATTTAATGTAAGTTGAAGAACCAAGCAGACTGTGTGTCGCCAAAAGCATGTGAATGATAACATGTGAATGATAACATGTAACACCAGCAGGAGTAACAACAAACGAGGAAGTATACACAGCCCACTTTCTAGGACGGACATAACAGTTTAGAATGTACAATCTATGGAAGGCATAAGGCAGTTTCGGCCGGACCTTGCTCTTCACATTTGTACCCATTTTGATAACCGTCAAATTCACAAATTCGATCGCATTTCCATGGGTCGGCGGCAGTACAATAACGTCGCAACACCAGGCATGATATAACATGGAAGCAATAGTAACCGTGATCGTGCCCGTCTAGTTCGTACATACACCCTCAGAACGGCAAGTAATCCATTTGTTGAACGTGAACTTCAGATTCAAAAATGTCGCGGCTGTGTCCTTCACCTTTTCCATTTTTATAACCCGAAGTTTGACATATTCGCATTTCCAGTCGCCATGGCAATGACAGAAAGTCCACAATGTCAAACACAGAGGACCATCGAAGCATTTAGTATAAAACGTGAACGTGTCGGTTCAGTCCTATGAAAACAAGCAGAAATTGTTAATTCTCATGTTGTACCAGACTGCCGATTTGCCTCAACACAAACGCATCAACTCATGCCCACCCTCGAGGGTAGGGGAAGGAGGTGGTCGAATGAACCCCTGCTATTTGAGAGAATTTGTTTAACTGTAAAACAACTGAGAAATCGTCCCGGCTGATTGTGTATACTCGAACCCCCCTTTTCAAAAACCCAGAGGACAGGCCTGCAACGACAAGTATATATACCTTAACTACACATAAATCAACAGAAATAGAATGTCGCTCTTCTGTTTGAACACAATATTGAACATCGGTCGATAAATGTCTGAATTCTACCTGACTGATCACCAGACGTTTAGACTTGTTGTGGTTATAATATGTGCAAGACATATTTTGTGCAGTATTAGTACTTATTATATAATTATTTGCAATAATATCTAAATTTGAGGACGAATTTAGTTGAGCGGGTGGATGGTGTGGTGCTCATTATAATAATATAATTGTTACCACATCAGTTTTATAATATAATTATGTCATCAGTTTGATATAAGTTATACTTATTATATCTAACTACATGTTTATCCTGCCAGTGTCAGTTCTGGGATGTGTTAGATAAGAGCCAAGGTCCAGTGTCACCAGACTGATGATTAAATGTTAATTAATTACCCAGGGACTGTTGCCTTGTGAGAAACATGTGGTGTTAGTTAGTCTATTCAAACTAGAAGGCAGGAAAGTGAGAGATAATGATTGGCTAGTGAGTTTTTGGTGAGACAGGCTTGGATGTTATATAGTGTTGTAGACAGAGTGAAGTTACAAGTAGGCAGTGGTGTAGACTGAGGAGGGTTTCCCTCTCAGCCAAGGGCTGGGTAGGCTGGTGAGCTGCTGATAGGTGTTGTAAGCTTGGCTGGAACTGGTAGACTGTTAGGGTTTAATATTGATTGTTATAATAAAGATTAAGGTTGGTTAATACAGTGAAGTTTTATTTGATAGTTCTTCTTTATATCTGTACCCCCGTTGTCGAAATAATATTTATTTAGAGAGAAAACAAACCACGCCACTACGACATCACAACAAACAAGACGGTCACTGCAAACACATCTAATACTTTTTACCAATATTGGCCCAAATCTAGCAAAACAAATATGCAATCCCATAAATAAAACTTTCATATACTACCTGAAAGAGAAAAATACCAATTCATTAAATTTTGAACATATTGATGAATTTCTGAAGCAATAAATAATATTCACCCAAAAACAAGCTGTGGGTATGATGGTATTTCTTCATGATTATTAAAATTATTGAAAACGGCGCTGATAAAATCATTAACACTAATTACAAACCAAATATTAGCCACAGGTATATTCCCGGACAAACTTAAAACTGCCAAAGTAATTCCTATAATAGGAGTTACTTTGGCATATTGTCACCTGTTTTAAAATAGTATTTTTAAAAAGGTGACAATACCCAATTTGGCAATTACAGACCAATATACCTCTTACCAGGTATTTCAGAAGTAATTCAAAAGATAATTTACACCCAGCTAGATATCTTTCTTAAAATGCAAAATCTCTTGCTCGATAACCAATATACATTCAGAACGGAACATAGCACGAAATTTGCTGCTATTGAATTAACCGATAGAATAATTGCACAAATGGACAAAAATGAAATCCCTATGTCTACTTAAATCTTTCCAAAGCATTCGACACACTGGATCATATGATATTAGAAAAATTGGAATATCATGGTGTAAAGGGAGAAGCTTTAAGTTTAATTAGAAATTATCTAACAGATAGAAAACTACGTGGAAATAGAGGATGCCAAATCACACATGCTTAATATTTCAACAGGCGTACCTCAAGGTTTGGTTCTAGGCCCACTATTGTTTATTATATATATTAATGACTTTGCCAAGGCCAGCTAAAAGTTCAATTTTATAATGTACGCTGATGGCACCACTCTCAAGTACACTAGATTCCTTTTCCACATGTGAACAAAATGGAAATGCAGATTTTTTATTAACCTAGAACTGAACAAAGTTAATGAATGGCTAAGACTAAACAAATTGTCTCTCAACGTAAACAAAACTAAGTATATGCTTTTCAAAACAATCAAAAGAAAAGTTGCAACTTCCCTTTTACTAAAAATAGATAACACAAATATTAGTGTTTGAATTTAATTTTCTTGGAATAAGTTTTAATGAACAACTAGAAAAGTCACATCGACAAAATATTGATCAGTGTTGGATTGCCATCCAAGACAAAGGCCCAGATGGCAAGTGGACAAGGAAGCCATCGGCTTATTGAGAGTCCAACATTTTTACTCTATGTGTAATCTAACCTCCTGAGATATGTGAACATTGTTTTTAAATATATTCACAATCTGTAGATAATTTGTTCCATTCATTGATTGTCCTCTGTGAGAACGAGTATTTCCTGATATCCAATCTACACTGATCCTTTATTAATATTACCTCATGTCCTCTAATTCTATTATCTTTCTTGAGTGAAAAAAAAATATTTCTATCAATATTTTCATACCCATTCAATATCTTAATTGTCGACCACCACTGGCACACTCTGCAGTGGCCCATGCACGATGGCGGCCGACTTTGGATCCGGACTCCGATTCACAGACCTGTACAACCAGAATGTACTATCGGCATCAGTTTCCTGGTTGATGAAAGAAAACTCAAACGACAGGCAAACCATGAATGATTACGTTGTGCTCAGTCTAGAAAATTCATATTGTTGTTTTGTCCAATAGGCAATACTGGATCTAGATGATTGCTGTTTTTATTAAAGAAGTCTCAATGATTATTTTCAAAATAAATTGCATTATTGAGTGCTTTATATTGTATTTGTCTAGGTTGCACTGTTTTACTTTTAGTGTCAAGAATTTGATTTTGAGTGCCAAAGTTGTGGCTATTATTGATAATGATAGTATTATGCAGGCAATTATATGAACCTTGCTGCACAGACAAGACACATTTCAAAAATGGAGAAACTGGAATTGGCCTACTAGCCTATAGTATTGACACAAACGTAATTCGGCCAACAATGGCTGGCATTGGATCAAACCATCCGATACCCCGGCCCATGGCATGGGCATGGCATTTGTACCATTTTATTGGTTACCATAATATCGCTCAACGTCTTCAATGTTCGCTACAATGACATTATTGAATGGGACAAATACTACACTCCGTAATTTACACAAGACTAGGTAACATACAGTGGCTTCTGTACAAATTAAAGTGAAATTAGGATGTTATTTTGAAGTTAAACAACATTACCTAGCTGCGTGTTCGCTGTTCGGTATGCTTTCCTACCTGTCGGAAACGGTGAGCGGATTGTGTGATGAGCTACTCAATAGAGGGCGCCACTTCAACTTATATTATCCCACACTCCAACTATGTCCATGCTCCAGCAGTGCGCTATTCACGATATCACCACTGCCACAACTTGATTATAAGTTCCAAATGACAGTTGCGGAGTCTTATACACGATTGTAAGACAGTGTAACGCCATTGTTGTTTACGACTTGTTACGTCATTGCACGTGTGCACTTGAGCACATTAAATAGTTTCATAAAAAGCGGACTTTATCGTGTCTACTCTCTAGTTACATTTGCAATGCACAAAACCTATGCAACTGACATTGGGAGATTTCTTTATAAACATTGGGAGTTTACCAAATAACATTAATATATACAAATGTAAGAACGTATTTTAGTGTAACGATCACAAAAACATATTCTTCTTGTTTTCGTGTCCCTCACACAAGGTGTCTCCGCACGGTCCGTGGCAGTGTCCAGGTATTTCGGTGTGCAAAGATAGTCCAGCAGCCGGCAGCAGAGGAGATGGGGCAATGTCTGTTCAGAGGAGGTGGGACATTGTCTGTTCAGAGGAGGTGGGACATTGTCTGTTCAGAGGAGATGGGGCAATGTCTGTTCAGAGGAGATGGGGCAATGTCTGTTCAGAGGAGGTGGGACGTACATTGTCTGTTCAGAGGAGGTGGGACATTATCTGTTCAGATTAGGTGGGGCAATGTCTGTTCCTCTCCGCAGTCATACTTCGTTGACTGCGTCTCATCAATGTAGTGCCATCTCCCCATGTTGGTCTTTGCTTGGCCGACTCCGGGACGTAGCTGATTAAGTGGACGCCATCAGATGATTGGTCAGACCCTGCTGGTTAGGAATCAGTTGGTTGCAATCCCATTTTTATGACCGTTGATGGTTTTTTGCAGTCGTGTTTCCCACATTTCCAGTCTGGTGTTGTTGGGCAATTAGGTAAGCGGTTTTGTGAAGTTCAGGAAACCTTTCCGTGACTTTAATCCGCTCATATCAGATATGTGGTTGTATAGTTGGTGTTTTGTATCTGCCGCTTGTCTTGATCTTTCTGTGCGACTAGCAACAGTCCGCCTGATGTCCGGTGGAGCTATGCCAGCCAGCATGTGTAGGCTGTCTATGTTGGTAGGTTTCAGGCAGCACGTTATGAGGCGGCAGCAGTCATTTGGGGCAGAGTTAAGCTTGTTTGCATGATTTGATCTTGCCATACAGCACATGCGTATTCGGCAGCAGAATAGCAAAGGAAACGGCCGCTGGATTTTAGCGTCGGTGCTCTGCTTCCCCATTTAGAGTTGGCAAGTTTGCGGATGATGTTGTTTCGTGCATTCACCTTCTGTTTGGAGTTACACGTGTGTTTTGTGTGATAGTGTTCTGTCAAGATGGACACCAAGGTTACACTGGTGTTGATGTGTTGTCCAGTCCGGTACCGTTCCAGGTGACGTTTAGTTCGTGCTTAGCGTGTCTGTGCCTCGAGTGGAAAGTACACACCTGGCTCTTGGATGGGTTTGCGCGTAGTTGATTCAGCTTGTAGTATGTTGTCATGGTTCCTAGTGGTGATGTAAGTGTTGCTTTGATGTTGTTGAAGTCTCTGTCCTGGGATGTTACACACAAGTCATCAGCATAAATGAAGCTGCGAGTTTCGAGGTGGACATGTTTATCATTTGTGTATATGTAGAACAACGCTGGCGCCAGTACACTTGCCTGGGGTAACCCGTTTCATAATATTCGCCATCTGCTCTTTTTTGCCATCCAGTACTACGAAAAATCGCCGGTTTTCAAGCATGTTGCATACTTGGTCGGTTAGATGGAGGTCGCCAGTCATCTCTAGCACATTGGCAAGGTGTCGTATGCTGCCGACAGGTCGACGAAGACGGCTCCGGTGATTAGTTCTCTTTCAAAGCCGTCTTCGATGTGTCCTGTCAGATTGAGCAGCTGGCCCGTGCACAATTTTCCTGGACGGAATCCAGCCTGCTCTGTAATGATTTTGCTTTCAACGTGTTCGGTGAGCCGGTTTAAAACCAGTCGCTCAAACAGCTTGTAGGTGTGACACAGCAGGGAGATGGGTCTGAAACTCTTCGCCTCGGACGGGTCTTTCCCTGGTTTCAGGAGGGCTATTACCTCTGCTTTCCGCCAGAGCTTGGGGGTTTTGTTGCTATTGGCGCAGTTGTTGAACAAAAAAACGTAGCAGCCAATCCCTGGCCTTCGGTCCGAAATGTTTTATGAGTTCTGTTTGGATATCATCTTGACATATTGCCTTGCCGTTCTGCAGTGCGCTGATATTTGCTTCGATTACGGTTTCATTGAAGGGTCCTGTAAACCCCGGGTCATTGAAGTATCGTTTCCGATCAAGACCTGCTTTGGGCTGTTCGTTTGGCGTCTACGTCCATTTAGTAGCAGTTGGTGAGCGACTTGGTTTGCTGTAGTGTTGTAGTGTTGTAGTGCTGTAGTGTTGTAGTGCTGTAGAGCTGTAGTGCTGTAGTGTTGTAGTGTTGTAGTGCTGCTTTGCCTTTCGTGGATCGTTGCAAAGTTTTCGTATCGTTGCCCCAGCCTTCCTCCTTCTTGTGTCATGTCCGTTGATTCAATCAGAGTCTGCCATGATTTACGGCGTTCCTCTGAGATAGTATTCATCAGCTCCTCTTCCGCCTCGATGGTATCCTCGGCAAAGGGGTCTGATTCATAATTATATCTGTATTGTTCATACATTTCAGCCGACTCGGGTGTCAGACCAGATAAGACCGAATGCATGCTACTAGGCACCAGACAAAAACTGCGATGAGCAAATGCGAATTTCTGTGTACGCGGCAACAACGATGACGTAACACGAGCTAAGACGCACAGGCTGCTTGGATTACAGTCATGTTGACGGTAACCGTAGTTTGAATGTACACGTGACAAAGTTATGTTCTAAGCTGCGTAGCCGAATGTGCCTGTTCAATCAGGTGAAACGATTAATGCCACTACATGCACGGAAGTTGTATTTTACAGGGATTGTGCAAACGATAATTGACTACGGGTGCATGGTTTGGGACAGCTGCGGTCAATCTTTGCTTATGAATTTTCATAAAATGATGAAGCAATATGCATGTATAATTCTAAATGTAAAATACAAACGACAAATTTCAACAGTAACACTATTTTGTAATCTAGGACGGCTGCCAATCGATGTTCGCATATGGTATTTTACTTTTAAAGCGATAGTAATGTATAACATCATACACGGGCTTGCCCCAGCTTACCTTACATATATATTCAAACTAAACAATAGTGTGCACGGCCATCACACCCGCAGCTGCACAAATATCTATGTTAGAAAATGCAACCTATCTGTAAGGCAGCGTACATTTGCATATAGAGGAGGGACACTGTGGGACACTATCCCAGTACACATTAGAAATTCGAAGTCTGTAAAATGTTTTAAAACACTGTTTATAAAACATGTCAAGAAAGATCTATATAAATGTTAACATTTTGAACTTGACATGAATGTTGACGTTTTAGAAATTGTAAATAAAGTCAGTGTTTGTGGTGCTGTGTAATAATTACAGACGCCCAAACAGGTAGGAGCCACCGTCTGGGAGACGTTCGTGGAGACTGGCATTGTGCTAGAGCGACGAGAAGTTGGACGGCCCTCTGTCGGCAATGAAGATGTCGAACTGATGCGCGATTCGTTTACTTGCAGTCCATGAAAATCGATTCGGCAGGCACCATACCATTCACAAAAGGTTCATATGTATGCCTACCAACCAGCACACGCCACGCCACGCCTCGCCTCGCATCGCCTCGCCACGCCACGCCTCGCCTCACACGCACGCACACACTACATTGCAAACATTTGTCAGCATGTATTATGGTACATTTCTGTATCGAACCGCGTGCTGTCCATGTTCAATGGACCCCGAGACGTGATGTCGGCGTCATCTGAAGACCCACCTATTTATCCTCCTGAGCTCCTCATTCAACAGTTGTTGACTTAAAGGTTATAAACCGATTTGAGATTAACGCTGCTGAGTTCGATTTGAGATTAACGCTGCTGAGTTCGATTTGAGATTAACTCTGCTGAGTTCGGTTTGAGATTAACGTTGCTGAGTTCGATTTGAGATTAGCGCTGCTGAGTTCGATTTGAAATTAACGCAGCTGGGTTAGATTTGAGATTAACGTTGTTGGGTTCGGTTTGATATTAACGCTGCTGAGTTCGGTTTGAGATTAACGCTGCTGAGTTCGATTTGAGATTAACGCTGCTGAGTTCGATTTGAAATTAACGCTGCTGAGTTCGATTTGAGATTAACGCTGCTGGGTTCGGTTTGAGATTAACGCTGCTGAGTTCGATTTGAGATTAACGCTGCTGAGTTCGGGTTCTCGAAGATTTCGGCGCAATGGATTTGTTCTTATTGTAATGTATCGTTTATGTTGTCTTTGAATGTTTATTTCTGCGAGCGATTAAATAATATGTACACGTTATGTGAAAGCGCCCCTCTAATTCCACCCACCTGGTTTGTGGTCCCATTCGGACATGCATCGTCTTCAACCCTTCAGTCGATGCTCGCCGCCAACCCGTTCTACCAACGTGAGAGCAGAACTCGTGAAGATACGGCTGTCGTTGACCACGATCCAACAGCATTTTTTACGGGGCCAAATGGCCGACGTTAGTATGATGCAGTCAGAAGGTGGCGCCACCGGAGCTGTTCGTTGCGCGGCTGCGGGCAATCAGCGCAATTCCAAGCACCTTCCCGGCTTTGCAAGGCGTGTACTTGCTGACCGGCGTGGTAGTACCTAGCGAGTACCTGCTGACCGGTGTGGTGGTACCTAGCGAGTACCTGCTGACCGGCGTGGTAGTACCTAACGAGTAACTCCTCACCGGTGTGGTAGTACCTAGCGAGTACCATCTGACCAATGTTTTGTTTTAAATTGCATTTAAATGGGTTGACAAGCTTTTGTTAACAAGCCTGCAGCGGACTAACATTACATTTCCCAGTCAGCCATGCGTCCACGTGCCATACCCAGGGTCTGGTGTTGCTAACAAACCTGCGACGGATTAGCACTACATTTCCCAGTCAGTCATGCGCCCACGTGCCATACACAGGGTCTGGTGTTGGGCTGATGTAGCGTTCTATGCCGCCAGGTATACGCGAAATCACCTGTTGTTTGTTTGTAAGCTCGGGACAGAAGACCAGGCAGGCACGCCATCTAGAACAAACCTATTCCAGTGTATTCCTTATAGACTTGTACAGAAATTACAATTGACACTTTAGAGACAAGTGAATTCAACAATCGGGGTAAATCTTGTTAAATTGTTGTACGCCCGACATACACGCACCTGTCAAGTGTCAGCCACACACCTGCGTGCCGTAGCCCGTATCTGTGCCATGAGTGGCCAGGCGTGACCATGTACACACTGCATCAGCTGATCAGTGTTTGTAAACACGCAGGCATTGTGCTAGAGCGACGAGAAGTTGGACGGCCCTCTGTCGGCAATGAAGATGTCGAACTGATGCGCGATTCGTTTATTTGCAGTCCATGAAAATCGGTTCGGCAGGCACCATACCATTCACAAAAGGTTCATATGTATGCCTACCAACCAGCACACGCCACGCCACGCCTTGCCTCGCCTAGCCTCGCCTCGTCTCGTCTCGCCTCGCCACGCCACGCCACGACTCACACGCACGCACACACTACATTGCAAACATTTGTCAGCATGTATTATGGTACATTTCTGTATCGAACCGCGTGCTGTCCATGTTCAATGGACCCCGAGACGTGATGTCGGCGTCATCTGAAGAACCACCTATTTATCCTCCTGAGCTCCTCATTCAACAGTTGTTGACTTAAAAGTTATAAACCGATTTGAGATTAAAGCTGCTGAGTTCGATTTGAGATTAACGCTGCTGAGTTCGATTTGAGATTAACTCTGCTGAGTTCGGTTTGAAATTAACGCAGCTGAGTTCGATTTGAGATTAACGTTGTTGGGTTCGGTTTGAGAATAACGCTGCTGAGTTCGATTTGAGATTAACGCTGCTGAGTTCGATTTGAAATTAACGCTGCTGAGTTCGATTTGAGATTAACGCTGCTGAGTTCGATTTGAGATGAACTCTGCTGAGTTCGGTTTGAGATTAACGCTGCTGAGTTCGATTTGAGATTAACGCTGCTGAGTTCGATTTGAAATTAACGCAGCTGAGTTCGATTTGAGATTAACGCTGCCGAGTTCGGTTTGAGATTAACGCTGCTGAGTTCGATTTGAAATTAACACTGCTGAGTTCGGTTTGAGATTAACGCTGCTGAGTTCGATTTAAGATTAACGCTGCTGAGTTCGGGTTCTCGAAGATTTCGGCGCAATGGATTTGTTCTTATTGTAATGTATCGTTTATGTTGTCTTTGAATGTTTATTTCTGCGAGCGATTAAATATGTACACGTTATGTGAAAGCGCCCCTCTAATTCCACCCACCTGGTTTGTGGTCCCATTCGGACATGCATCGTCTTCAACCCTTCAGTCGATGCTCGCCGCCAACCCGTTCTACCAACGTGAGAGCAGAACTCGTGAAGATACGGCTGTCGTTGACCACGATCCAACAGCATTTTTTACGTGGCCAAATGGCCGACGTTAGTATGATGCAGTCAGAAGGTGGCGCCACCGGAGCTGTTCGTTGCGCGGCTGCGGCAATCAGCGCAATTCCGAGTACCTGCTGACCGGTGTGGTGGTACCTAGCGAGTACCTGCTGACCGGTGTGGTGTTACCTAGCGAGTACCTGCTGACCGGTGTGGTGGTACCCAGCGAGTACCTGCTGACCGGTGTGGTGGTACCCAGTGAGTACCTCCTGACCGGTGTGGTAGTACCTAGCGAGTACCTGCTGACCGGTGTGGTAGTACCTAGCTAGTACCTGCTGACCGGCGTGGTAGTACCTAGCGAGTACCTGCTGACCGGTGTGGTGTTACCTAACGAGTACCTCCTGACCGGTGTGGTGGTGCCTAGCGAGTACCTGCTGACCGGTGTGGTGGTACCCAGCGAGTACCTGCTGACCGGTGTGGTTGTACCCAGTGAGTACCTCCTGACCGGTGTGGTAGTACCTAGCGAGTACCTGCTGACCGGTGTGGTGGTACCTAGCTAGTACCTGCTGACCGGCGTGGTAGTACCTAGCGAGTACCTGCTGACTGGTGTGGTGTTACCTAACGAGTACCTCCTGACCGGTGTGGTGGTGCCTAGCGAGTACCTGCTGACCGGTGTGGTGGTACCCAGCGAGTACCTGCTGACCGGTGTGGTGATACCTAGTGAGTACCTGCTGACCGGTGTGGTGGTACCTAGCGAGTACCTGCTGACCGGTGTGGTGGTACCTAGCGAGTACATGCTAACCAGTGTGGTAGTACCTAGCGAGTACCTTCCTACCGGTGTGGTGGTACCTAGCGAGTACCTGCTGATCGACGTGGTGGTACCTAGCGTGTACCTGCTGATCGACGTGGTGGTACCTAGCGAGTACCTGCTGATCGGCGTGGTGTTACCGAGCGAGTACCTGCTGATCGGTGTGGTGGTACCTAGCGAGTACCTGCTGATCGGCGCGGTGGTACCTAGCGAGTACCTGCTTATCGGCGTGGTGGTACCTAGCGAGTACCTGCTGATCGGCGCGGTGGTACCTAGCGAGTACCTGCTGACCGGCGTGGTGATACCTAGCGAGTACCTGCTGACCGGCGTGGTGGTACCTAGCGAGTACCTGCTGATCGGCGTGGTGGTACCTAGCGAGTACCTGCTGACCGGCGTGGTGGTACCTAACGAGTACCTGCTGATCGGCGTGGTGGTACCTAACGAGTACCTGCTGACCGGCGTGGTGGTACCTAGCGAGTACCTGTGATCGGCGTGGTGGTACCTAGCGAGTACCTTCTGATCGGCGTGGTGGTACCTAGCGAGTACCTGCTGATCGGCGTGGTGGTACCTAGCGAGTACCTTCTGATCGGCATGGTGGTACCTAGCGAGTACCTGCTGATCGGCGTGGTGGTACCTAGCGAGTACCTGCTGATCGGTGTGGTGGTACCTAGCGAGTACCTGCTGATCGGTGTGGTGGTACCTAGCGAGTACCTGCTGATCGGCATGGTGGTACCTAGCGAGTACCTGCTGATCGGCGTGGTGGTAACTAGCGAGTACCTTCTGATCGGCGTGTTGGTACCTAGCGAGTACCTGCTGATCGACGTGGTGGTACTTAGCGAGTACCTTCTGATCGGCGTGTTGGTATCTAGCGAGTACCTGCTGATCGGCGTGGTGGTACCTAACGAGTACCTTCTGATCGGCATGGTGGTACCTAGCGTGGTGGTACCTAGCGAGTACCTGCTGATCGGCGTGGTGGTACCTAGCGAGTACCTGCTGATCGGCGTGGTGGTACCTAGCGAGTACCTGCTGATCGGCGTGGTGGTACCTAGCGAGTACCTGCTGATCGGCGTGGTGGTATCTAGCGAGTACCTGCTAATCGGCGTGGTGGTACCTAGCGAGTACCTGCTGATCGGCGTGGTGGTACCTAGCGAGTACCTGCTGATCGGCGTGGTGGTACCTAGCGAGAACCTGCTGATCGGGGTGGTGGTACCGTCCGGTGCTGCACGTTTCGGTTTTTATCAACCTGTGATGATCCAAATGACTGAGATTATTAGCCAATCGATGCCGCCCTGAGAAGGCCCGGCTGCCTCGTACTTGATTGCCTCACATACGCGCAGTCGTGTGTGTGTGTGTGTGTGTGTGTGTGTGTGTGTGTGTGTGTGCGTGCGTGCGTGCGTGCGCGCGCGCGCGTGCGTGCGTGCGTGCGTGCGTGCGTGCGTGCGTGCGTGCGTGCGTGCGTGCGTGCGTGCGTGCGTGCGTGCGTGCGTGCGTGCGACTTTTGATGTGTTGCTCAATACGGTATTTTGCAACTATCCTGAACAAATTAGCTTTGTACTATTTATTTCCTTATTCAACCTTAATGGTATTTGACTACATCATCTTCAACCCTTCTCGTCCTACCAGCAGGCTATGGACAACGTCGGGGATAGTTGGGGAACCTCACCGGCCTGCCGAACAAGCTGTTTGAGTATTACGGCCACCCGAACGTGGACCGCGTTGCCACCTGCACGGGATCGTGTCGAAACCGTTGAAGGAAAACGTCGACCACAAGAGAACTAGCGGCGGCAAGGTCGACTCGAAGACGGTGCATTGCAACCGGCCGTGGACTCTCTTTTCGACCGTCAAGAAGATCGCCGTGCTGGACCGCACGCTCGAGCCGTTGTTCCTCGAGGTCAACGTCGCCAGGTCAGACACACAGCTCGTCACTATCGAGGGCCAGCATCAGGTCACGACGCTCGTGTTTCCCAGTCTTGTTCACTCTCCTTACCTACCGAGCAACGTTCGCCGTACGGCAACGACGAATTTTTTTAACCCGTTCCGTGGCCGTGGCGGGGGTTGTGGTCCACCACATAGTGTGAACACGAAGACTTGTCCGGCCCACTGCAAGACGGTGTAGCGTTGGGGGCGCCTGCCATAGCGTCTACGGCGCTTGGGGATTTCCGAAGGATCAGGTACAAATAACCTCACCTCCGCGGTCGATGCGAATTTGACTCGGCGCTCGCTCAACGTGGTAGGTAATGTTTCCGACGTTCGGCAATACCACGAACCAATCTACAGCAATTCGTGAGTTTGTGTTACACCTAGGAGACGGTTAACAATGTCTACAAGGCACCATTCATTAAGCTGTAAGATGTCGCATCACCGTCGTAGATATTAAATTACGGACACTTGTTGTCACTGTGCAGCGATGACAGATTGATATCAGTAAATTGATGTGAGTAGTTCGTCATAGCAACAATGAATGATGACGACATGTCTTGCTTGTTATAAAGATCACAATGTAATCCATACCTTCCAACCACCAACGGGACAGCCGATCAACAGGAGTAGAAACACCACAATCAGCCCCATCACGACAACGTCGATCTGTAACTTTTGAGTCCACGTCATTTCTGAACGAAGAAACGTACGTTGTTACACTGGTAATGGTATTTAACACTGGTAATGGTATTTAACACTGGTAATGGTATTTAACACTGGTAATGGTATTTAACACTGGTAATGGTATTTAACACTGGTAATGGTATTTAACACTGGTAATGGTATTTAACACTGGTAATGGTATTTAACACTGGTAATGGTATTTAACACTGGTAATGGTATTTAACACTGGTAATGGTATTTAACACTGGTAATGGTATTTAACACTGGTAATGGTATTTAACACTGGTAATGGTATTTAACACTGGTAATGGTATTTAACACTGGTAATGGTATTTAACACTGGTAATGGTATTTAACACTGGTAATGGTATTTAACACTGGTAATGGTATTTAACACTGGTAATGGTATTTAACACTGGTAATGGTATTTAACACTGGTAATGGTATTTAACACGTATGTTTCTTTCGTATGTACATTGGTGATACATCATATTTCGCTAAAGATCTGGAAACCACGTTGTTGGAAAAGACAAACGCTTTTGTAATCATGTTTATTTGCTTCCCTGATATTATTATTTTTTTACTGATTTCCTGATCTTATTGTCATTGACAGAGAACCACACTTGTTGGATCTTGCATCGATAAAAGTACATGAATAATATACCGACCTTATGAATATATTTAATTATCCTTTATTCGAATTTGCGCTTACTGTAGTCTAAGAATAAGTATAATAGTGTGTGTGTGTGTGTGTGTGTGTGTGTGTGTGTGCGTGTGCGTGTGCGTGTGCGTGTGCGTGTGCGTGTGCGTGTGCGTGTGCGTGTGCGTGTGCGCGTGCGTGCGTGCGTGCGTATGCGTGTGGGTGTGTTGTGCGTGTGGGTGTGGGTGTGTTGCGCGTGCGCGTGTGTTGTGCGTGTGTGTAATGTGTTTGGGATGTGCGTGCGTCCGTACATGCATGTGATCCTGATTCTGATCCTCAATGTGATTCTTTTGTGTTATGTGGGGATTTCAGTTCAATGCTTGGTTTCTACTGTAGGTTGATAGGTCAAGTAGCAAAACATTAAATTGATAGTGGAATACCATTATGGGCAAAGTACGTGTACAACAGGTGCAGTTTATCTTCATAGGATATTGCAGAGATGCAGATGTGCTACAGTTCCAGCTGATACGTCCATGTCCACAGCTTTGTTTCAAAGGTTCAACTCTTGTGGGATTATGTTGAGTTTTGTTGGTGGCGATTGTGACCTACTTTTAGTGTTTTATGAATAGTGGTTAGAAATTAGCACACAGCGGCTATTATTACATTTTAGTAGTGTAACGTACAGTCTCTAATAAGGGAATGGTTTTGAAAATTGGTCATGCGTGAACAATCCTCAAACTTAATGTCTGTGTGTGTGTGTGTGTGTGTGTGTGTGTGTGTGTGTGTGTGTGTGTGTGTGTGTGTGTGTGTGTGTGTGTGTGTGTGTGTGTGTGTGTGTGTGTGTGTGTGTGTGTGTGTGTGTGTGTGTGTGTGTGTGTGTGTGCGTGCGTGTGTTTGTGTGTGTGTGTGGGGGAGGGGTAAGTTAAGTGTCTGATAAGTGTTTGATAAGTGTCTTTCTTGTGTATTGTATACTACAATAGAGGGCACATATCTACACATTATATGCAGTGTTCGAAATTACCACTGATACTTGGGGATCCACTAAACATATTGGTCACCCCCCCTCCCCCGAAAAAAATCTTATTAAAAATCATCTTTTCACTGTAATGGCTATTAGCGCCTATTTTTGTGAAAAGACTTGCTTGATGTCATAGCGACCTTTAGTTATTTTACCAACTTAGGTTGAATGCACTTGTTGTAAGTCGCTCTGGATAAGATCGTCTGCTAAATGGCTAATTGTAAATTTCTGTCTAAACCATTGTTACTGGAGTAATGCGCTTGCAAGCACAGTGCTCTGTATTTCTGAGAGGTAAAATGCCAAGGTAAAATGTACCTCAACTAAAAACTCATTGGTGGCATTACTGCAGACACACAACAGATGGCGCCCTTAACCACAGAACACACACTCATCAGTGGTATGAGTGGAATGACTTAAGATGTTTTAACAGAGATTAACTGAATGACAATGGAGTGAGCTGAGCGAAAACCGTCGAGTTCTGCGAAAACCGTCGAGTTCTAGCAAAGACGAACCAGAGTAGCCTCACACGCAGCAACAGGTGCAACAGCGGAAGGGTAATTACATTGGTACAACGATAAAATGTGGGGACCCCCGAAGCTTACATTGTCCTTTCTTATGGGAGGTCCCTCGTGCTTTATGGGAGGGGGGTTCCTGGACCCCCAGACTCCCCTCATTTCGGAAACTTATAATATGCTAAAACATATCGTGACTATGTGTTAATGTTATTAATGTCAGTGTGTCCCCCACCCCAGGGTTGACGTTTTGCTAGGTGACAGGTGCATGTGTCATACAGGTAGGGTTCATGAGCATATGCTCATACATGAACATAAATCAAGTCATAAGTTTGTGCCCAACCCCCACCCTTACCCCACATTTCAAGATTAATTAGTTATTTCGTATGTTTTTTTAGTATTAATACCATGTGTTTGTGACATTAAAATACTTGTTTCTTTACATGTTTTATTGGACGGCTGAATTACTTTACTGAATTACACATCGTTTGTGATTGTGTTATAAGAGGGCTTACATGTACATTTCCAACTTTATTAATTAAATCTGTGTCACATGATATGGAAATAACCACATTTTATTAAACAGTTTCGGATGCCGTCAAACCGCATTTCGCGTTCAGCTTTTTCGGGGATGCAAGCAAGCACTTATAAAAGTAAACACAAACACAAGTGCAATTCTTACCGAACGAATGACTCCCTAAGGTTGAATCCATTATCTTCAAACCAGCGCTTCTTTTGATGTAAAATGGAACAGTCCAGTAAAATCGCTATTAAAGAAAGAAGTGCGCAAGTGCTGACGTAGTCACGTTGTTTTTTTTATAAACGTACAGCGACTGGCGTAAAACCATAGAGACACATGTATCTCTGTGCGTAAAGCGGCGAACACATCTGTCCGCTTCCGTCATACGTAGTACATCGTCCATTGTTTTAACACGGACGAGCCGCCAGGTCGTCCGCTTCCACACACACCGCTCCCAGACCGAGTTCTGCGGAAGCGGACGAAGTTGCAGGTTCGTCTGCGTTAAGACAACCGACGACAAATGACGGAAGTGTATAGGTGTGTCCACCGCTTAAAGCATCAACAGCAAGAACGCTGACGTCACTGTTCCTGTGTCACATTAGGCCATGAGCAAAATAAAAAAACGTGGTAAAAGTAACAGATCCATCCTGCAGTAGGGATCTGGCCATTTATGTGAACCTAGCCGAGTTGACCGGCGTTCCTCGGGACACAAAAGCAAACAGTGCAAGAGCGTATGACTCCTTGAACGACCCAGTAAAATATTGGTAGGGCAATGCCAATGACAACTTCGTTCTCTAAAAATCACGAATACCAGTTTCACGAAGCGTTCGGTGGGCTTTTGACGTAGATCACGCACAGCGTTACTAACAATTGTACGTACTATTGTTCTGAGTTATGTAATCTACGTCAAACGTCCACATACGTAATACTCCCACCCCCGGGGAAATGTTTACATTTTTTTATGTACGAACCATCACGATGGGCCCCCGGACAGACCATCACAAGCTCAGCCCCATACATGCGAAACTGACGGAGATCTGAAGGAATATACAACGTAATAATCTATGTATGTACCCAGGTCTGTGTGACTCAACTAGTGCTGTAGTGCTGTGATTAGTTTGAAGCGCATGCGCATCACTCTCTATCTTTCACCAGTGCAGCCATCAGCTGGCTCACGTTATGTGCCTTTAATTACAGCTAAGCATTGTAATTGTATATGGTATTGTAACCATCGCTACGTCGACGCGCTTTGGGAAAAGCGGGCGCTTTTGGGGACGTTCTCCCCAAAACGCCCCAAATTCATTGTGTTTGGTTTCACTAATAAAAAAAAAATTATTATCAGTCGAAATGTGTCCAGAATGTTTATTTGCTGGTACATTATTTTGATGGTACATAGTCTTTCCATAGACAAGACTAACTAAACCTCCCAGAGATTCACCACTGATATTGGACACCCTGCGGCCCCATGATAATACGATAGGTATCTGGGAGCAGACTGGAACCCCAATTACCCCATAGGTGCAATGTGCAGGGTCGACCTTTGTGTGGACACGTCCCGGCGCTCACTAATCCAGTCCCCTAACTATGGGCAGATAGTGGCTTTGGGATGCCCCAGCGAGTGCCCGTGGTATGTAGCTATGATCCCCTAGGGCCAAAACACACCTACCACGCCAGTACACCGACGAAGGCGGTCCCCAGTCCCGGGATTGCATCGTGAAGAACTACAGGTTCAGGGAGATTTCTTCATGGCCAGAAGGTGTTGGAAAGTTTGGACTGGGCCGTGCGACTCATGCAGTTTTGTGTCAAAAATGACCTCGTCATTGTCAACTCAGTGTTTCAACATGTCAACACTAGGGGAGCGAGGTGGATTCCACCTGGTGGAGGAACCGTGAACCAAATTGAATACATGCAGTGTAAGTGGTGGGGCGTCTCAAATGGGTCAAAAATAGCGTGATATAATGTATCGATAGCCCTTAAAATGAATGTGAATGAGTGTTTACCACAACATTCTTAGTAGTTACATTTTATTACAGAAGCATACGCACATTATTGGAATTTCATTTCGGAATAAATGTTTTTAATAAATGGCCGATTTAATGTCATTGGTTATTTTTCCTAAACCACACCCCGCCGTATCCCCCAAATGCACCCCAACCAGATGCCTACAAAGACGGTGAGTTTCGGATTTATATTTCACTTCACTGCAGGATAGCGAGTTGCACGAAAAGACTGACCAATTGAGGATTGGTGTCAAAGCCCACAACGTCGCCACGAGAAATGTGGTAGTGACGAATATGTGTGACTTGCCAACACTAGTAGCGGAGTCGTCGATTGTATTGATGAACATCTAATTCGTATATCGACAAAACAACTGTTCTACACTTTGTATGACAACTTTTGCATTTAATTACATATTGTAATTGTATCTGCTATTTTAACCATCGCTACGTCAACGCGCTTTGGGAAAAGCAAGCGGGCGAAAACGCCCCAAACGCATTGTGTTTGGTTTCACTAATAACATTAAAAGCATTATTAGTTGATATGACTACACAGTGTATACTTGATGTGCCCGTGTTGATTAATGAAAACAAATCTTATTTTAAATAGTGTGTTAACCTGGACTCACTCTACACACGTCGCTTCATCAAGCAAGCATCCTCCAGCCTTCCCGTATGTTTCCAGCATGTCACACATATCTTCAATAAAATCGCTCATCCGCTTAAATATATCAACACAGTCACTGCAACCATCAGTTTATGCAACATGTATTCTACCTCGCAGTATAGTAGACTGTTCCATACGAAACAGACTGTCACCACGCACCGGCTGTTCTACACACCACTCCACCACTACCAGCCTTCCCGTGTGTCGCATGCAGCCATCAAGGAAATGCTACCCTTGCATGACGTCCACATCCTGTTGCCAAGTTCCTGTATATGGTGCAACCTTTGTTTTTATTCACTTTTGTTTATCTTTGTCTATATCACTTTCTACGTCTATGTCATTGTTCACTGACTGTTGACGTCACTCACCGCACCAACCCCAGTTTAATGTGATCAGCTGTATATGGACCCAAGTATCAAGTATATAAGTAATAAACACTGATGTTGTGATGTGTGCGCGTATTGTTGCTCTTACGTTAGAATTCGACTCAAAAACATTTCCATATAAATGCGATCCTAGAAAATTACAGTTAAATGTACGTTCTTATATAGCGCGGCATTCAGTCCGTAAGACCGCTCAAGGCGCTTTACACTTCACCCCTGGCAGACCTGTTCATTCCAAGGCCATCTCAACTTCTCTGGGAAGCATTCAGCCACGCTGCAATTGCGCGAAGATTATTCGTTCACATTTCCACCACTGTCTGTATTTCTCATCTATACAGTTGAGTGGCAACTGTGGACTCTCAATCGGGACTCTCCCGATTGAGAGTCCGGCCTTCTAACCTGTATGCCATCGCGCCCCACTCAGAACAGTTACATCTGAATAAGGTTTTTGTTTTAAATTGCATTTAAATGGGTTAACAAGCTTTTGCTAACAAGCCTACGACGGACTAGCAGTACATTTCCCAGTCAGCCATGCGCCCACGTGCCATACCCAGGGTATGTAGTTGGGCTGATGTATGTGTAGCGAACTATGACCACCAGGTATACGCTAAATCACCTGTTGTGTGTTTGTAAGCAGACAGGAGACCAGACAGGCAGGCCATCTAGAACACACCCATTCCAGTGTATGCCATACAGACTCGTACAGAAATTACAATTGACATTTTAGATGTAAGTGAATTCAACAATCGGGGTAAATCTTGTTAAATTGTTGTACGCCCGACATACACGCACCTGTCAAGTGTCAGCCACACACCTGCGTGCCGTAGCCCCTATCTGTGCCATGAGTGGCCAGGCGTGACCATGTACACACTGCATCAGCTGATCAGTATTTGTAAACACGAGGCAGGTATGTCAGCAACGCGAGACTTACAATTATATGTAAGAAAAGACTCACTATCGGAGGAGAGGGGGAGGGGAGGGGTGGGAGGGAAGGGGGGGGGCGGCGGTAAGAGCTGTTTTGCTTAGCGTCGTACATCGTCCAACACACTGTTTATTTTTGAGTGCATTTCATAAGGTGCTCAATTTAAGCGCATAAAGGAAGTGGTGCGTTGTGTAGGCTGAAGCGCCACCTGGCGAATACGTTGTGTAGGCCGAGGTAGTGGTCTGGAAGCTGGCGAATACGTTGTGTAGGCCGAGGTAGTGGTCTGGAAGCTGGCGAATACGAAGTCCCAGAAGTTGAGCACAGGTCGACGTAACTCAGTTTCCCGCAGCAGAGAAGTGTTGTGTCGTGTATTGAGATCATCCCTTACAATGAAGTGTTGTGTCGTGTATTGAGATCACCCCTTACAATGAAGTGTTGTGTCGTGTATTGAGATCACCCCTTACAATGAAGTGTTGTATCGTGTATTGAGATCACCCCTTACAATGAAGTGTTGTATCGTGTATTGAGATCACCCCTTACAATGAAGTGTTGTGTCGTGTATTGAGATCACCCCTTACAATGAAGTGTTGTATCGTGTATTGAGATCACCCCTTACAATGAAGTGTTGTGTCGTGTATTGAGATCACCCCTTACAATGAAGTGTTGTATCGTGTATTGAGATCACCCCTTACAATGAAGTGTTGTATCGTGTATTGAGATCACCCCTTACAATGAAGTGTTGTGTCGTGTATTGAGATCACCCCTTACAATGAAGTGTTGTGTCGTGTATTGAGATCACCCCTTACAATGAAGTGTTGTGTCGTGTATTGAGATCATCCCTTACAATGGCGGAAGTTGAATGTTGCAGGCACATATACTTGTTGTTCGTATGCTCAGAGGCATAGGTTATAAATGTACAACGTGTCAGAGCATTTTACTTATAAAAAGTAAATTGTAAAATGTTATTGCAAGCTGATTTGTCCAGACACTGCAGACAGACAAGATGGTAACTTGCATTATGTAATTACTATAATAGTATTTCCTATTTGGCTGGGTATGAGAACAGTATTTAGCAAGAATTTAGGTGATGGCGCTTTTGGCCGGAGGGAGTTTTGTTCGCGCACCCAGCCAGCCAGACGGACACACAGGAAGACAGACAGACAGACACCCAGCCAGACAGACGGACAGACAAAAAACACAAACCGACGCAGAAAGACACAAACAGACACAAAAAAGACACGCACAGAGACAGAGAGCCAAGCATCCAATCAGACTAAAATACAGCCAGGTAACAATACTGTGAATATATGCACATTAAATGACTGGTCTGGAAGAAGAGAAGGCCAGTGTTGAGACTCGTATACGTGATATAGGGGTTTAAGTGGCTGAAAAAAATTTAATAGAATAAAGCAACTCAAAACTCAAATCAAGTAGTGATCCATGTTCAAGTTTAAGGAATGGTTGAATGCTGACAATCGTGCTGCACAATTCGCTCTTACACCCGCCAGGCGGATACTATCGGCTGAGTCACGTGTGTATGAACGTACGGCTCGATGCCGGCATGTTTGTGACGTCGTTGTTGTCGGGCGGTCTACCGAGGCGTGACAGACTCGAGGGTGAACAACTCACTGGCGACTTGAAGGTGAATATCGAACGTAACAAACACAACACATTTAAGAATAACATATTAACATGTGATGTTAATTTAGTGTTGGCATCAGTTGACTCAATGACATCGTGTCAAACGTACAGGCAAATGTACGGTTGATGTATGTGTCACATATACACGCCTGGCTGGTTTCGACCGTGACCCCACGGTACAACACTGTCACTAGCACATACATACGGGGGTTAAATGTCATATGCGTATGACATTTCTCAAAGTCACATTCGTCGTCAGGAAGAAGGAAACATGTAGTTGTGGGTGTGTGGACGTGTCCAATACTTTCAATGTTGTCGTTCCTTCTTAAACGTCAGACGGCTGTCAACGCCTCAAATGGGCTCATGACTCGGTGAGTGTGTTTTTGTTTGTATACATATTTTACATGTTTGTTTTACCTGTTTATTGTCCTTGTGTTTACCGGGGACTGAACTGTTTCGTCAACTATTATGGCTCACCTGTGTATCACTGTATGCGTTATTCGGAACAGACGTGCGACGCCATTGGAGAGAAATGGTCAGTGAGTAGGCTATTACCGCCCCGTGTACAATTTTGTGAGGACAATAACACGTCAACAGAAGAATATATAGCTTAGAATACACGAGTGTAGGAAAGACACATGAAATAAAGTTACAAACCAATAGCTCCAGAACATTCAAACTAAAAAATTTAACCAAAATAATTTTGGAAATAAAAGAAATAAAAAGCAATTAATTGTCACAGAGAAAGATCAGAAATGAAATCAAAAGTACAACCAGATTGCTGTAAATTAAAAAAAATTCGGCACCGACACGGTTGACCGGTTCCACGTCTTGATTCACTAATCATTCGATCCTATTTTAGTTGGAATAAAACATTCATATAATCAAACGCCTCAATTGAAGAGGATAGGCTACAAAAAACGTCTAAGTAAGTTTTACAAACTCACACACACACGCACGCACGCACGCACGCACGCACGCACGCACGCACGCACGCACGCACGCACGCACGCACGCACGCACGCACGCACGCACGCACGCACGCACGCACGCACGCACGCACGCACGCACGCACGCACGCACGCACACACACACACACACACACACACACACACACACACACACACACACACACACACATTACTTGTACGCGTGTAGCAAAATGTGAGAATGTATTTCATTAAAATTAATGCAAATTCAAGGAAAACAAGTTATGAAAATAATGTGTTTTGATGTTTTTTTCCTACATTGCTTTTATGTGTATTTTTCGTAGTAAAATAATGTGGTTATCCCAATTTAATCAACCGATTTTTCGTCAGAAAATACGTTACTACACATTATTTAGATAAGCATTCGATATATGAAACACTGACAAGGAAAGTAAACATGTAAACGATGATACCTAATTATATTGAGATTGTGCATTTAAATAAAAGTCAAAAGGAAAGTCCGTGTGTAGCCGCCTGGACAGTGACAAATTAATATGGTTGGTTCACACAAGTCTAAAATAAAACTTATCAGTATACCAAGTACAACAAGTACGCTGAGTAATTGTGTCGTCAGCTTCATAAAGACATACCTATTCTGTGTCTACATCGTGAATCTGGATGTTTTGAGCACGTTGCATTCAACCACATGTTATTAGTCTGGATAGATACAACCATGTAGATTTATGTTGATGTCAACAGAACCAACGACCACCCTCACCACATATTACGTAGTGTATCATGTAATACACCCTCACCACATGTTACGTAGTGTATCATGTAATACACCCTCACCACATATTACGTAGTGTGTCATGTAGTACACCCTCACCACATATTACATAATGTATCATGTAGTACACCCTCACCACATATTACTTAGTGTATCATGTAGTACACCCTCACCACATATTACGTAATGTATCATGTAGTACACCCTCACCACATATTACGTAGTGTATCATGTAGTACACCCTCACCACGTATTACGTAGTGTGTCATGTTGTACACCAGAATGTTGACACAACATATTGCACACTTTTGAAGATCAACCTTTAAATAATTATTCTTAGCTAAAATTAATACGATCGTTATCTTAGTAATCTACATACACCTTCTTGAGTTTGCTGCTTAAGTAAAAAGGCCAAAGTAAGTAAAAAAGCCAACCTTTGATACTGTACATGGAATACATAAGTGAGCTACGTCTTCTTGCATATTTGGTCTTACATACTAATGCCTTACACAAAGTAATATTGTTTTCTCAATAACCTTTGTAGTGGTAAGGACACATATCTAGAAAGTCGTGTCGTGGTAATTATGATAACGTATCAAGTATCATGGACCGATTGTATCTATTGTTTTGTTACACATTGGACGTCTATGTCGAAATTAACTTATGAAAATGCATATTGTTTGTGATGATTTAGGAATGCTAATTATTTTAACCGGATTAAATGTTGGTGTCGTACTGAACAATAAATGGACAATCCAAAATATTAAATAATGATACAAGTGTCCCACGGCAGTAGTTGGCTTATCGATCGAGTAGATCGTATTCATATCAGACGCCGCCAACTCAAGCGTACCGCGGCATAAAGGATTAGTCACAGTGACTCACTGTATGGGAATGTTTTATCAGTAACCCTTTCACTTGAACACTGTTTGGCTGATTTTGGGGCAGACTGGCAGTATTTCGCAATCTTTTGACTGCCGGATATGAAAAGAGACAAAGGGGCGCAGACAGAATGCCCGTTGCTGGCGGGCGGGCGGGCGGGCGGGCGGGCGGGCGGGCGGGCGGGCGGGCGGGCGGGCGGGCGGGCGGGCGGGCGGGCGGGCGGGCGGGCGGGCGGGCGGGCGGGCGGGCGGGCGGGCGGGCGGGCGGGCGGGCGGGCGGGCGGGCGGGCGGGCGGGCGGGCGGGCGGGCGGGCGGGCGGGCGGGCGGGCGGGCGGGCGGGCGGGCGGGCGGGCGGGCGGGCGGGCGGGCGGGCGGGCGGGCGGGCGGGCGGGCGGGCGGGCGGGCGGGCGGGCGGGCGGGCGGGCGGGCGGGCGGGCGGGCGGGCGGGCGGGCGGGCGGGCGGGCGGGCGGGCGGGCGGGCGGGCGGGCGGGCGGGCGGGCGGGCGGGCGGGCGGGCGGGCGGGCGGGCGGGCGGGCGGGCGGGCGGGCGGGCGGGCGGGCGGGCGGGCGGGCGGGCGGGCGGGCGGGCGGGCGGGCGGGCGGGCGGGCGGGCGGGCGGGCGGGCGGGCGGGCGGGCGGGCGGGCGGGCGGGCGCAACCAGCCTGGTAACCAGGCAAAAACAACCAACCTACTAACCAGTAAGTCACTAGGTTCCTGACTAACAGTCAGACAGACAGAAGCACAATCTCATCGAGACCGATAATCAGATAGACAATCAAACAACCAGCTCACTGACCGACACTTCATATTCAGCTGGACTGACAGACGGACAAAGACACAAATAACTAGCTAGATAACTGGTATGTCACATACAGCAAGACTGACACATGCACGTTCGCACGCACACGCACGCACAGGGACACAATGAAACACAATGACACTTTTGCACAACCATTTAGCTAATAATAATAATCTTCCCACAAGCTGTGTGTGCATGCGTATTCACGTGTACACGTAATGATACATTACTGGACTGTGCAAGTCAAGCGCTACTTTACTCATGCGAAGTTGTTGTTGCTTTGGAAGGCAATCTCGATAAATATGATCTATACTAGACAAACAAGCAATGTATTGGAAGACATTATATGACATTGGTGACAACACAATCAAGTTCAACACTCATTTAAATAGTATGATATTGATGAAGGTGAAAATATTTATTTTGAAAGATGTAACATTAACATAAAACTATAGATGTGTGGAACATTGTGTTCTGGAAGGTTAATTTGTGGTAACTCATGAAATGCATAACTTGTATCATTGTTGCAGAGTGTTGACAAGGGTGATCACCAGAATATAAAAGAAGAAGAAAAGTGGAATAGTGATGATATGACATCATTGGACTGTTAGATGTAGTGTGCGACAATGATGGATTCAGTTTGACGTTGAAAAAGACTGCCACGTGATTACATCCGTGGAATGTTGGTGATTATGTAAGTTGACAGTGGCACGAGGATGGTCTATGTGGATGTGACGGACACCAATGTCACCTTCCTAGAAGTGTGAGTTTGTGAAGCAAGTATTGTCACATCAGTGGAATGTTGTTGATTATGTATTAAGTTGGCAATGACACCAATACAACCTGACTAGCGGTGAAAGACAACAATGTCATCTTCCTACAAGGTGTGGGTGTGTAAGACAACTGTGACCACATCAGAGGAATTTTGTCGATTGTGTCAGTTGATAATGACATCAGCACAGCTTACGAGATTGTGAAGGACACCGATACCATATTCATACAAGGTGTGGGTTTGTAAGATAATGTGACCACATCACAGGAATGTTGTCGATTGTATAAAGCCAGTATGAACTCAATACAGCCTCCATGGCCGTGGAGGAGAAGACAACCAACACTGGTTGGTGTGAGACTGTGAAAGAAACACTTCAGTAGAACATTGGCGATTATGTAGCGCCCTATGAACTCAAGACAACGTCTGTGGCGGAGACGATCGCCTCATCACCACAAGGTGTCAATCTAAGGTAGGTAAGCTGTATCTTGATTCCTTTGTATAATTGTAATTATGCATTGCAACGCTTGCAATGGTAATTATGGTGGCGTTTTATAGTTTCTGCTACATTCTTATATTACCAGTGGAACATTACCATTTTCCACAATAATGATATGTTGTCGAAGGTCGCCCTGAAATTTAAGAGATTCCCTTTATTCATGATGCATACCTTGTTTATATCGTGCAAGTGGTATATATTACAGGCAAGAAAATGCATTTTTCCCAATTTTCGAACGATCCATAATACGTGTAACTGCAGTGAATATTGTGGGCAGGATCGTCTTCTGAACACATTTGCTAATAATCACAATCGACCGTGTACCCCGGCTTTCACCGTTGTGATCGACTGAGCGTTGATTACTGTGATAACCGTAAACGACACAAGTTTGTGTAAGGGCTGGGGCAATTAACTTTAACAGTTAATTCCTTAAAATATAATTAACTAACAAATTTACCAATTAAATTAAATTAACCTGATATATTTCTCAAGTCAATTAAATTGAATGAACCTGTCAAATTGTTAGATTAAATAAAATTAGCAGTTAACCTTAATTGAGTTAACATTTAACAATTACAATCTGTGTTGGTAAAATTGGTGACTATATTCACATGTGACTATTTTTGTAAGTTTAAGCACTTGATACACGTCATCAATGAAATAGCATAAGCTGAGTTGTTATTTTTTGCATATCTAGTAACAGTCTACTAAACACTCGTATGCACAGTTTTTAAATTACACACAAACAAGTTGCTGTCATGGCTCATGTTAGTACAATGTTCACAGCGCAAAGCCGAGTGTCCCGCTTACAGATATTAGACAGTTCCAGATGTAAGTGTTTCGCTCTACGTGTCGCTAGTTCCGTAACTTGTAGGCACTGGCGTCAGCTGAATTAGGCGATCAAATGTTCTCCATAAGTTTCGCGTTGAGATACGGATACGTAAATACAGACAGAATAGACAGTTTCAGCTATAAGTTTTTCGTTCCCAAAGTATCTCTATATTTAACGTATAGCCTATCAGTTAAACTTATCTCATACGTAGTCGTAATGTAGTTTTAGCTATAAGGTTTTCGTTTCCACCGTAGCTCAATATTTAACATATAGTCTATAAGTTGAACTTATCTCATATGTAGTCGTAATGTAGTTTCAGCTATAAGTTTTTCGTCTCCACCGTATCTCAATATTTAACGTATAGCTTATACGTTTATCTTATCTCATACGTAGCCGTAATGTAGTTTCAGCTATAAGTTTTTCGTCTCCACCGTATCTCAATATTTAACGTATAGCTTATACGTTTATCTTATCTCATACGTAGCCGTAATGTAATTTCAGCTATAAGTTTTTCGTCTCCACCGTATCTCAATATTTAACGTATAGCTTATACGTTTATCTTATCTCATACGTAGCCGTAATGTAGTTTCAGCTATAAGTTTTTCGTCTCCACCGTATCTCAATATTTAACGTATAGCTTATACGTTTATCTTATCTCATACGTAGCCGTAATGTAATTTCAGCTATAAGTTTTTCGTTCCCAATGTATCTCAATATTTAACGTATAAGTTGAACTTATCTCATACGTAGCCGTAATGTAGTTTCAGTTATAAGTTCTTTGTTCCCAATGTATCTCAATATTTAACGTATAAGTTGAACTTATCTCATACGTAGCCGTAATGTAGTTTCAGTTATAAGTTCTTTGTTCCCAAAGTATCTCAATATTTAACGTATAAGTTGAACTTATCTCATACGTAGCCGTAATGCAGTTTCAGTTATAAGTTCTTTGTTCCCAAAGTATCTCAATATTTAACGTATAAGTTGAACTTATCTCATACGTAGCCGTAATGTAGCCTCAGTTGTTTTGTTTGAAGTTTGAAGCAGTGCCCGTTAAGTGCTAGTGTGAGGGATGTAGCAGTAAGTGGGAGGTTGCCCTAAAAATAGGTGGGAAGTAGGATTGGTGGGAGGTGGACTTTCGAAATTAGTGGGAAGTGGGAGATTGGTCCCTCAAAACAAGTGGGACTGAGGTTGACACCCCTGCCACACACCCCTCTAGTGTATTTCTCCGCCTTCACCGTGTCATGCATAAATGATTTTCAGCCAGCGGAGATGTCGACTCGTTTCTTAAACGTATAAACGATAGTAACACTGAGTTCCCCGTCCAGCTAAGGTATAATTGTTCTTAGATATCTAGATTACATTGCATAAAAACTTTATCATGTCTCTTCTTTGAAATGACGTCTAAAACTCATAAATAGCGTATTCACTAATGGAGGCCAGTCGGTCAGTATTTACGTATACGTATCTCAGCGCGACACTTATGGCGAACATGTGACCAGCAAATTCGGCTGACGTCATCGTCTATAATTTACGGAACTAGCGATACGTAGAGCTAAAAATTTATAGCTGAAACTATCTAATGGCCGCCATTAGTGAATATGTTACCTATTAGTTTTTAGACGTTATTTCAAAGAAGACATGCTTAACTTTTGCATGCGATGTAATCTAGATTTCTAAGAACAGCTATATTTTAAGTCGACATCCCCGCGGTTAGAAAATAACTGATGCATCGTATGACGAAGGCCGTGAAATACGCTAGAGGTGCGTGTGTCCGTGGTCTCAAATTCAGTCCAACCTGTTTTGGTGGGCCAATCTCCAACCAATTTTGAGACTACACCTCCAAATAATCCCACCTCCCACCTATTTTTGAGGCCAACCACCCACCTAACACCATATTTGAGGACTAATGTACCACTTTCCACATCCGGCCACACTCCCTCACACTGGCGCTTAATGGGCAAGTTCGCTTAGAGCTGAAACTACATTACGGCTACGTATGAGATAAGTTCAACTCACTACATAACGGTGGGACTCATAAACATTATTAGTTATGTGATATTATTATTCAGCTGACAATACACATGGGTAATGACAAGATGTGTTTTGCATGCATCGTGTTAAGACACACATTGTATATCCGGGAAAGAGGTCTTACCCCATATACACATTATGATGAAACGTATCAAATGTATTACATGCCGAATTGTGTGTAATACATTTATTATAATATGAACGTTGCATAATTTAAGTTCTGTTAGCCTGAAAAGGCTGTAATAATGACGAAATATTACAAAGCCGATTTCTATTAATATCAAGGTATATTTTATATGTCAACTCCAATTTAAATTAACAACTATAATAGTTTGATATATTACTATCATATTATGTGTATGTATACATTTTATTTTCAGGCAATGGTTCATCCATATTTAAGTAGACGAACGAGTACGGTTCATAACTCCCTATTTCGGGGTTTAAAGGCATGGCTAGTTAACGTTCGTCTTGTTACTGCGCTCGATCAGAACCGTCCAGGCGTGGCGTGTCTTTGTTCTGTTCGGCAGTCAAGAGAGCACAATGTCATGGTTGGGCAGCCACTGTCTGAACTGACTGGAGCGTGCATTGCCGGGACGATGAAGCTTTACGAAAAAAAAACACGGAGTCAATAAAATAAAATAAAATTAACCTCCCAATTTCTTCAATTAAATTAACGATTATCTTTAATGCAATTGAAAATGCCGATTGCATTCATATGTGACTGGTTTTGTTGTTATTAGTTTAAGCACTCGGGGCAAATCATCATTAACATAATAAACAGTGCTAAAAAACACAAGTAAGTTTGTACGTGTTACTGTCACGGTAGTACAGCGTTCTTATGCATTGATGGAATTACTTTACGTACAGGGGACACAAGTCTCGTCAGCCGCCATGTTGGTTTTATGCAAATTTGCCCATATATGCTCACGTCCGGCTCCCAGCGATACGCTGTCCTCTATAGCATTTCACACATAAATAATGGACGTTCGGCCCCCCAATTTGTGCACACCATAGCACGTTAAATGTACCCATGCTATTATAAAATAAACCATTGGTATTAGCATTATCACACTTCAATGCTAGTTGTTTCAATAAATAATAGAAGTAAATATGTTCTTGATTGTTCGCTCTGTTTTAATTCCAAATATGTTTATAGATAGTATATATATATATATATATATATATATATATATATATATATATATATATATATATATATATATATATATATATATATATATATATATATATATATATATATATATATATATATATATATATATATATATATATATATATACTACCGTGACAGTAACCTGTTCAAACTTACTTGTGTTTTTAGCCATCAACTTAATACCCCACCAGTGGCCTTTCCCCAGCCCGAATGACCAGCCCACAACAGCCAGTAGTATAGGTAGTAGTGCCCTGCGCGGGCCTAGAATTTGATCCCAAACCCGGCCCGCAATTAGCAGTTTGAGTCCAGGCCCGGCCAGGCCCGCAATAATTTTTCAAGCCCGGCCCAGGCCCGCAAACTAGAATTTAGGCCCAGGCCCGGCCCAGGCCCGGCCCAGGCCCGGCCCAGGCCCGACCCAGACCGTGAATGTTTGGCCCAGGCCCGGCCCGGCCCGCAAGTTTCAGGCCCAGGCCCGGCCCGCCCGCAAGTTTCAGGCCCAGGCCAGGCCCATACCCGCGGGCCAAAGATGGGTAAGCCCGCGGCCCGCAAGCCCACGGCCCGCTTAGTTTAGAGCAGACAAACCTATAATCTTATAACAAAGACGAGGATGAGTTCTAAAACTCCAGCACCACCAACTTCTTAAAACTTAAGAATATCCTGAAGAAAAATAAAGAAAAACTTCTTAGTGTCATTACTATTAAATATGATAACATTTGTTATATTTCGCTTTAAAGTATTAGCTTATGGTTAGGGTAGGAGATTTGTTTATCTAACCCTGACTTAACCCATATGCAAGCCATAACCCCAATTTATATTGTTAATTGAATTAGCTCAACTAAGTTAACATAATTTAATATGATATTTCAATTAAATGTCACCCACTGGTACTGACACCCAGCAGGCCTGCAGTCACTAGCCTGAGACAGACAGGTTCAGACATGTGTGAATGAATTAGGACTGGGGAGAAATACCAATTACCAACTGCATTGGGTAGTGGGCTAGTGGCCTAGTAGGCACTTGGCAGTGGGCAGGTCATTCAGGTGGGCAATGTTTGGAGGGAAGACCTAGACAATAGAATATCCACTGGTAGGGTCAAAGGGTGATAAGTTGATGGTTAATCATGGCTTCATTGCCTCTGCAAATATTTCTAAAGTAAACATTTGGGGCTAGCTACTTCCAGCCAAGTGAACTTATGGGGCCATTAGATTCCATGCAATGTCTCAGTTTACAACTATATAATACTAAAGAAATAATTTTAAGCATTCATTAACCGGAATTACAATTTATAATAAGTTTTTATTAAAAAATAAAGTAATAATCGGTGTTTTGTATGAATATTTTATAAGGTCCAGGCCCGGCCCAGGCCCGGCCCGGCCCGCTCACGCTAGGCCCAGGCCCGCCCCAAGCCCGATGTTTTTAAATTGTTTTCAGCCCAGGCCCGGCCCGGGCCCGCAGTATGTAGGCCCAGGCCCGGCCCGCGAAATTATGTAGAGGCCCGGCTCGGCCCGGGCCGGTCCGGGCTGGGACCCAAAGCCCGGCCCGCGCAGGGCACTAATAGGTAGTGCATATTATGGACTTTACCCATATGTTCCCCCTCTCATTCACACATGCCTGACCCTGATCTTTCGATCAGGCCAGTGACTGCAGGCTTCTGGAAACGAATGGGTAACATGGAAGATAAAATTAATACTAATCAATACCAAATTGTCATGAGTACTTAGTAGAGCGTGATCTGGGAATTTGTCATTAAATTCAATCTAATTAATCCCGTTTGGTAAAGTTAATTAATTAAATTAAACTAGCCTTTCTGAAAATAATTAATTTAATTTAATTAATCGAGTTAATTCAATTAACAAATTACCAATTCAAATTTATCTGTACTTGGTGTTAGTGAGTGGTGAATGTATGCAAAATTATGTTAATCACTGTTGTCGTATTCACATGTCTTACTTTCTTGTGATGGTTGAATGGAGAATAATAAGTAAAACATTGACTCGTACCTGATGTTGTTCTGTACTACACAGTCAAAGCACTTGCGCCTGTGGCACTGATGGTTATCGAGGTAATTGGATGTTTTCCATAAAGTGAACACGGCACAGTGTTGATAAGAGTTCGTGCTAACGGAGACATCCGGCTAGGAACATGTCGCCACCATAAAGGCGGTTGTTGATAAAATAGTTGCAGTTTTCCTGTGTCCACGTTGATTGTGTTGTCGCTATACCACATATTAACCCCAACAATGTTTATGTGTCCACGTTGATTGTGTTGTCGTTATGACACACATTAACCCCTGACAATGTTTGTGTGTGGTCGGGACAGAACCCGACCTGCCTGGCACCTGTTCCTTCATTCCCAATGACCAGCTTCAAGACGCAACATCAACAGGAATCCACCGATGTGTACACTACATCTACTGTAATTGATATCACGACATAACATCTCCCCGGACAAAACCCCCGGGACAATACCACTCCTTCAATGCCCCTAGGACAAGATCCCGCGGTGCTGGGAGGGGCTTCACCCACGCTCCTCGTCAATAATCTAACACATTGCAAACAATATTAAGTTAATTATATATATATATATATATATATATATATATATATATATATATATATATATATATATATATATATATATATATATATATATATATATATATATATATATATATATGTGTGTGTGTGTGTGTGTGTGTGTGTTATATTACATTACATTACATTACATTACATTACATTATATTATATTATATTATATTATATTATATTAATATATATATAAATAGATATATTGAGAGAATTTAATAGAAACATTATATTAAGCCATGCCTAGATATATATATATATATATATATATATATATATATATTAAACCATGCCTATATATATATATATATATATATATATATATATATATATATATATATATATTGCACCATGTGTAATTGGGTGCATGAGTGTATGTTTGTGCTAACGGCACAATACTACGAATTCCTTGTACTTGCTACTTGGTAATAAAACGTATCTTATATATATGCACACACACACACACACACACACACACACACACACACACACACACACACACACACACACACACACACACACACACACACACACACACACACACACACACACACACACACACACACACACACACACACACACACACACACACACACACACACACACACACACACACACACACACACACACACACACACACACACACACACACACACACACACACATATATACCTATATATATATATATATATATATATATATATATATATATATATATATATATATATATATACATATATATGTATATATATATATATATACATACATATATATATACATCTATATATATATAGGCATGGCTTAATATAATGTTTTTATTGAATTAACTCAATCTATAATATAATATAATGTAATAATAATATATATATATATATATATATATATATATATATATATATATTATTATTACATTATATTATATTATAGATTGAGTTAATTCAATAAAAACATTATATTAAGCCATGCCTATATATATATAGATGTATATATATATGTATGTATATATATATATATATATATACATATATATGTATATATATATATATATATATATATATATATATATATATATATATATATATATATATATATATATAGGTATATATGTGTGTGTGTGTGTGTGTGTGTGTGTGTGTGTGTGTGTGTGTGTGTGTGTGTGTGTGTGTGTGTGTGTGTGTGTGTGTGTGTGTGTGTGTGTGTGTGTGTGTGTGTGTGTGTGTGTGTGTGTGTGTGTGTGTGTGTGTGTGTGTGTGTGTGTGTGTGTGTGTGTGTGTATATATATATATATATATATATATATTATATATATGTATATATATATTGTGGTAATGGCATGATTGTGGCATCGCGTGGAAAGCGAACGTTCTAGCACTGAACCATTCAATTACACCCATTTACGTTGTTGTTTGGGTGTATGTTCATGTCAGTCTTGACCAACAGGTGGCGCAACCCAGCTTCGTGAAAACGGAGAGTTTGTAGGATCGATGCCTTATAGGTGCGCAAAACAGCGAGTCTTGCCGATGATGTCATGTTATGGGCGACATAGAAATCGAGTGTTTGTAGATACGCGAAAAAATCGACAAAACGGCGAGTCTTGCCAACGATGTCACATGTTATGCCTATGGCTATGCCATGGAAGCGATGGAAACGATAGTTACTTCGTTTCGTTGCTGATACACTGGTATTACTACAGACACTTGGTTGTGCCAATGAACACGGATGCGGATGCTAAATAATAATAATTATTACTATATAATTAGGCACCGTGAATGTGATCCACGATACAAAACGTGTAGACATACGTCACTCGACCTCGGGTAACTGTTTTGTATATACATTCTCTGTATATTTTTGGTTGAATGTGGCATTTTAAAATATGTTTAATGTATACAGGGTTGTTTGATTTAAATCATTTTATATAAATCATTGATTTAAATCATGATTTAAATCACTCCAAAAAAATCATTGATTTATGATCAACAAAGTTTTGTATGTTTTTTAATACAAAACACAAAGTATGCACACTTGTGTAGTTGTACTGACACCAGATAGTATTGTATTCTGGTTAGAGACCCTTAGAGTACACAGAGCCCTGGACAGGTGCTAATCCACCCAATAGGCAAACAATAATTAGCACTGCTACAGCCACAGACACACAGCATGCTTTCCCTTCCAAGACAGATTATGCAACTACAGGGGGTGAGGCCTTGTGGACATTGTCTAATGTTTTTATGTAAGCAAAAATCATGTACCCTCTGTTAAGACAAGAACCCAAATCGATTTGAATAGAACATGTTTGAAAGAGTTTACAAATTTAAACATCTATATAAATATCTATATATCAGATTAAAAAAAAATCAAATAAATAAAAAAATCAAATAAATCCGATTTAAATTTAAAAATTCCGATTTTTATATAAAAAAATCATCATTTTTTCAACCCTGTGCAGGAGCATGGCTCACATATATGATATAAACACTCCAATGTCATTGAGAAAAGTAATCAGAATGAAGTATGTAAAATATAGTGTGTTGAATATGCCAATATTATAATACAGGCTAATGCAAGAATTTATTATATTTAAGTAAATGAATTTTTTTATTATTGCTAACATTTATATAGCGCCATATATCCGGGACCAGTCCGTTCATAGGGGCGTACACACATTACAAGATGTACATGGAATCATAAGAAGAGTTTAAGAAAAATATATTTATACCGGTAAATGTAATTTTATACTAAGTTAAATAGACTAGCTTTATTAAGTAACTTAACTACATGGCGAAGTAACTTAAATATTAAAATTATTAAATAAATAGCTATAACATATTAAAATTAATTAAGATATATCATATAATATATACATAAATAAATAGCAAAAAAATTATAAAATACATTTTCATAACATGTTTGTCCTAAAGCAGAGTTTGGAATTATAGAGTTTATTGTCTAATATAAATGAGAAAGTAGCTTTGCATTAGTTCAGATATTTACAGAAGAGACACAATATCACTGAGACTGATTAAAACACATTAATGACCTAACATAAGAGAGAGCCAAATAAGAAATGGTTATTAGAACAAAGCAACATCAAAAAAATGGGAGGTCTGATTTTATGGAATATAAAAAAATTAATAAAATGGTAAGTACTGCAGGACAAAAGTCAAACAAGCTATAGATGAATGCAATATAGGACAGTAAGTAGTAAGCAAGCTTAAATAAATGAGAGGTCTGATTTTATGGAATATAAAAAAATTAATAAAATGGTAAGTACTGCAGGACAAAAGTCAAACAAGCTATAGATGAATCCAATATAGGACAGTAAGTAGTAAGCAAGCTTAAATAAATTAGTTTTAAGGAGAGTCTTGAACTTAGTGAGATTGTCTATTTGTCACATATTTTCTGGCAAAGAGTTCCAATGTGTAGGTCCGGACACCGAGAAAGCTTCCTTGCCATAGCCCCCTAGGTTGTAGCGCAGGTGCAGTTCAGCAGATCGAAGGTTGCGGGTGGGCGAGTAGGGTGTTACAAGATCTCGCCATGCAAGGCGGTAAATACGAGGACCAGTAGTTTATACTGGACCCGCCAGCGAACGGGAAGCCAGTGCAGCTTGATCAACACAGAAGTTATGTGCTGGTGCTTTCAATGTCTTGTGATCAGTCTGGCCGCTGAATTCTGCACCATCTGCAGATTGTTCACGAGTGCCTCCGTGATGCCGTACAACACTGCGTTGCTGTAATCCAGTCATGATGTCACTAGGACGTGGACTAGTGTCTTGATTCTTGAATGATTGCACAGTACACATTTGACTAGTTTGATATGTACATTGTTATGATTTACTGCTTTAAATGTGAGAAAACAAGCTTAACTGCTAAAAATTACACTTAAATAAGCATATTTGAGATTTGTAATAACAACATTTTCTCCATTAATGTATTACGTACCGTGTGTGTCACAATAGAATAGGCACAATTGTTATAGACGCCGGGGTCAGAATTATATGTAGAGTAACCCTTTGTTTGATTTTCTATGGTTCTAAGACTGTATATCCTATGACACAGACAATACTCCCTCAAAGGTAATGTCCTAAGGAGTGCTACATATGTTCTCATCCGGACATTAATCCTGTCTGTTGAATGCCATAGCTGGACATTTAAACTCATTACAATAGTGTATGCTTAAAACTACAACTGAAGAAATCCTACCTGAAGAAACCACCCCATTACATTCTAATCTAAGCCCTAATAATAATAAATCCTAGCCCCTAATACAAATTATAAATTAATAAATGTATCCCTTAAAACTAATTAAACATAAACATTAAACGTAAACATAAAAACTACAAACTTTCAAACCTAAAAATCACTAACAGTGTTTTTAGTTAATATCTTAATATTTATTTTAGTGCTCTATATACTATAGGCAATATTTGTAAAGAATTCAACTTGATAATTGAGTACTGCATTTTTAAATAAAGGTTAGCCTGGGTGGTCATTTCCCCATGCCATGGTATATTGACCCGGGCCATATCCCCATGGCATATAGTATATTGACCCGGGTCACATTATAACAATTCAACCTACATATGTAATGAAAACAGCACTTACTATCATCATTTTTTATTTTTTGCATTAATATTCTACTAATTCATACACATGCTGAACTGAACTTTGAAATGAATGTTACATGTAATTGTCATAACAAAGATATATTGGTATTACTACAGACACTTGGTTGTGCCAATGAACAGTCGTGTCTACAAGTTAAACTCTTAAAACCAGCTCATGGTTATCTTAAAAATGTGTCTTGATGTACATAATTGTTAATATATTTTAATTTAAAAGTAATGTGAATACATTGTTTGGAAAATGCTTAATCGTAAAAAGTAACAAACCATTTAAGTCATATAAAAAAATCAAATTGGTGGAGGTATTACTTTTTGATCTGAAATTGTTAGGGGAGACTAGTCTAGGTTACCACTATTTCACAGAACTGCACATGCGCTAATCAGTCACGCTGGTTAACATATCAGCCGTCTGTCAACCTGAGAAATCACTGGAATCTCCAATTTTTAGAACACATTCTGATTAAACCACTGGCCTGATATTCTTGATTTAGCTGCATGTGGTTAGTTTTTATTGTCTCTTAGGTGCATTGCTCCATAACCAGGACTTGTTTCACTTTAAAGGCTAAACCCTTAAGACAAAATATTGATTATTGTTCGGTCACTGTTCCTAGTGGGAGTGGATAATATCCTAGCATGACGGTATTGTTCTGAGGGGCTACAGTCCTTGGGGTAATGTCAAAGGGCTAATGTCAAGGCGTATTATCATGTAAATCTTTTCTGTACCACATTGACCCTTTGTAAGTGTGAACGGAAGTAAGACGGCAGCTACATTCAGGAACTAACTGAGAAAAGCACATTTTAATGCAGTTATTGTGTGTAGTGATTCAATGCAGAATGTAGCCTCTTATAGTGTAATTTATCAGAGAACTTGAATAAGATTGGAACATTGATATACAACTAGCTATTGGTTGGTCAAGTGATTCAATGTGTGGTTAAGTTAACACAGAACAAAATAATACTATGCACATAAGAGCTGACATTTTTTATTTTATCTTATTGTTGGTGTCTTCTGTTTTAGATCACACAACACAAGCATCGCCATGTCAGTAGCCCCAGCACCAGTCATCGGCCAGTTAAATGATGTAAAGTACATCAACTGGCTGAAGGCTGCCAAGGCTCTTCAATGCACGGTTCAAGGCCTACGACCATTTTGCCAAGGTGAAATGAACACTCTCCATCAGTCCCTGGTGAACGCCATTGGAAACACAACATGCAGTGTGCCGTGCCCAAGTGCCAATATTGTCTTTGACAACCGCAGGTGCAACTGGTCGATTGCCTGTCCCAACAATGTCTGCTCACAGTGGCTGGCTGGAATAGTGGCATTGCGAGTCTGGAATAGAGTCAAATTGACATTTGATAACAGCAGTATCGATGAATGGCCCATTGAACCCTGGCAGGTGGCCAAAGTTTTCATGGCCCATGGTCAACAGCCAACTAGTGTATCTTCCATTGATACTGATGCTGCAGGCTTATTACAGCTGCTCACCAATTGCAAGCACTTCAGGTCGACTCTGAGAAATAAAGCTGATGCAGTAAGTGTATATTTTCCTTCGGAAAATGTAATAATTGCAGTGTAAATATTGTTAACTAACTATTATTATTATTATTAGTAGTAGTAGTAGTTTGTTAACAAACTATTATTATTATTAGTAGTAGTTTGTTAACAAACTAGTATTATTATAGTAGTAGTTTGTTAACAAACTATTATTATTATTAGTAGTAGTTTGTTAACAAACTAGTATTATTATTAGTAGCAGTAGTTTGTTCACAAACTAGTATTATTATTAGTAGTAGTTTCTTAACAAACTATTTTTATTATTATTATTATTAGTAGTAGTAGTTTGTTAACAAAACAATAATCATTCAATATGAAAATAACTGTTAACAACACATATTTTCACTGATACACATAAGATGATATACTGCAGATAAAAAACAGAACATTGAAACTGGTTCAGTTGGAGATGGATTAATGTAATACTACAAATATGAATCGTCCAAGTTAGCATCTTAGTTACATTTATATTGTATTATTATTATATTTAAAGGATGTTTCATTATGAAAAACCAAAACAGTAGTACATACGATTGGTATCCATTATTGGGTTTGTTTTCATGTTATTTGTTTAGAACGGACATTGGTAAAGTAATGCATCACATATGCTATGCTTAAGTAATGTACTGTCAGATGTCATTGATTAATTTGGTACCATATTGAATAGTTAATAGCATATGTGTAAATGGATAACTTGAAGATCAATAACAGTAATATATTGTACAAAAAAGCACATGTATTTAATGAGTTAAAACAAAATGACATGCATTCCAATCACATGTTTATATTTGTTTGAAACTAGAAAACAGTGTGTTTTGCAAGAATTGGAGTACAACGCATGCTGAGACAAGATACACATGTACTAGATGCAATGTTCTGGCATATCCGGAAACCAACAGGTGTTGACAGTCTTAATGTATGTACAATTATGTAAGCGCCCTTTGTGGTGTGTTCATTCAACGTGATTCGTGGTGTTCTAAATTTGACGCAGTGATTTCATTAAATGTTCTTGTAATAACCAACAGTCGTACTTGTCATTTTAGGTGAAGACTGTGCGAAATAGAATAATGCACACGTCAACGATGAAAGTTACAGCAGCCGATCTGTCGTCATACATACGGTTGATGGTCAAGTTACTGGAGGCCCAGCAACAACTGCTGAGTGACCCAGCTGCTCAACAGGCTGTCCTCGACATCCGACAGGTACTTGAACAATTTATATTTATCAAAGTAGTTCACTTTTGATTGTCGAAATATTTAATGGTTCATTATAACATAACATATTATATATATATATATATATATATATATATATATATATATATATATATATATATATATATATATATATATATATAATAGTTTGTTAACAATATATATATATATATATATAATATGTAAGAAAATTTAGTGTGATTGTAAGATAGTAAACCAATGTTTATGCCTTTTAATTAGTTGTGGGTAAAATTTGGGTTTTCGTTACAGTTTTGCTAATTTTGCTGCTCACGTGGCTCTTACTGTGTCAAATACTAAAAACATTTGTCGAAATTAAGCTAACGTGGTTTTCCTACCTTAATAAATGACATACATTTTTTAATGGGTGTTTGACAGATTATGATCTATATAATCTAAACATATCAAATTGCATATTTCTGCAGGTTTTATATTTGAAAAGTAAATTAATCTTGTGTTATGACTGATTACGATGAGATTAGTATTTTGCAAATTTTACTCCCAAAATGTTACTGTATCAAATATTTGGTAAATTTGCACGAGACCTCCCAACGTTTTTTGCCTTTACATAGAGATCAATAATAAATGAACATTTGAAGTTTTACTGAAGTGGCTTTATTCCTTGTGGGTAAAATATTGAATGTTATCAAAATTGAGATAAAAAGTGTTTTTTTCCCCGACTTAATAAAATACATAAAATAATAAATTATACAAATTTTTGTGTGCATATGTGACATATTATGCTCTATATAATACGAACATGTCAAATTGCAATATTCCTGCAATATTCCTGTATTGGTCCTGACGTAGCTGTCAGATATTTAAAAAATGTGCATGAAACCCCAACTTGTTTGCCTTTTTGGGCTTTTGGGGGTCTAATGAATTCCAAACAACCTTTAAAATGTATAGTTTCATTACTTTGATGCCATTGATTGAAAGGGTATGTAAATATTGGTTTTTAAATCTTTATTGTTAAATCTTTATTATTAAATCTTTATTGTAAAATGTTGTACATTTTTTTTTAATCTTGTTAAATATTGGTAAGCAGTGTTAAATATTGTTAAATAGTACAAAACCTTGTTTATTTACAAATTACAAACTTGTGAAGTCCTGTTCCAGATTGAGAACACCCCCCTTGATGTGAGAGATGCTACGTTTTTCACACTAGAGCGCCAAGCCTGGCAACAAGTGATTTCCAGTCAGTCGCATGCGAACAGACAGGTAAATACTGAACAAGTTCTGATTACATTGAGATATACAATCAGTCAATACGACATATAATTGCCTGAATATGTTGAAGGTGCTTAGGCTGTACACTAATGAATTTAGTGAGCGGACACTGAATACCGCAGGAATTCAGGCTAAAAGTTGGTCGGAGACAGGGGAGTGGCTAAAGCCCACTTTTGTTCATAGCAGTATTGAAGGTGATCGGCAGGAAAAAGAGTATGAAGGACATTCTCTGCAAGTTGCTATACGCAGACAACCTGGCATTAGTAGCGGACACTGAGGCATGTCAAGAACTGAAGGTGGCATGGAAGGATATTTTCGGCAGACATGGACTGAGAGTAAGTCTGGAGAAGATGGAGGTGCTTTGGGTTGAGCAGCAGAACAAAGAGCTAAATATATGAGTGGAAGGGAAGACACTGAGACAGCGAGACAGCTTTGTATACCTGGGTGGAGTGGTTTGCAGGAACGGCGGCACGGAGACGCAAATTCGCAGCAGAATACAAGCTGTGACGAATGCGCGTAGAAAGGTGGAAGGAGTGATGGGAAATATATCTCGGAAACTGAATGGAAAGGTGCTTTCTGTTGCGTAATACAGCGTCTATACAGCCTAGAGACCATGTCGTTGATGGGAAAACAACAAGAGAATGTCCCGGTTTGTGGAAATAACTGGGTGAGAAAAATTGCGGGACTGAAAATATTAGACAAGAGAAGAATGGAGGTGTGGAGGGAGAAGGTTGGTGTGAAAGAGAATTTCAGAAGAAAGCTGATGAGGAGTCGGTTAGAATGATAGGGGAATGGTTAACAAAAAGAATGAATGCGCTTATAGTGGACGGTAGAAGGAGAGGATGAAGAGATTTGGTGGAGTGGGAGGAGAGTGGAGAATAAGAGCGAGTTTAGGGTAAAGACTGCTGGTGGAGATGGGCGGTGGAGACGGGCGGTGGAGACGGGCGATGGAGACAGGGTGTGGAGACGGGCGGTGGAGAGCAACAACATGTAATAGTAATGTTGCTGATGCCGTCAAACACACAATATATTTTCACAATATAATTATCAGATATGGGTTCAATTGTAAGGTATTCAACTATAATGTTTAACTTTCATGATAATAAGAATATTGGTTCTAATGTTGAGCTTCCACGTCACTATAAATGCATTAACATTGAAATATACAGCATACCATTGCATACATTATACATGGTTAACCTATATTGTATATCCCTGGTTGCAATGTTTAATTTCCAGGATATTCTGAAGCTCATGGTTTCTAATGTTGCACTGGAGGTTCGTCTGCGTGCAGAGATAGCAGAAGTTGAAGCAACCTTAGAAGGTGGGTTTATTATAATAACAGTAACAAGTGGTGTAACCTTAGAAGGTGTGTTTATTATAATAATAGTAACAAGTGGTGTAACCTTAGAAGGTGTGTTTATTATAATAATAGTAACAAGTGGTGTAACCTTAGAAGGTGGGTTTATTATAATAATAGTAACAAGTGGTGTAACCTTAGAAGGTGTGTTTATTATAATAATAGTAACAAGTGGTGTAACCTTAGAAGGTGGGTTTATTATAATAATAGTAACAAGTGGTGTAACCTTAGAAGGTGGGTTTATTATAATAATATTAACAAGTGGTGTAACCTTAGAAGGTGGGTTTATTATAATAATAGTAACAAGTGGTGTAACCTTAGAAGGTGGGTTTATTATAATAATAGTAACAAGTGGTGTAACCTTCGCACACATAACATAACCATAATTGATAACAACTCTATGGGTGGTTGTTTGGTATGTCTGACTAATTGATAACGACTCATACCTCTAACCAAATAACACAACTAGAGGTTTTGTCACCAGCTCTTACAGTTAAACATAAAATAAACAAATAAGTAAACAAATAAATGTATTTAACATAGTGTTTTGAAATTATAGAGTTTATTGTGTAATATAAATGAGAAAGTAGCTTTGGATTAGTTCAGATATTTACAGAAGAGACACAATATCACTGGGACTGATTAAAACACATCAATGACCTAACATAAGAGAGAGAGCCAAATAAGAAATGGTTATTAGAACAAAGCAACATCAATAAAAAAGGGAGGTCTGATTTTATGGAATATAAAAAAGTTAACAAAATGGTAAGTACTGCAGGACAAAAGTCAAACAAGCTATGGGAGAATGCAATATAGGATAGTTGATAAAAAGAGAAGTGTCACTGATAAGTGTTGAGTATATTATATCGGAAGGTGTGAATATTTGAAAAAAATAGTTACATTTGACCAGACCTCCTTCGAAATTTAATACAAATGTTAGAAATTTGAAGAGTTGAAGGAAGCGCAATGGGAATATATTACGCACGCACACATGCATGCACGCACGTCTGTGTGAATTGGTGGTGAAACTAATCCATGCCAGGCCAATTTACAGAATTTAAGAGACCCACAGGAATGCATTAACCTGACTAGAAATAGTTGTAATTACATATCTTTTGACAACTTAGTCATTTGTTTCATTACAGCCAGGACACAACTGCAACAGTTGTTGTCTTCAGAAACAGCTTTAATGTGCTGGTGTTACTTGAACAACAGTGTAACCAATACAAATACATTGAAATAAGTCGCCTTGCACCACCACAAAGTCTTACAAATTACCACTCAAGGATTTTAATCCTTAAATGCCTCTGTTCTAGGCACCATCTATATGGGTTGTAACCTCTTTGATAAATTATATAATTGTATCGGTTTAATAACGACTAGAACATAGCTAAATACATTTTATTACTGGGACTGGTTGATCCAGTACACAATAGTCATGTGCATTTGATTGACACTGAAATAAAATGTATATTTTGTACAAGAAACATTGAGGGCCTGGACACCCGATTGATTGGTGCCGAAGGTAAGTCATCAACTCCATAGCAGAAATTCAGTCAACAGTTTTATGTTATATTAAGTGTATTATGTAACTAAGTAACTAACACATCAAATGAATACCATATTCGACCCCCTTTTTAATCAATAGGTTCCATAATTATTGTAATTTGACTAGTATGGAACAGAGAAATGTCGCCATCTGGTATTAAGCAGGTGTCACCACTTTTCAGTTATTCTAAACATGTCACCAAATGACACCATTAGTGTTATATAAACACTTTATTGTCATTTTATCGTACGCTGATCAGAACAGATTCCTTGACATTCTTTCAATGCCCAATTATTTCTCCAGAACACTGTAAGCTTATTAGGTTGAATACAGTATATGTTGTTTCTAAATATGTTCACAACTTGTAAAATCACAGGAAACTTCTGCCCATTTTGGAGTAATTAAAAAATTCAGCAGCTACTTTTCAGAGTACGAGACTAACACTGGTATGACTTCCCATTACTTTCTGCTGTAAAGAAATTGTCCAAGTGTGATGTAATTCAGAATCATTACTGTTGCTACTTTTCTAGATGGTGTCTGTTAATTGGTTGTGAAACTAATCACACCATGCCAATCTATAATACAGAACTTAAGAACGACCATCCCACTGGAATGCACCTTTTGTTTAGAAATAACTTTAATAGCATCTCCTTTGACAACATGGTCATTTGTTTCGTCACAATGAAGACCCCCATGCAACAGCTGTTGATGTAAATGACGTGTCAATATCGTCTTTCAACATTTTATCAGTAATATGATTGAAATCGTTGAATGCTAGCATTATGTTTCTGTTCTTGTCACCATAATTATGGGCTGTATCTGCCATGGCAACAATACCTTGTTATAAAACTTTATGGTGTGATGTAATCGTTTCAGTTTGTTAACAGCCAGGTTGCAGCAAAACACGTGGGTCCACTAAATTATGTCCATGTACATTTGATTGCCAATGATACAAATCATCTTTTTTCAGGACAAGTTGCAGGCCTAGATTCCCGATTGACTGGAACTGAATGTAAGTCAACAAGTCTGTTGCAGAAGTTCAGTCAATACTTTTGTAATATTTTGAAGGTATTGTATTACAAAATAGTGAAGTATTACAGGCTTATTAGTTGCAGTATAAAACTTCTACAGTTGATGCCTGTGTGAATTGGTGGTGAAAACACCACGCCAAACAAATCTGTAATACTGAATTTAAGAAACCCATGTCAGTGCAATAACCTGAATAGAAATACAGCCAATACAAAGCTGCCACAGTTATTATCTTAAGAAACAGTTTTAATGTGCTGGTATTACTTTAACTAAACTTTCAAACAAATTCTATAAATTGTCTTACACTATCTCCCAGTTTTACCATTGATTACTTTACCATTTACTATAGGGACTGTTACTATCACGGTTGCTTTTTCTTCTTTTACAGCCTCATCATGTAGATTTATTTACATCGGTTTTATAGCAAACATGTCAACGATAAATATATTTAATTAATGAGATTGATTGATTTGTTTCAGGGAACGTTCTGAGCCTAGCTTCCAGATTGACTGGTGCTGAAGGTAGGTCAACAACGCCATATCTGAAGTTACGTCAATGGTTTTATGTTTTTTGTAGGTATTATGTTATCAGACGTAACTAAGCTGTAAATCAATATATCCAAGCTGTACGTGCATGAACAACATGATTGATCACTGCAAAGTTATGTCCATTGTGCAATATTTAAGAAATACATCAAACACTTTGATTTGGAGTACGTGATCTGGTAGTGACTAAGCATTATGTGTGTGAGCTAGTTGTTTTTACAAAATATTGAAGCATGACAGGCTTATTAATTATAATACCTCTGTAGTCTGCGTCAATTGGTGGTGAAACTAACCACGCCAGACAAATCCATGAGTGCATTAACATGATTAGAAATAGCTCAAATAACATATCGTTTGACAACATGTTCATTTGTTTAATTACATCCAAGACATAGCTACAACAGTTGTTGTCATTTAATGTGTTGGTGTTACTAGAGCTAAAACTTCAAACAAATGGTATAAATTGCCTGGGACTATCACCCAGTTCTACCATTTACCACTTGTAGAAATATAAATCATTGAATGCAAGATTTGTGTTCTTGGAACCATGTATACAGTCTGTTCCCTGAGGATTTTAGTTTCTTCTTATATCGCCTGATCGCCTCAATATAATTGCAACGGTTTCATACCAAACATGATTTAACTAAGCATATTTTATTAGAAAGACTGATTGGCTCACTAAACGAAGGTTTCAGCTTTTGATAGACACTGATACAAAATGCATCTTTGTTTCAGGAAACGTTCAGGGCCTTGATTCCCGATTGACTGGTGCAGCAGGTAAGTCATCAACTCCATTGCAGAAATTCAGTAAATTGTTTTATATTATATTGAAGGACTACGTTTCTACGTAATTAACATAGAACATGAATACCGGAGTCGACCTATTAAGCGTACATGCCCTAATTAGCGTGCACCCCCTTTTTAATCATCAGGATCCATAAATATTGTACGTTGACTAGTGTGGAACAACTGAGAAGTGTCGCCATCTGGTGTTAAACAGTTGCAACCACTTTTTAATAGTTCTACACTTGTCGCCAACTGACACTACTAGTGTTAAACATCTACTTTATTGTCTAGAGAAACAACTTTTTATTGTACGCTTACGAGAACGGATTCCTTGATATTGTTTAATTGCCCAATTATTTCTCCGGCATACTGTAAGCTTATTAGGTTGAATACAGTATATGTTGATTCTACGTATGTTCACAACTTGTAAAATCACAGGAAACATCTGCCCATTTTGGAGTAATTCAAAAATTCAACAACTAATTTTCAGAGTACGCGACTAAATGCAAATAATGTAAATGACGTGTCAATATCCTCTTTCAACATTTTATCCGTAATATGATTGAAATCATTGAATGCTAGCATAATGTTTCTGTTCTTTTCACCATAATTATGGGCTGTATCTGCCATGGCAACAATACCTTGTTATAAAACTTCATGATGTTAACAGCCAGGTTGCAGCAAAATACACTGTTATTACTGATAATTATCCATGAGTGCATTAACATAATTAGAAATAGCTCAAATAACATATCGTTTGGCAAAATGTTCATTTGTTTAATTACGTCCAAGACATAGCTACAACAGATGTTGTCATTTAATGTGTTAGTATTACTAGAGCTAAAACTTCAAACAAATGGTATAAATTGCCTGGGACTATCACCCAGTTCTACCATTGACCACTTGTAGAAATATAAATCATTGATTGCTAGATTTTTGTTCTTGGAACCATCTATACAGTCTGTTCCCTGAGGATTTTAGTTTCTTCTTATATCGCCTGATCGCCTCAATATGATTACAACGGTTTCATAGCAAACAGGATTTAACTAAGCATATTTTATTAGGAAGACTGGTTGGCTCACTAAGTAAAGTTTTCAGCTTTTGATTGACAGTGATACAAAATGCATCTTTGTTTCAGGAAACGTTCAGGGCCTTGATTCCCGATTGACTGGTGCAGTAGGTAAGTAATCAACTCCATTGCAGAAATTAAGACAATTGTTTTATATTATATTGAAGGAACTACGTTTCTACGTAATTAACATAGAACATGAATACCGGAGTCGACCTATTAAGCGTACATGCCCTAATTAGCGTGCACCCATTTTTTAATCATCAGGATCCATAATTATTGTAAGTTGACTAGTGTGGAACAACTGAGAAGAGTCGCCATCTGGTGTTAAACAGTTGCAACCACTTTTTAATAGTTCTACACTTGTCACCAAATGACACTACTAGTGTTAAACAGCTACCTTATTATATAGAGAGCAACTTTTTATTGTATGCTTATAAGAACAGATTCCTTGATATTTTTTCACTACCATCACAGGAAACATCTGCCCATTTTGGAGTAATTAAAAAATTCAACAACTACTTTTCAGAGTATGCGACTAAATGCAAATAATGTAAATGACATGGCAATATCCTCTTTCAACATTTTATCCGTAATATGATTGAAATCGTTGAATGCTAGCATTATGGTTCTGTTATTGTCACCATAATTATGGGCTGTATCTGCCATTGCAACAATACCTTGTTATAAAACTTCATGATGTGATGTAATCGTATCAGTTTGTTAACAGCCAGGTTGCAGCAAAATACACTGTTATTACTGATTCCTATGGATCCACTAAATAATGTCCATGTACATTTGATTGACAATGATACAAAACATCTTTTTTTCAGGACAAGTTGCGGGCCTTGATTCCCGATTGACTGGAACTGAAGGTAAGTCAACAAGTCTGTTGCAGAATTTCAGTCAATACTTTTGTAATATTTTGAAGGTATTGTATTACAAAATAGTGAAGTATTACATGCTTATTAGTTGCAGAATTAAACTTCTACAGTTGGTGGTAAAAAAACTACGCCAAACAAATCTGTAATACTGAATTTAAGAAACACGCATCAGTGCAATAACTTGAATAGAAATACAGCCAATACAAAGCTGCCACAGTTATTATCTTAAGAAACAGCTTTAATGTGCTGGTATTACTTCAACTAAACTTTCAAACAAATTCTATAAATTGTGTCTGACACTATCTCCCAATTTTACCATTGATTACTTTACCATTTACTATAGGGACTGTTACTATCACGGTTGCTTTTTCTTCTTTTACAACCTCATCATGTAGATTTATTTATATCGGTTTTATAGCAACCATGACAACGATAAATATATTTAATTAATGAGATTGATTGACCCCTATATAATGTTCATGTGTATCTGACTGACACTAATACAAAAAACGTATTTGTTTCAGGGAACGTTCTGAGCCTAGATTCCAGATTGACTGGTGCTGAAGGTAGGTCAACGACTCCATATCTGAAGTTACGTCAATGGTTTTATGTTTTTTGTAGGTATTATGCTATCAGACATAACTAAGCTGTAAATCAATATATCCAAGCTGTACGTGCATGAACAACATGATTGATCACAGCAAAGTTATGTCCATTTTGCAATATTTAAGAAATACATCAAACACTTTGATTTGGAGTATGTGATCTGGAAACGACTATGGGTGTGCTAGTTGTTTTTACAAAATATTGAAGCATGACAGGCTTATTAATTATAATACCTCTCTAATCTGCGTGAATTGGTGGTGAAACTAACCACGCCAGACAAATCCATAATTAGAAATAGCTCAAATAACATATCGTTTGGCAAAATGTTCATTTGTTTAATTACGTCCAAGACATAGCTACAACAGATGTTGTCATTTAATGTGTTAGTATTACTAGAGCTAAAACTTCAAACAAATGGTATAAATTGCCTGGGACTATCACCCAGTTCTACCATTGACCACTTGTAGAAATATAAATCATTGATTGCTAGATTTTTGTTCTTGGAACCATCTATACAGTCTGTTCCCTGAGGATTTTAGTTTCTTCTTATATCGCCTGATCGCCTCAATATGATTACAACGGTTTCATAGCAAACAGGATTTAACTAAGCATATTTTATTAGGAAGACTGGTTGGCTCACTAAGTAAAGTTTTCAGCTTTTGATTGACAGTGATACAAAATGCATCTTTGTTTCAGGAAACGTTCAGGGCCTTGATTCCCGATTGACTGGTGCAGTAGGTAAGTAATCAACTCCATTGCAGAAATTAAGACAATTGTTTTATATTATATTGAAGGAACTACGTTTCTACGTAATTAACATAGAACATGAATACCGGAGTCGACCTATTAAGCGTACATGCCCTAATTAGCGTGCACCCATTTTTTAATCATCAGGATCCATAATTATTGTAAGTTGACTAGTGTGGAACAACTGAGAAGAGTCGCCATCTGGTGTTAAACAGTTGCAACCACTTTTTAATAGTTCTACACTTGTCACCAAATGACACTACTAGTGTTAAACAGCTACCTTATTATATAGAGAGCAACTTTTTATTGTATGCTTATAAGAACAGATTCCTTGATATTTTTTCACTACCATCACAGGAAACATCTGCCCATTTTGGAGTAATTAAAAAATTCAACAACTACTTTTCAGAGTATGCGACTAAATGCAAATAATGTAAATGACGTGTCAACATCCTCTTTCAACATTTTATCAGTAATATGATTGAAATCGTTGAATGCTAGCTTATGTTTCTGTTCTTCTCACCATAATTATGGACTGTATCTGCCATTGCAACAATACCTTGTTATAAAACTTCATGATGTGATGTAATTGTATCAGTTTGTTAACAGCCAGGTTGCAGCAAAATACACTGTTATTACTGATTCCTATGGATCCACTAAATAATGTCCATGTACATTTGATTGACAATGATACAAAACATCTTTTTTTCAGGACAAGTTGCGGGCCTTGATTCCCGATTGACTGGAACTGAAGGTAAGTCAACAAGTCTGTTGCAGAATTTCAGTCAATACTTTTGTAATATTTTGAAGGTATTGTATTACAAAATAGTGAAGTATTACATGCTTATTAGTTGCAGAATTAAACTTCTACAGTTGGTGGTAAAAAAACTACGCCAAACAAATCTGTAATACTGAATTTAAGAAACACGCATCAGTGCAATAACTTGAATAGAAATACAGCCAATACAAAGCTGCCACAGTTATTATCTTAAGAAACAGCTTTAATGTGCTGGTATTACTTCAACTAAACTTTCAAACAAATTCTATAAATTGTGTCTGACACTATCTCCCAATTTTACCATTGATTACTTTACCATTTACTATAGGGACTGTTACTATCACGGTTGCTTTTTCTTCTTTTACAACCTCATCATGTAGATTTATTTATATCGGTTTTATAGCAACCATGACAACGATAAATATATTTAATTAATGAGATTGATTGACCCCTATATAATGTTCATGTGTATCTGACTGACACTAATACAAAAAACGTATTTGTTTCAGGGAACGTTCTGAGCCTAGATTCCAGATTGACTGGTGCTGAAGGTAGGTCAACGACTCCATATCTGAAGTTACGTCAATGGTTTTATGTTTTTTGTAGGTATTATGCTATCAGACATAACTAAGCTGTAAATCAATATATCCAAGCTGTACGTGCATGAACAACATGATTGATCACAGCAAAGTTATGTCCATTTTGCAATATTTAAGAAATACATCAAACACTTTGATTTGGAGTATGTGATCTGGAAACGACTATGGGTGTGCTAGTTGTTTTTACAAAATATTGAAGCATGACAGGCTTATTAATTATAATACCTCTCTAATCTGCGTGAATTGGTGGTGAAACTAACCACGCCAGACAAATCCATAATTAGAAATAGCTCAAATAACATATCGTTTGGCAAAATGTTCATTTGTTTAATTACGTCCAAGACATAGCTACAACAGATGTTGTCATTTAATGTGTTAGTATTACTAGAGCTAAAACTTCAAACAAATGGTATAAATTGCCTGGGACTATCACCCAGTTCTACCATTGACCACTTGTAGAAATATAAATCATTGATTGCTAGATTTTTGTTCTTGGAACCATCTATACAGTCTGTTCCCTGAGGATTTTAGTTTCTTCTTATATCGCCTGATTGCCTCAATATGATTACAACGGTTTCATAGCAAACAGGATTTAACTAAGCATATTTTATTAGGAAGACTGGTTGGCTCACTAAGTAAAGTTTTCAGCTTTTGATTGACAGTGATACAAAATGCATCTTTGTTTCAGGAAACGTTCAGGGCCTTGATTCCCGATTGACTGGTGCAGTAGGTAAGTAATCAACTCCATTGCAGAAATTAAGACAATTGTTTTATATTATATTGAAGGAACTACGTTTCTACGTAATTAACATAGAACATGAATACCGGAGTCGACCTATTAAGCGTACATGCCCTAATTAGCGTGCACCCATTTTTTAATCATCAGGATCCATAATTATTGTAAGTTGACTAGTGTGGAACAACTGAGAAGAGTCGCCATCTGGTGTTAAACAGTTGCAACCACTTTTTAATAGTTCTACACTTGTCACCAAATGACACTACTAGTGTTAAACAGCTACCTTATTATATAGAGAGCAACTTTTTATTGTATGCTTATAAGAACAGATTCCTTGATATTTTTTCACCACCATCACAGGAAACATCTGCCCATTTTGGAGTAATTAAAAAATTCAACAACTACTTTTCAGAGTATGCGACTAAATGCAAATAATGTAAATGACGTGTCAACATCCTCTTTCAACATTTTATCCGTAATATGATTGAAATCGTTGAATGCTAGCTTATGTTTCTGTTCTTTTCACCATAATTATGGGCTGTATCTGCCATGGCAACAATACCTTGTTATAAAACTTCATGATGTGATGTAATTGTATCAGTTTGTTAACAGCCAGGTTGTAGCAAAATACACTGTCATTACTGATTCCTATGGATCCACTAAATAATGTCCATGTACATTTGATTGACAATGATACAAAACATCTTTTTTTCAGGACAAGTTGCGGGCCTTGATTCCCGATTGACTGGAACTGAAGGTAAGTCAACAAGTCTGTTGCAGAATTTCAGTCAATACTTTTGTAATATTTTGAAGGTATTGTATTACAAAATAGTGAAGTATTACATGCTTATTAGTTGCAGAATTAAACTTCTACAGTTGGTGGTAAAAAAACTACGCCAAACAAATCTGTAATACTGAATTTAAGAAACACGCATCAGTGCAATAACTTGAATAGAAATACAGCCAATACAAAGCTGCCACAGTTATTATCTTAAGAAACAGCTTTAATGTGCTGGTATTACTTCAACTAAACTTTCAAACAAATTCTATAAATTGTGTCTGACACTATCTCCCAATTTTACCATTGATTACTTTACCATTTACTATAGGGACTGTTACTATCCCGGTTGCTTTTTCTTCTTTTACAACCTCATCATGTAGATTTATTTATATCGGTTTTATAGCAACCATGACAACGATAAATATATTTAATTAATGAGATTGATTGACCCCTATATAATGTTCATGTGTATCTGACTGACACTAATACAAAAAACGTATTTGTTTCAGGGAACGTTCTGAGCCTAGATTCCAGATTGACTGGTGCTGAAGGTAGGTCAACGACTCCATATCTGAAGTTACGTCAATGGTTTTATGTTTTTTGTAGGTATTATGCTATCAGACATAACTAAGCTGTAAATCAATATATCCAAGCTGTACGTGCATGAACAACATGATTGATCACAGCAAAGTTATGTCCATTTTGCAATATTTAAGAAATACATCAAACACTTTGATTTGGAGTATGTGATCTGGAAACGACTATGGGTGTGCTAGTTGTTTTTACAAAATATTGAAGCATGACAGGCTTATTAATTATAATACCTCTCTAATCTGCGTGAATTGGTGGTGAAACTAACCACGCCAGACAAATCCATAATTAGAAATAGCTCAAATAACATATCGTTTGGCAAAATGTTCATTTGTTTAATTACGTTCAAGACATAGCTACAACAGATGTTGTCATTTAATGTGTTAGTATTACTAGAGCTAAAACTTCAAACAAATGGTATAAATTGCCTGGGACTATCACCCAGTTCTACCATTGACCACTTGTAGAAATATAAATCATTGATTGCTAGATTTTTGTTCTTGGAACCATCTATACAGTCTGTTCCCTGAGGATTTTAGTTTCTTCTTATATCGCCTGATCGCCTCAATATGATTACAACGGTTTCATAGCAAACAGGATTTAACTAAGCATATTTTATTAGGAAGACTGGTTGGCTCACAAAGTAAAGTTTTCAGCTTTTGATTGACAGTGATACAAAATGCATCTTTGTTTCAGGAAACGTTCAGGGCCTTGATTCCCGATTGACTGGTGCAGTAGGTAAGTAATCAACTCCATTGCAGAAATTAAGACAATTGTTTTATATTATATTGAAGGAACTACGTTTCTACGTAATTAACATAGAACATGAATACCGGAGTCGACCTATTAAGCGTACATGCCCTAATTAGCGTGCACCCATTTTTTAATCATCAGGATCCATAATTATTGTAAGTTGACTAGTGTGGAACAACTGAGAAGAGTCGCCATCTGGTGTTAAACAGTTGCAACCACTTTTTAATAGTTCTACACTTGTCACCAAATGACACTACTAGTGTTAAACAGCTACCTTATTATATAGAGAGCAACTTTTTATTGTATGCTTATAAGAACAGATTCCTTGATATTTTTTCACTACCATCACAGGAAACATCTGCCCATTTTGGAGTAATTAAAAAATTCAACAACTACTTTTCAGAGTATGCGACTAAATGCAAATAATGTAAATGACGTGTCAACATCCTCTTTCAACATTTTATCAGTAATATGATTGAAATCGTTGAATGCTAGCTTATGTTTCTGTTCTTCTCACCATAATTATGGACTGTATCTGCCATTGCAACAATACCTTGTTATAAAACTTCATGATGTGATGTAATTGTATCAGTTTGTTAACAGCCAGGTTGCAGCAAAATACACTGTTATTACTGATTCCTATGGATCCACTAAATAATGTCCATGTACATTTGATTGACAATGATACAAAACATCTTTTTTTCAGGACAAGTTGCGGGCCTTGATTCCCGATTGACTGGAACTGAAGGTAAGTCAACAAGTCTGTTGCAGAATTTCAGTCAATACTTTTGTAATATTTTGAAGGTATTGTATTACAAAATAGTGAAGTATTACATGCTTATTAGTTGCAGAATTAAACTTCTACAGTTGGTGGTAAAAAAACTACGCCAAACAAATCTGTAATACTGAATTTAAGAAACACGCATCAGTGCAATAACTTGAATAGAAATACAGCCAATACAAAGCTGCCACAGTTATTATCTTAAGAAACAGCTTTAATGTGCTGGTATTACTTCAACTAATCTTTCGAACAAATTCTACGAATTATCTGACACTATCTCCCAGTTTTACCATTGATTACTTTACCGTTTACTATAGGGACTGTTACTATCCCTATTGCTTTTTCTTCTTTTACAGCCTAATCATGTAGATTTATTTATATCGGTTTTATAGCAACCATGACAACGATAAATATATTTAATTAATGAGATTGATTGACCCCTATGTAATGTTCATGTGTATCTGACTGACACTAATAAAAAAAACGCATTTGTTTCAGGGAACGTTCTGAGCCTAGATTCCAGATTGACTGGTGCTGAAGGTAGGTCAATGACTTCATATCTGAAGTTAAGTCAATGGTTTTATGTTTTTTGTAGGTATTATGCTATCCAAGCTGTACGTGCATGAACAACATGATTGATCACAGCAAAGTTATGTCCATTTTGCAATATTTAAGAAATACATCAAACACTTTGATTTGGAGTAGATGATCTGGTAGTGACTAAGCATTATGTGTGTGTGCTAGTTGTTTTTACAAAATATTGAAGCATGACAGGCTTATTAATTATAATACCTCTGTAGTCTGCGTGAATTGGTGGTGAAACTAACCACGCCAGACAAATCCATGAGTGCATTAACATGATTAGAAATAGCTCAAATAACATATCATTTGACAACATGTTCATTTGTTTAATTACATCCAAGACATAGCTACAACAGTTGTTGTCATTTAATGTGTTGGTATTACTAGAGCTGCAACTTCAAACAAATGGTATAAATTGCCTGGGACTATCACCCAGTTCTACCATTTACCACTCGTAGAAATATAAATCATTGATTGCTAGATTTGTGTTCTTGGAACCACGTATACAGTCTGTTCCCTGAGGATTTTAGTTTCTTCTTATATCGCCTGATCGCCTCAATATAATTGCAATGGTTTCATAGCAAACAGGATTTAACTAAGCATATTTTATTAGAAAGACTGATTGGCTCACTAAGTAAAGGTTTCAGCTTTTGATTGACACTGATACAAAATGCATCTTTGTTTCAGGAAACGTTCAGGGCCTTGATTCCCGATTGACTGGTGCAGTAGGTAAGCCATCAACTCCATTGCAGAAATTAAGTCAATTGTTTTATGTTATATTGAAGGAACTACGTTTCTATGTAATTAACATAGAACATGAATACCGGAGTTGACATAGTAAGCGTACATGCCCTAATCAGCGTGCACCCCCTTTTTAATCACCAGGATCCATAAATATTGTACGTTGACTAGTGTGGAACAACTGAGAAGTGTCGCCATCTGGTGTTAAACAGTTGCAACCACTTTTTAATAGTTCTACACTTGTCGCCAACTGACACTACTAGTGTTAAACATCTACTTTATTGTCTAGAGAAACAACTTTTTATTGTACGCTTACGAGAACGGATTCCTTGATATTGTTTAATTGCCCAATTATTTCTCCGGCATACTGTAAGCTTATTAGGTTGAATACAGTATATGTTGATTCTACGTATGTTCACAACTTGTAAAATCACAGGAAACTTCTGCCCATTTTGGAGTAATTCAAAAATTCAACAACTACTTTTCAGAGTACGCGTCTAAATGCAAATAATGTAAATGACATGGAAATATCCTCTTTCAACATTTTATCCGTAATATGATTGAAATCGTTGAATGCTAGCATTATGTTTCTGTTCTTGTCACCATAATTATGGGCTGTATCTGCCATTGCAACAATACCTTGTTATAAAACTTCATGATGTGATGTAATCGTATCAGTTTGTTAACAGCCAGTTTGCAGCAAAATACGCTGTTATTACTGATTCCTATGGATCCACTAAATAATGTTCATGTACATTTGATTGACAATGATGCAAATCATCTTTTTTATCAGGACAAGTTGCGGGCCTTGATTCCCGATTGACTGGAACTGAAGGTAAGTCAACAAGTCTGTTGCAGAATTTCAGTTAATACTTTTGTAATATTTTGAAGATATTGTATTACAAAATAGTGAAGTATTACAGGCTTATTAGTTGGAGAATTAAACTTCCACAGATGGTGGTAAAAAAACTACGCCAAACAAATCTGTAATACTGAATTTAAGAAACACGCATCAGTGCAATAACCTGAATAGAAATACAGCCAATACAAAGATGCCCCAGTAATTATCTTAAGAAACAGCTTTAATGTGCTGGTATTACTTCAACTAAACTTTCAAACAAATTCTATAAATCGTCTGACACTATCTCCTAGTTTTATAATTGATTACTTTACCATTTACAATAGGGACTGTTACTATCTCGATTGCTTTTTCTTCTTTTACAGCCTCAACTTGTAGATTTATTTATATCAGTTTATAGCAACCATGACGACGATAAATATATTTAATTAATGAGATTGATTGACCCCTATGTAATGTTCATGTGTATCTGACTGACACTAATACAAAAAACGTATTTGTTTCAGGGAACGTTCTGAGCCTAGATTCCAGATTGACTGGTGCTGAAGGTAGGTCAACAAATTGGCTATCAGATATAACTAAGCTGTAAATCAATATATCCAAGCTGTACGTGCATGAACAACATGATTGATCACAGCAAAGTTATGTCCATTTTGCAATATTTAAGAAATACATCAACCACTTTGATTTGGAGTACGTGATCTGGTAGTGACTAAGCATTATGTGTGTGTGCTAGTTGTTTTTACAAAATATTGAAGCATGACAGGCTTATTAATTATAATACCTCTGTAGTCTGCGTGAATTGGTGGTGAAACTAACCACGCCAGACAAATCCATGAGTGCATTAACATGATTAGAAATAGCTCAAATAACATATCTTTTGGCAACATGTTCATTTGTTTAATTACATCCAAGACATGGCTACAACAGTTGTTGTCATTTAATGTGTTGGTATTACTAGAGCTAAAACTTCAAACAAATGGTATAAATTGCCTGGGACTATCACCCAGTTTTACCATTTACCACTTGTAGAAATATAAATCATTGATTGCTAGATTTGTGTTCTTGGAACCATGTATACAGTCTGTTCCCTGAGGATTTTAGTTTCTTCTTATATCGCCTGATCGCCTCAATATAATTGCAACGGTTTCATAGGATTTAACTAAGCATATTTTATTAGAAAGACTGATTGGCTCACTAAGTAAAAGTTTCAGCTTTTGATTGACACTGTTGCAAAATACATCTTTGTTTCAGGAAACGTTCAGGGCCTTGATTCCCGATTGACTGGTGCAGTAGGTAAGTCAACAACTCCATTGCAGAAATTTAGTGAATTGTTTTATATTATATTGAAGGAATTACGTTTCTAAGTAATTAACATATTACAGGAATACCTGATTCAACCTATTAAGCATACATGCCCTAATTAGCGTGCATCCCCTTTTTAATCAGCAGGATCCATAATTGCTGTAAGTTGACTAGTGTGGAACAACTGAGAAGTGTCGCCATCTGGTGTTAAGCAGTTGCAACCACTATTCAATAATTCAATAACACTTGTCAACAAATGACACAACTAGTGTTAAACAGCTACCTTATTGTCTAGAGAAACACATTTTATTGTATGCTGTTGAGGACAGATTCCTTGATATTTTTTTATTGCCCAATTATTTTTCCAGTATACTTAAGCTTATTAGGTTGAATACAGTATATGTTGATTCTACGTATGTTCACAACTTGTAAAATCACAGGAAACATCTGCCCGTTTTGGAGTAATTAAAAAAATCAAATACTACTTTTCGGAGTACACAACTAACACTGGTATCACTTCACATTACTTTCTGCTGTCAAGAAATTATGCAAGTGTGATGTAATTCAGAATCATTACTGTTGCAATATCTTGTTATAAAACCTCATGGTGTTATGTATTTGTATCAGTCTGTTAACAACCAGGTTGCAGCAAAATACATTGTTATTACTGACCCTTGTGGATTCACTAAATAATGTCCATGTACATTTGATTGATACTCCTACAAAATCATCTTTGTTTCAGGACAAGTTGCGGGCCTTGATTCCCAATTGACTGGAACTGAAGGTAAGTAAACAAGTCTGTTGCAGAAGTTTAGTCAATACTTTTGTAATATTTTGAAGGTTTTGTATTACAAAATTGTGAAGTATTACAGGCTTAATAGTTACAGTATAATACTTCTACATTTGATGTCTATGTGAATTTATGGTTTTAATTTATATATAGGTATTATGCTATCATACTTAATTAAAATATAAATGAATATATCCTAGCTGTAAGTCAGTAAACAACGTATTATAAAACAGCGAAGTTCTATTAATTTTGGAATATTCAAGAAACACAACAAATGCTTTATTTTGGAGTACATGATCTGGTTATACACATATTACTAGACATTATTTGTGCATATGAGTTGTATTACGAATTAGTGATGTTTTACAGACATATTAATTATAATACTTCTCTAATTGATGTGTGCGTGAATTGGTGGTGAAACTAACCACGCCAGACAAATCTGTAATACAGCATTTAAGTAACCTACATGAGTGCATTAACATGATTGGAAATAGCTTTAATAGCATATATGTTGACAACATCACGTGATTTATTAAAGCCAAGACACAGCTACAATAGTTATTTTCATTAAATACCGTTTTAATGTGTTTTGTACTACTAAAAACTAAAACGTCAAACAAATGGTATAAATTGTCTGGGACTATGTCCCTGTTCTACCATTTAAACTCGTAGGATTTTAAATCCTTGATTGTTAGAGTTGTATTCTTTGAACCATCTATATGGCTGTGATCCTCACTGTTGCAGTATCTTTTTAAATCGCCTGATCGCCTTAATATAATTGCAACAGTTTGATAGCAACCAGTATTTAACTAAATATATTTTATTACAAAGACTGATTGTCTCACTAAGTAAAGTTTTCAGCTTTTGATTGACACTGATACAAAATGAATCTTTGTTTCAGGAAACGTTCAGGGCCTTGATTCCCGATTGACTGGTGCTGAAGGTAAGTCAACAACTCCACGGAAGAAATCAAATTATTTGTTTTATATATCTTGAAGGAATTATGTTTGAAAGTAACTAATATATAAAATGAATATATGTAGATCATACGTATTTTCACAACTTGTAATATTGCAGGAAGCTTCTGTCCATTTTGGGGTAATACGACAATTCAGCATATATTTTGTTTCTGAGTACAGCCGTAACACCAATGTGACTTTACATTACTTTCTGATGTAAAGATATCTCCCAAGTGTTATGTAATGCAGACACATTAGAGGAATGCAACATTTGCTTGGAAAATTTCTTGAATAGCATCTCTCTCAACAAGTTAATTTGTTTAACCATTGTCATTATTATTGTACAGTAATGTTGACTTCTGCTATTGTTTTAGTTGTTGTGTGTTTGATTGGTGGGGATCATCTGCACTAGGCCAACATATAGTACATTATGTACAATTCCCGTCCCCCAGGAGTGCACTAAACTGATTATAAATAGTTTCAATAATATATATTTTGACAACAATGTGATTTGTTTCATTACATCCAAGATTCAGCTGTAGCAGTCTTTTGAAACAACATGAATGTATTAGTGCTGCGAACTGCCCACTTTAAACAATACTGCCATCAAAAGCATCAATCTACTGGACTCCAGGTATAAAGGTAATGGTGTGTAAGGTTGTGTTGGGATATAGAAGTTTAATGCAAATGAGAACTATGTCAGTGTTATTGTATTAACAAGTCATATGTTCAATAATAGTGTTGTGCTTCTTTACTACAGGAGGAATCATACGCTATGCCCAGGGTGTGCAGAGTTTGAAACAGAGTGTGCACAACATGCAAGGTAGGTTAACATACATATTTATCAACATAGGCTAACAAGTCAGAACATAAAATACGGATCAGTGAGTTTAGCATCAGTAATATTTTTTTCTAGCAAAATCTTCTTATTTCAAATCAAAACACAGCATCAGGAATTGGAGTTCAGTTCCAGTTATACTAAAATTTACCCCAAATATGATTCATGGCTATGTCCCTAGGCAAATTCACAAGTTGTATTTTTCCTCGGGTCAGAACAACAACAGCTTGTCATGTAATTTTGTTTTATGTATAATCGTACGATGTTGAATGTTATAGTTATTTTGTATATTAGTATATAATTTTTATTTTGTTGTATGCATTTTATTTCTTTGCACAGTGTATCAGCCAACTGTATAAAACGATTAGTTGTATGCAGTTTTTCCAGCATCGTGAAATCAGAATATATCTTATTGCATGGATATATTGAAACTAATTACATGTGTTTGTATATACCGATTTCTACAAGTGTTCCCGCTATAAGCCCTGTGGGATTTCTTAGGAATCACCTGAGTTATAAAAATCATTTACGGAGACAAGAATCATTTACAGAGGCTTCTTGACCATCGTGAAAGAGCTTATTTTTAACTTAGTTATTACCGAAATAAAGTAGATTAATATTAATGTTTGCATTTTATTACTCTATTTATGTTTCATTAGCCACAATGACTGTGAATACACTTTGTCTATGTCCACTATTCAGATAGGTGGCTACCTTGAAATCAAGCCGGCTACGCATCGGTCTGAGCAACGTAGTCGTAACATGAAATCAACACAAAAGTTATACTGTCGATTGAAACTGCATCCTATATGCCAATAATAAACACAAATGGTACATGTTTTTGCAAAAGAATATTAATATGAACTGAAAACAGTATAAATCAATCCTTGAATGGATAGATGATCCGGTTTCTTGGTTATTAATATGAAGCATGATTACCTCTCAAGAAACTTGAAGTTTGTTCTGAATATTTCAACTGCATCTCGCAGTTATGGATGTGTCACATGACCAATGTCATGTGACACAAGCTGGAGTAGGACTGGTGGGAGCATTTATGATGGAGTATTCTACAAACAGAAGAAGGGAGCAGCCATGGGTTCACCGGTCTCTCCGATAGTGGCAAACCTATACATGGAACATTTTGAGGAAAGAGCCATCAGAGAAGCACCTCATCCTCCAGACATCTGGTTGAGGTATGTAGATGACACATTCACAGTATTACAAGAGAGCGAAGTAGAACATTTCACACACCATCTGAATTCAATGGATGAGAACATTAAGTTCACGGTAGAACCAGAACAGGACAATACGTTAGCCTTTCTAGACACGTGTGTATGCCTGAATGATGATGGATCAACCAAGGTCAAGATATATCGGAAAGCAACACACATGGACCAATATTTGAACTGGGATTCTAATCACCACCTAGAACACAAACGATCAGTGGTCAGGACACTCCTCCAAAGGGCAGAAAACTTGATAACAGAAGAAGACAAGACCACAGAGGTGGACCACATCAAGAAAGTGCTGAAAGCAAACGGTTACAAAACTTGGATGTTTAACACCACGCAACCAATGAGAAGGAAGGAGAACACCACCACAGAAACCAGCAGAAGACAACATGCCATAGGTCTGCCCTACATTAGTAAACTATCAGAACAAACAGCAAGGATTTTCAAGTCATATAACATCCCGGTTTACCACAAACCTATCAACACCCTGAGGTCACTGTTGGTACACCCAAAAGACTGAACAGCAAAGGCAGCAAAGTGTGGGGTAGTATATGACATACAATGCCCAGAATGTGACCAACACTATATAGGAGAAACAGCCAGAACACTTGGCACAAGAATCAAAGAACATCTATCTTGTCGCCAACCCCTATCAGCTATAAGTGAACACAAACTGAACACAGGCCATCAGTGCTCTATGAAGGACGTTAATATTCTAGACCACGAGGAGAACTGGCACAGGAGAAAAATAAAGGAGGCGATTAACATCCACAGAAAGAAACCTACGCTGAACCGAGAGGAGCTCCCACCAGTCCTACTCCAGCTTGTGTCACATGACATTGGTCATGTGACACATCCATAACTTCAGTCTGCTGAAGAAGACTGCGAGATGCAGTCGAAATATTCAGAACAAACTTCAAGTTTCTTGAGAGGTAATCATGCTTAATAGTATAAATCAAACGTAGTGGAACACCACGGCAGACACAGTTTATTGCAAACCCTGATCTTTTTGCTAGGCATTTCATAACAATAAATAAATTAATATTTCGGCCAACTATTACTGAAATGACATTATTTGTTGTGGGTAAATGTTGGATTTTAATAACAACTTTGTTAATTGTGCTGCTGACGTAGCTGTTATTATGTCAGATATTTCACAGTTTTGCACAGGAACCCTGACATGTGTTTGCCTTTATATAGAGATAAATAATAAACAAACACGTTGGCAAAGTTTTACTGAAGTGGCATTGTGGGTCAAATATTGAATATGGTCGATATGTAGCTAAAATTTTTCCGTGACTTAATAAATTACATAAAATAATTGACACTGATACAAAATGCATTTTTGTTTCAGGGAATGTTCAGGGCCTTGATTCCAGATTGACTGGTGCTGAAGGTAAGTTCATAACTCCGTGGCAGAAAGTCAGTCAATACTTTTATATTATGTTGAAGTAATTATGTTTCTATGTAACTAACATATACAATGAATATATGTAGACCCTACGTATGTTCACAACTTGTAATATCGCAGGAAGCTTCTGTCCATTTTGGGGTAATTCAAGAATTCAGCATGTAATTTGTTTCTGAGTACAGCCGTAACACCAATGTGACATCATATTACTTTCTGATGTAAAGAAATCACCCAAGTGTTATGTAATGCAGACATATTAGAGGATTTAAGAATGTTCTTCCCATCCCACAGGAATGCAACATTTCCTTGGAAAATTTCTTGAATAATGTCTGTTATGAAAGCCGCTTATTACAATGTGGTTTTACAACACTAGAGACCAAGAGACTAAGAGGAGACCAAATAGAAGTGTTTAAAATAATGAATGGTTATGAGGATGTTGACAGGAATATGTTCTTCAAACTTAAAGAAGGCAGTAGAACCAGAGGACACAAAGCAGCATTAGTTAAGGAGCAGTGTAGGTTGGACATGAGAAAGTACTCTTTATCACAGAGGGTGATAAATGAATGGAACAAACTGCCAAATGATTGTGTTAATGCTAGTAGTGTGAATATTTTTAAAAATAGAATAGACAAATATCTGATAAGGGCAGGCTACACATAGATGAGAAAATTGTTGGACTCTCGATAAGCCAACGGCTTCCTTGTCCACTTGCCATCTGGAATTTGTTGTTTGGGATGGCAATCTTGTTAAATCTCGTTTGACAGCAAAATAATTTTGTTTAATCATCATCATTATTATTATTATTGTACAGTAATGTTGACTTCTGCTATTGTTCTAGTTGTTGTGTGTTTGGTGGGGATCATCCGCACTAGGCCAACATATAGTACATTATTTACAATTCCCGTCCCCCAGAAGTGCACTAAAGTGATTATAAATAGTTTCAATAATGTATAATTTGACAGCAGTGTGATTTGTTTCATTACAAACAAGATTCAGCTGCAGAAGTCTTTTGAAACAACATGAATGTACTAGTGCTGCGAACTGCCCACTTTAAACAATACTGCCATCAAAAGCATCAATCTACTGGACTCCAGGTGTCAAGGTAGTAGTATGTAAGGTTGTGTTGGGATATAGAAGTTTAATGCAAATGAGAGCTATGTCAAATTGCCAATGTTATTGTATTAACAAGTCATGTTCAGTAATAATGCTTCTTTACAACAGGAGGAATCATACGCTATGCCCAGGATGTGCAGAGTTTGAAACAGAGTGTGCACAACATGCAAGGTAGGTTAACATACATATTTATCAACATCCCACTTCAGGATTGACATGGGCTAACAAGTCAGAACATAAAATACAGATCAGTGAGTCTAACATCAGTATTATTTATTTTTCTAGCAAAAACAATTCTTCTTATCTCAAATCAAAACACAGAATCCAGAATTGGGGTTCAATTCCAATTACACTTAAATTTACCCCAAATATGATTCATGGCTATGTCCTTAGGCGAATACACAAATGGGTCAGAATAACAACAGCTTGTCATGTAATTTTGTCTTATGTATAAATCGTGGGATGTTGAATGTTATAGTTATTTTTGCATATTAGTTTATAATTTTACTCTTTTCCATGCATTTTGTTTCTTTGCACCATGCATCAGCAAATTGTATATATATATATATATATATATATATATATATATATATATATATATATAATTATAAAACGTGAAATCAGGATATATCTTATTGCATGGATATATTGAAACTAATTACATGTGCTTTTATATACCGATTTCTACAGGTGTTCCTGCTATAAGCCATGTAGGATTTCTTAGGAATCACCCAAGTTATTGAAATCATTTACGGAGACTAAAATATTTTACGAAGGCTACTTGACCATCGTGAAATAACTTATTTTTAACTTAGCTATTACCGAAATAAAGTAGATTAATATTAATGTTTGCATTTTAGTCTATGCTTCATTATGCATAATGACTGTGAATACACTTTGTCTATGTCCACTATTCAGATAAGCAGCTGCCTAGAAATGAAGCCACCTACACATCGGTCTGAGCAACGTAGTCGTACCTTGAAATCAACACAAAAGTTAAAATTGTCGATTGAAACTACGAATTATATTTATCCCAATAATAAACACAAATGGTACATGTTTTTGCAAAAGAACATTAGTAAGAACCGAAAACAGTACTACCAGTGGAGCCCCCCTCCTCATACCCTCCCCCCACACACACCCCTCCCCCAATTTACTTTTAATTTGGGGTAATCGGCCACTTTAAGGCCTCTTTGAACCAATCCCGAAGGTGATCTAAACAGTGAGTGTTGACTTCACACTTAAACTGTGTTCACAATAATGACCATTATATTGTATGTAAACATTCATTTATTTCAGTCCAACAACAAGAAGACAGTGATGTTAGAGAAGCCCAAGTGAAAGGTATGTATCAGTTTCATCATGTATCTATATTCGTCGCAGGGTTTGTATTTGCCAATGATCCATTTTGTAGCACTTACTCCATTATGAGAGTAGGTGTTCAGGCAGCAGCTAATGCAGTGCCAGTGGGGGTTTTGTAGATCATGTCTATGAGTCCAGTTATCTTAATTTCCCTGTGTGAAAAATGGTTCTCTCTGGCACGTACACCAAGTAGAAGGAACTAACAGTAGAAAGAACCAACTATAGAAGGAACCATCAGTAGAAGGAACCAACAGTAGAATGAACCAACAGTAGAAAGAACCAACTGTAGAAGGAACCAACAGTAGAAGGAACCAAAAGTAGAAGGAAAAACAGTAGAAAGAACCAACTGTACAAGGAACCAACTGTAGAACGAACCAACCGTTGAAAGAACCAACTGTACAAGGAACCAACTGTAGAAGGAACCAACAGTAAAAAAACCAACAGTAGAAAGAACCAACTCTAGAAGTAACCAACAGTAGAAGGAACCAACAGTAGAAAGAACCAACTGTAGAAGGAACCAACTGTAGAAGGAACCATCAGTAGAAGGAACCAACAGTAGAAGGAACCAACAGTAGAAAGAACCAACTGTAGAAGGAACCAACTTTAGAAGGAACCATCAGTAGAAGGAACCAACCGAAGAAGGAACCAACAGCAGAAGGAACCAACAGTAGGAAGAACCAACTGTCGAAGGAACCATCAGTAGAAGGAACCAACAGTAGAAGGAACCAACAGTAGAAAGAACCAACTGTAGAAGGAAACAACTTTAGAAGGAACCATCAGTAGAAGGAACCAACCGTAGAAGGAACCAACAGCAGAAGGAATCAACAGTAGAAAAAAACCAACTGTAGAAGGAACCAACTGTAGAAGGAACCACCAGTAGAAGGGACAAAGAGTAGAAGGAAGCAACAGTAGGAAGAACCAACTGTAGAAGGAACCTACAGTAGAAGGAACCAACTGTAGAAGGAAACAACTGTAGAAGGAACCATCAGTAGAAGGAACCAACAGCAGAAGGAACCAACAGTAGGAAGAACCAACTGTAGATGGAACCATCAGTAGAAGGAACAAACAGTAGAAGGAATCAACAGTAGAAGGAACCATCAGTAGGAAGAACCAACAGTAGAAGGAATCAACAGCAGAAGGAACCAACAGTAGGAAGAACCAACTGTAGATGGAACCATCAGTAGAAGGAACCAACAACAGAAGGAACCAACAGTAGGAAGAACCAACTGTAGATGGAACCATCAGTAGAAGGAACCAACAGTAGAAGGAACCAACAGTAGAAGGAACCAACAGTAGAAAGAACCAACTGTAGAAAGAACCAACTGTAGAAGGAACCAACAGTAGAAGGAACCAACAGTAGAAAGAACCAACTGTAGAAGGAACCATCAGTAGAAAGAACCAACAGTAGAAGGAACCAACAGCAGAAAGAACTAACAGTAGAAGGAACCAACAGTAGAAGGAACCAACAGCAGAAGGAACCAACAGTACGAAGAACCAACTGTAGATGGAACCATCAGTAGAAGGAACCAACAGTAGAAGGAACCAACAGTAGAAAGAACCAACTGTAGAAAGTACCAACTGTAGAAGGAACCAACAGTAGAAGGAACCAACAGTAGAAAGAACCAACTGTAGAAGGAACCATCAGTAGAAAGAACCAACAGTAGAAGGAACCAACAGCAGAAAGAACTAACAGTAGAAGGAACCAACAGTAGAAGGAACCAACAGTAGAAAGAACCAACAGTAGAGAGAACCAACAGTAGAAAGAACCAACTCTAGAAGTAACCAACAGTAGAAGGAACCAACAGCAGAAAGAACCAACAGTAGAAGGAACCAACTGTAGAAGGAACCATCAGTAGAAGGAACCAACAGCAGAAGGAACCAACAGTAGGAAGAACCAACTGTAGATGGAACCATCAGTAGAAGGAACCAACAGTAGAAGGAACCAACAGTAGAAAGAACCAACTGTAGAAAGAACCAACTGTAGAAGGAACCAACAGTAGAAGGAACCAACAGTAGAAAGAACCAACTGTAGAAGGAACCATCAGTAGAAAGAACCAACAGTAGAAAGAACCAACAGCAGAAAGAACTAACAGTAGAAGGAACCAACAGTAGAAGGAACCAACAGTAGAAAGAACCAACAGTAGAGAGAACCAACAGTAGAATGAACCAACAGTAGAAGGATCCAACTGTAGAAGGAACCAACAGTAGAAAGAACCAACTGTAGAAGGAACCATCAGTAGAAGGAACCAACAGTAGAAGGAACCAACAGTAGAAAGAACCAACAGTTGAAGGAATCAACTGTAGAAGGAATCAACAGTAGAAGGAACCAACAGTAGAAGGAACCAACAGTAGAAGGAACCAACTGTAGAAGGAATCAACAGTAGAAGGAATCAACAGTAGAAGGAATCAACTGTAGAAAGAACCAACTGTAGAAGGAACCAACAGTAGAAGGAACCAACTGTAGAAGGAATCAACAGTAGAAGGAATCAACTGTAGAAAGAACCAACAGTAGAAGGAACAAATAATAGAATGAATCAACAGTAGAAGGAACCAACAGTAGAAGGAACCAACAATAGAAGGAACCAACAGTAGAAGGAATCAACAGTAGAAGGAATTAACAGTAGAAGGAACCAACAGTAGAAGGAATCAACAATAGAAGGAACCAACAGTAGAAGGAATCAACAGTAGAAGGAACCTACAGTAGAAGGAATCAACAACAGGTAACTCTAAAATGTGTTTTTAAGCAACTCATGACACTGCATAAAACAGTATAAGTAGAAGGAATCAACAGTAGAAGGAACCAACAGTAGAAGGAATCAACAGTAGAAGGAATCAACAGTAGAAGGAATCAACTGTAGAAAGAACCAACTGTAGAAGGAACCAACAGTAGAAGGAATCAACTGTAGAAAGAACCAACTGTAGAAGGAACCAACAGTAGAAGGAATCAACAGTAGAAGGAACCAACAGTAGAAGGAACCAACAGTAGAAGGAATCAACAGTAGAAGGAACCTACAGTAGAAGGAATCAACAACAGATAACTCTTTTTTAAGCAACTCATGACACTGCATAAAACAGTATAAGTAGAAGGAATCAACAGTAGAAGGAACCAACAGTAGAAGGAATCAACTGTAGAAGGAATCAACAGTAGAAAGAACCAACAGTAGAAGAAATCAACACTAGAAGGAACCAACTGTAGAAGGAATCAAGAGTAGAAGGAATCAACTGTAGAAAGAACCAACAGTAGATGGAACCAATAGTAGAAGGAACCAACAGTAGAAGGAATCAACTGTAGAAAGAACCAACAGTAGAAGGAACCAACAGTAGAAGGAACCAACTGTAGAAGGAACCAACAGTAGAAGGAACCAAAAGTAGAAGGAACCAACAGTAGAAAGAACCAACTGTTGAAGGAACCAACTGTAGAAGGAACCAACAGTAGAAAGAACCAACTGTACAAGGAACCAACTGTAGAACGAACCAACCGTTGAAAGAACCAACTGTACAAGGAACCAACAGTAGAAGGAACCAACAGCAGAAAGAACTAACAGTAGAAGGAACCAACAGTAGAAGGAACCAACAGTAGAAAGAACCAACAGTAGAGAGAACCAACAGTAGAAAGAACCAACTCTAGAAGTAACCAACAGCAGAAAGAACCAACAGTAGAAGGAACCAACTGTAGAAGGAACCATCAGTAGAAGGAACCAACAGCAGAAGGAACCAACAGTAGGAAGAACCAACTGTAGATGGAACCATCAGTAGAAGGAACCAACAGTAGAAGGAACCAACAGTAGAAAGAACCAACTGTAGAAATAACCAACTGTAGAAAGAACCAACTGTAGAAGGAACCAACAGTAGAAGGAACCAACAGTAGAAAGAACCAACTGTAGAAGGAACCATCAGTAGAAAGAACCAACAGTAGAAAGAACCAACAGCAGAAAGAACTAACAGTAGAAGGAACCAACAGTAGAAGGAACCAACAGTAGAAAGAACCAACAGTAGAGAGAACCAACAGTAGAATGAACCAACAGTAGAAGGATCCAACTGTAGAAGGAACCAACAGTAGAAAGAACCAACTGTAGAAGGAACCATCAGTAGAAGGAACCAACAGTAGAAGGAACCAACAGTAGAAAGAACCAACAGTAGAAGGAATCAACTGTAGGAGGAATCAACAGTAGAAGGAACCAACAGTAGAAGGAACCAACAGTAGAAGGAACCAACAGTAGAAGGAACCAACTGTAGAAGGAATCAACAGTAGAAGGAATCAACAGTAGAAGGAATCAACTGTAGAAAGAACCAACTGTAGAAGGAACCAACAGTAGAAGGAACCAACTGTAGAAGGAATCAACAGTAGAAGGAATCAACTGTAGAAAGAACCAACAGTAGAAGGAACAAATATTAGAATGAATCAACAGTAGAAGGAACCAACAGTAGAAGGAACCAACAATAGAAGGAACCAACAGTAGAAGGAATCAACAGTAGAAGGAATTAACAGTAGAAGGAACCAACAGTAGAAGGAATCAACAATAGAAGGAACCAACAGTAGAAGGAATCAACAGTAGAAGGAACCTACAGTAGAAGGAATCAACAACAGGTAACTCTAAAATGTGTTTTTAAGCAACTCATGACACTGCATAAAACAGTATAAGTAGAAGGAACCAACAGTAGAAGGAACCAACAGTAGAAGGAATCAACAGTAGAAGGAATCAACAGTAGAAGGAATCAACTGTAGAAAGAACCAACTGTAGAAGGAACCAACAGTAGAAGGAATCAACTGTAGAAAGAACCAACAGTAGAAGGAACCAACAGTAGAAGGAATCAACAGTAGAAGGAACCAACAGTAGAAGGAACCAACAGTAGAAGGAACCAACAGTAGAAGGAATCAACAGTAGAAGGAACCTACAGTAGAAGGAATCAACAACAGATAACTCTTTTTTAAGCAACTCATGACACTGCATAAAACAGTATAAGTAGAAGGAATCAAGAGTAGAAGGAACCAACAGTAGAAGGAATCAACTGTAGAAGGAATCAACAGTAGAAAGAACCAACAGTAGAAGAAATCAACAGTAGAAGGAACCAACTGTAGAAGGAATCAAGAGTAGAAGGAATCAACTGTAGAAAGAACCAACAGTAGATGGAACCAATAGTAGAAGGAACCAACAGTAGAAGGAATCAACTGTAGAAAGAACCAACAGTAGAAGGAACCAACAGTAGAAGGAACCAACTGTAGAAGGAACCAACAGTAGAAGGAACCAAAAGTAGAAGGAACCAACAGTAGAAAGAACCAACTGTTGAAGGAACCAACTGTAGAAGGAACCAACAGTAGAAAGAACCAACTGTACAAGGAACCAACTGTAGAACGAACCAACCGTTGAAAGAACCAACTGTACAAGGAACCAACTGTAGAAGGAACCAACAGTAAAAAAACCAACAGTAGAAAGAACCAACTCTAGAAGTAACCAACAGTAGAAGGAACCAACTGTAGAAGGAACCAACTGTAGAAGGAACCATCAGTAGAAGGAACCAACAGTAGAAGGAACCAACAGTAGAAAGAACAAACTGTAGAAGGAACCAACTTTAGAAGGAACCATCAGTAGAAGGAACCAACCGTAGAAGGAACCAACAGCAGAAGGAACCAACAGTAGGAAGAACCAACTGTCGAAGGAACCATCATTAGAAGGAACCAACAGTAGAAGGAACCAACAGTAGAAAGAACCAACATTAGAAGGAAACAACTTTAGATGGAACCATCAGTAGAAGGAACCAACAGTAGAAGGAACCAACAGTAGAAGGAACCAACAGTAGAAGGAACCAACAGTAGAAGGAACCAACTGTAGAAGGAACCAACTGTAGAAAGAACCAACAGTAGAAGGAACCAACAGTAGAAGGAACCAACAGTAGAAAGAACCAACAGAAGAAGGAATCAACAGTAGAAGGAACCAACAGTAGAAGGAACCAACAGTAGAAGGAACCAACTGTAGAAGGAATCAACAGTAGAAGGAATCAACTGTAGAAAGAACCAACAGTAGAAGGAACCAACAGTAGAAGGAACCAACTGTAGAAGGAATTAACAGTAGAAGGAATCAACTGTAGAAAGAACCAACAGTAGAAGGAACCAACAGTAGAAGGAACCAACAGTAGAAGGATCCAACAGTAGAAGGAATCAACAGTAGAAGGAACCAACAGTAGAAGGAATCAACTGTAGAAGGAACCAACAGTAGAAGGAAACAACAGTAGAAGGAATCAACTGTAGAAAGAACCAACAGTAGAAGGAACAAACAGTAGAAGGAACCAACTGAAGAAGGAATCAACTGTAGAAGGAATCAACAGTAGAAGGAATCAACAGTAGAAGGAATCAACTGTAGAAAGAACCAACTGTAGAAGGAACCAACAGTAGAAGGAACCAACTGTAGAAGGAATCAACAGTAGAAGGAATCAACTGTAGAAAGAACCAACAGTAGAAGGAACAAATATTAGAATGAATCAACAGTAGAAGGAACCAACAGTAGAAGGAACCAACAATAGAAGGAACCAACAGTAGAAGGAATCAACAGTAGAAGGAATTAACAGTAGAAGGAACCAACAGTAGAAGGAATCAACAATAGAAGGAACCAACAGTAGAAGGAATCAACAGTAGAAGGAACCTACAGTAGAAGGAATCAACAACAGGTAACTCTAAAATGTGTTTTTAAGCAACTCATGACACTGCATAAAACAGTATAAGTAGAAGGAACCAACAGTAGAAGGAACCAACAGTAGAAGGAATCAACAGTAGAAGGAATCAACAGTAGAAGGAATCAACTGTAGAAAGAACCAACTGTAGAAGGAACCAACAGTAGAAGGAATCAACTGTAGAAAGAACCAACAGTAGAAGGAACCAACAGTAGAAGGAATCAACAGTAGAAGGAACCAACAGTAGAAGGAACCAACAGTAGAAGGAACCAACAGTAGAAGGAATCAACAGTAGAAGGAACCTACAGTAGAAGGAATCAACAACAGATAACTCTTTTTTAAGCAACTCATGACACTGCATAAAACAGTATAAGTAGAAGGAATCAAGAGTAGAAGGAACCAACAGTAGAAGGAATCAACTGTAGAAGGAATCAACAGTAGAAAGAACCAACAGTAGAAGAAATCAACAGTAGAAGGAACCAACTGTAGAAGGAATCAAGAGTAGAAGGAATCAACTGTAGAAAGAACCAACAGTAGATGGAACCAATAGTAGAAGGAACCAACAGTAGAAGGAATCAACTGTAGAAAGAACCAACAGTAGAAGGAACCAACAGTAGAAGGAACCAACTGTAGAAGGAACCAACAGTAGAAGGAACCAAAAGTAGAAGGAACCAACAGTAGAAAGAACCAACTGTTGAAGGAACCAACTGTAGAAGGAACCAACAGTAGAAAGAACCAACTGTACAAGGAACCAACTGTAGAACGAACCAACCGTTGAAAGAACCAACTGTACAAGGAACCAACTGTAGAAGGAACCAACAGTAAAAAAACCAACAGTAGAAAGAACCAACTCTAGAAGTAACCAACAGTAGAAGGAACCAACTGTAGAAGGAACCAACTGTAGAAGGAACCATCAGTAGAAGGAACCAACAGTAGAAGGAACCAACAGTAGAAAGAACAAACTGTAGAAGGAACCAACTTTAGAAGGAACCATCAGTAGAAGGAACCAACCGTAGAAGGAACCAACAGCAGAAGGAACCAACAGTAGGAAGAACCAACTGTCGAAGGAACCATCATTAGAAGGAACCAACAGTAGAAGGAACCAACAGTAGAAAGAACCAACATTAGAAGGAAACAACTTTAGATGGAACCATCAGTAGAAGGAACCAACAGTAGAAGGAACCAACAGTAGAAGGAACCAACAGTAGAAGGAACCAACAGTAGAAGGAACCAACTGTAGAAGGAACCAACTGTAGAAAGAACCAACAGTAGAAGGAACCAACAGTAGAAGGAACCAACAGTAGAAAGAACCAACAGAAGAAGGAATCAACAGTAGAAGGAACCAACAGTAGAAGGAACCAACAGTAGAAGGAACCAACTGTAGAAGGAATCAACAGTAGAAGGAATCAACTGTAGAAAGAACCAACAGTAGAAGGAACCAACAGTAGAAGGAACCAACTGTAGAAGGAATTAACAGTAGAAGGAATCAACTGTAGAAAGAACCAACAGTAGAAGGAACCAACAGTAGAAGGAACCAACAGTAGAAGGATCCAACAGTAGAAGGAATCAACAGTAGAAGGAACCAACAGTAGAAGGAATCAACTGTAGAAGGAACCAACAGTAGAAGGAAACAACAGTAGAAGGAATCAACTGTAGAAAGAACCAACAGTAGAAGGAACAAACAGTAGAAGGAACCAACTGAAGAAGGAATCAACAGTAGAAGGAATCAACAGTAGAAGGAATCAACTGTAGAAAGAACCAACAGTAGAAGGAACCAACTGTAGAAGGAATCAACAGTAGAAGGAACCAACTGTAGAAGGAACCAACAGTAGAAGGAATCAACTGTAGAAGGAATCAACAGTAGAAGGAACCAATAGTAGAAGGAATCAACAGTAGAAGGAACCAACAGTAGAAGGAACCAACTGTAGAAAGAACCAACTGTAGAAGGAATCAACAGTAGAAGGAACCAACAGCCGAACGAACTAACTGTAGAAGGAATCAACAATAGAAGGAACCAACAGCAGAACGAACCAACTGTAGAAGGAATCAACAGTAGAAGGAACCAACAGTAGAAGGAATCAACTGTAGAAGGAAAGACTGTTGATTCCTTCTACAGTTCCTTCTACAGTTGATTCCTTCTACTGTTGGTTCCTTCTACTGTTGGTTCCTTCTACTGAAGGAACTTTAGAAGGAACCAACAGTAGAAGGAATCAACTGTAGAAGGAACCAACTGTAGAATGAATCAACAGTAGAAGGAACCAACAGTAGAAGGAATCAACAGTAGAAGGAACCAACAGTAGAAGGAACCAACTGTAGAAAGAACCAACTGTAGAAGGAACCAACTGTAGAAGGAATCAACAGTAGAAGGAATCAACTGTAGAAGGAACCAACTGTAGAAAGAACCAACAGTAGAAGGAACCAACTGTAGATAGAACTAACTGTAGAAGGAATCAACAGTAGAAGGAATCAACTGTAGAAGGAATCAACTGTAGAAGGAATCAACAGTAGAAGGAATCAACTGTAGAAAGAACCAACAGTAGAAGGAACCAACAGTAGAAGGAACCAACTGTAGAAGGAATCAACAGTAGAAGGAATCAACTGTAGAAGGAACCAACAGTAGAATGAACCAACAGTAGAAGGAATCAACAGTAGAAGGATCCAACTGTAGAAGGAATCAACAGTAGAAGGAATCAACTGTAGAAAGAACCAACAGTAGAAGGAACCAATAGTAGAAGGAACCAACAGTAGAAGGAATCAACAGTAGAAGGAATCAACAGTAGAAGGAATCAACAGTAGAAGGAATCAACAGTAGAAGGAACCAACAGTGGAAGGAACCAACAGTAGAAGGAACCAACTGTAGAAGGAATCAACAGTAGAAGGAACCAACTGTAGAAGGAACCAACAGTAGAAGGAATCAACTGTAGAAGGAATCAACAGTAGAAGGAACCAACAGTAGAAGGAACCAAGAGTAGAAGGAACCAACTGTAGAAAGAACCAACTGTAGAAGGAATCAACAGTAGAAGGAATCAACTGTAGAAGGAACGAACTGTAGAAAGAACCAACAGTAGAAGGAACCAACAGCAGAAAGAACCAACTGTAGAAGGAATCAACAGTAGAAGGAATCAACTGTAGAAGGAACTAACAGTAGAAGGAACCAGCTGTAGAAAGAACCAACTGTAGAAAGAACCAACTGTAGAAGGAACCAACTGTAGAAGGAATCAACAGTAGAAGGAATCAACTGTAGAAAGAACCAACAGTAGAAGGAACCAACAGTAGAAGGAACCCACTGTAGAAGGAATCAACAGTAGAAGGAATCAACTGTAGAAGGAACCAACAGTAGAATGAACCAACAGTAGAAGGAATCAACAGTAGAAGGATCCAACAGTAGAAGGAATCAACAGTAGAAGGAACCAACAGTAGAAGGAACCAACAGTAGAAGGATCCAACAGTAGAAGGAATCAACAGTAGAAGGAACCAACAGTAGAAGGAACCAACAGTAGAAGGAACCAACAGTAGAAGGATCCAACAGTAGAAGGAACCAACTGTAGAAGGAATCAACAGTAGAAGGAATCAACTGTAGAAGGAACCAACAGTAGAAGGAACCAACAGTAGAAGGAACCAACAGTAGAAGGAACCAACAGTAGAAGGAATCAACAGTAGAAGGAACCAACAGTAGAAGGAACCAACTGTAGAAAGAACCAACTGTAGAAGGAATCAACAGTAGAAGGAATCAACTGTAGAAGGAACCAACTGTAGAAAGAACCAACAGTAGAAGGAACCAACTGTAGAAAGAACCAACTGTAGAAGGAATCAACAGTAGAAGGAACCAACAGTAGAAGGAATCAACTGTAGAAGGAATCAACAGTAGAAGAAATCAACAGTAGAAGGAACCTACATAATGTTTTTAAAAACAGGTAACTCTAAAATGTGTTTTTTAGGCAACTCATGACACCGCATAAAATGTTTTAGAAATCAGGTATATCTCAAGATGTGCTTTAAAAACAACATATGTTGTTAGTGTCAATGTTAGATGTCGTGGCTGTGAGTTCCACAGTGTCGGGGCTGCCATGCCGAACGACTGATCACCCTAATTTCGCCTGGCTCGTGGTATGTGAAGCTGATTGGATTCAATAGAGCGCACGATCGGGTTGACTGACAACGCGTGACACAGTTGGTGATGTCATCCGGTGCACAGCCATTCAGTTCTCCACTCGTACTGCTATCGGCAGCCAACGCAGCTTGATGAGAAACTGCGTTGCAGAATTTCTTGGCGCCATCCACGAGATGGGCCGCCCAGATCTGTACTCTCTGCAGCCGTTGTATTTGCTTGAGAGGCAGTCGGTGGAGAAATGCATTTCTAGTGTCAAGTCTGCTGGTGACAAACGCATTTGTTCCGTCGCTCCACGGTCAAGTAACACCCGATCCTTGCAATATATCGTAGGTGAAAAATAGCAGACTTGCACACCGCTGCCACATGGGACTCCATCTTCATCCTGACATTAAACTAGACACCAAGATTTCGCACTAAGCTATCGCCAGTGCGCACAACGTGTAGTTCTATTTTCTTAAGCTGGCAGAACCAAAGATGGTGAGTTCTGTTTTCTCGTCATTATGTTTCCAAAAGTTCGAACTCATCCACGCTTTTATTTCCTCTATACACATATCGAAACACACGACAGCTGCAGCGAGGTCCGCACGGAGGGACGTCACGGGGGTATAAGTTTGGATATTATCTTCATAGAAGTGGGACATCAAGTTGTTCATGCATATGATCTTGGCAACTGGTACTGCATAGATGGAGAACACCTGAGGCCCAAGCACGGAACCTTGGGGGACCCCATATGCAAAAGGACGAGTAGGTGATGTAGTTCCCTGGAGGTGGACGGATTGAACCCTGTCACTCGGGTAAAACGTAGACCTGGGTTCGTGTACATTTACATGAGTACGAATATATTGATGATAGCTGAGTACGAGGACGAGTACATTACTAAAAGCTGAGTACGAGTACATTTACATGAGTACGAGTATATTGATGATAGCTGAGTACGAGTACATTTTCATGAATACGAGTATATTGATGATAGCTGAGTACGTAGACGAGTACATTACTAAAAGCTGAGTACGAGTACATTTACATGAGTACGAGTACAAATTATATGATATAGCAAATTATTAGTAATAGCATATTAAAAAAAATTATTATGCAAAGGCAGTTGATTAGACATGTGGATGATATAAATACAGGCACTCTGATGATTAACACCCCTTTGAGTTACATACATTCTCGGCATATGTACACTCACTTAAACCAATCATTACCTAGGTCTACCATCTCAGGAAAACCAAGCCAATAAACTTCAAATATTTCTGTAATGATTTCAAAAGAGTGTGTATCGTTAAATCTGCTCAGTGTTAAGCAAGTTATAAAATAAAGCAATTAGCAAAAGGTTTGAGGCACCAAACCACGTCTCTTATATCTGCTCTCTCACACCCTAGATGTAGTTTTGCTAGTAACTGACTGTTAATTGTACTTATCGTCAGACCACCTTCTGATTGTAGACTGTAGAGAGCCATGATCTGCTCACTACAAAATACTTTTACCAAGAAAATGTTGTGCAACTGGATTCACAAATCAGACAATGTAAATGTAGGTTTATACTGCATAGTACACAATATGAGGCTTATTAAGCAATAATATATAACAGTTCATCAGATGCATAATCTAACAATAATAATTTATTACAGTAACAAATATAACCATTAGGTTTCTCTCCAGAATTACTTATGTAATCAATGTAGTGAGTCTACTAGTGAGAAGATTTGTCCAAAGTGGAACAAAGCTAATTGTGAGCTAATTTGAATAAAGACAAAATGTGCTATGTGACTTGAGTCAGCACAGAAAAAGACTCAGCTAGTTCTTAACAGTGTCCTTTGTAGGAATAACAAAGCCATTTTAAGGCTAACTGATGAATGACTCCTTCATTATGGACTTCCTGGTTTAATTAAACAAACACAAGGGTTATAGACTGAACTGATTACTGGCATAACTGTGTGTTTAAGACTAACTATGGGTTTCTGACTAGGAAAAGATGCTGCCTTTAGTGAAGCCTTTAGTTAATTTTCTTATATCAATCAGAAATAATGTATAAAAATAATGTAAGGTATTTCAGATATTTTACGGAAGAAAGTCAGGTACTTTACGGAAGAATTTAAATAAAAGATACTTTAATTCTGTTTAAAAAAAAATACAAATACTACTACTGTATTTAAAATAAAATCATAAATAATTATTACAGCATCATAATAAAAAACTCCTCAGATGCGCTCATAAAATCAGAGTACATGGAGTATGACTACGAGTACGAGTACATGATACATAATTTCCATGAGTACGAGTACTTCAAAAATGTACTCGAGTACACGAGTACCGAATACATCGGCCTCAAATCTGACGTAAGCCATTTCAGTGCCTGTTGGACCACATCTACATCCTGTGAGAGCCTCTTCACCATCAGTTTGTAGTCGACGTTGTCAAGTGCTGCAGATAAATCCAGAACCACCACGATGACAACGTTCTGATTGTCCATTGATTGCAAACTGTAATTCTGTACACAGACAAGGGCCGTCTCGACACTGTGATTGGGCTTGTATGGTACCATGCCAGTATTCAGAGAGAGAGAGGTAGAGATAGAGAGAGAGAGAGAGAGGGGGAGGGGGAGGGGGAGGGGGAGGGGGAGGGGGAGGGGGGCATCGACATTGTTGACATTCTGAATGAATTTTTGTGATCTTTTTTAAAAAAATCCAAAAACCGCATGCAAGTATGTTGAATGAGTCACATGGCGCGAGCGGTGTATCGTTATCGATGCATAGCTGTCTGGCGACGATCTTTAACAGTTGCCTCTGGTCACCCGACGCATCAGCGATTTGACTGGCGTATTCAAGTTTTGCACGATGCATAGAAGATGTGACGAGCTGGCGCTGGTGGCAGTAAGCCTGTCACTCTCCAGTCCGGTCTTCTTCCATTTGCATTGGAGCTGTCGTCTTACACAATTCCCCGATCGTGTACCACGTGTGCCACGCGTGTGTGGTCGGACAATCACCGTGCGTGTCTTGATCGGCGCATGTTTGTTGATAGTGGCACCAATTATTTTACTGTGGCGACAGCAAAGTTCGTGTCATCCGGAAGAGATTCTGACAACCGCAACGATCGGATGTCCTCACATATCGCAGCAGCACTGACATGTTTATAGCTCCGATTCGTTGTCTTCAATCGAATGTGTGGTGGTTTCACATGTTACAATGTGCAGTGAATCGCTGAGTGGCCAGACATGTGTCAAATGTCCACTGTTATATTTCCGAAAAATGCATTATGTGAGAGGTCTGCAGCTTTCAGAATGTCGGACAAGTGCTTCATTTCGGAGTTCGACTCATTTTCCATGTACAGGTTCAAAACACCAACTATCAATAGGTTTGTGTATTTATCACCATGGTGTCCATCAAATCAGCAATCTCGAAGAAGAACTCCGAGACTGTGAAACCGGTTTTGCTGCTTGGCGGAGGGCCTTAGATAATGACAAGTCGAAGATATTGAGTGTCACTGCTAACAAGCAGACACATTGATTCAAATGTCCTTGTTTGCGGCATCTCCAGTGGTCGTGTCATGAAGCCAGGCTTGCATTCAACAGCAACAACACCACCACTGTCCACCAGTACCGTACTTTCTATCAACATGTCGCAGTTGGGAGCCGGCTGGGGTGATACGAATAGTGCAGAAGGGGGTCTTCTGCTAGTGTAGAAGGAGTCTTCTGCACTCAGCATTCAGCAGGCAGAATAACACATTGTGTACCGTGCATTCATTGGTCAGCGTCCTTTTCTGCTGGCGTAAATGGTTCAGGCAACACCTCTTGTTCGGGTAAAACACCGTTTACTGCGTAGTAGAACACTACCGCACAGTTGAGGTAGCCTGGGGCTAAGCCATGCATGATCTTGAATATGTACGTGCATATCTTGAAGATGACTCGCATCCTGATCGGCAGCCAGTGATTGCAGAATTGGTGTAATATGTTCTCATCGTCTGATGCGGCTGATAAGTCATGCGGCCGAGTTCTGCACTCGTTAAAGGCGGTTGAATTTTCCATTGTTCAATCCACCGAATAGTCCATTGCAGAAATCAAAACGACTAAGAACAAGACTGAGCACCGCAACATGGCACGCGTCTCGCGTCAGCAGGTGACGAACTCTGCCGATCATGCGTAGATCGTAGTAGGCCTAAGAACAGTAACTGGAGACGAAGCGGTCAACTGCATGTGTCGGTCGAAGTAGCAGCCCAGATTCCTGGCTGCATCTGTTGATTGTAAAGTAAAGTAAGTCCAGGTAGTTCCAAGCTGGGGCTGCCGTAGACACGTAGATTATGTGGTGACTGCAGCACTATAGACTCGGTTTTGTCGTTGTTTGAGTTCAAGTTGATGTATCAGCATCCAGGCTCTAACCTCGCCGATGCACTGGATCAGTGGCTGTTTAATGTTTTCCAGCTCATCAAATACCGCAGGGTTATAGCTGACATATAGCTGTAAAACATTTACTATAGTGTCCCCATGGAAAACATTTACTATAGTGTCCCCATGGAAAACATTGACTATAGTGTCCCCATGGAAAACCAGATACGTGAACACTAAATTCCTATTGTATCTGTGGCTTAACCAGTAGGTTATGTTGTGTATGTATTGTTTGATTTCATAAAGTTAGTATTTAGTTTAAACAAAATGTCAGGGCATAAAAAAGGATGTTTACTATGTAAAAATTAGTGAACATTTTGCTTTTTAAAGGCCCTCATGTTTGCAATGATATGTTCACACGATACAGTATTCTTTGTCAAAGTAGTTATTAACTTTGTGTAAGTATATACTATTCATTAGGAGTATTATGAAATATGTGTACCAACACAATGCATAACATTGTATATATTTGTATTGATGATGTTTATTGTTTGTGTCACTCAGTATTATCGTTGAACAATTTACCAGGAACACGAAACATGATCAGATGGCAGTTTTAATACCAATTCTTCTTTTCAGATGAATTAAAGAAGTTGGAGAAAAGTCTGAAAGATGTTCAACAACACAGGGTTGAAGATTATCTTCTAAGTAAGACAACTACTGAAGAAGAAAACTACAGTGTCAAGGACTTGGAAGGATTGTGTGTTGATCTTCGCATCCACAAGACAGATAATTACAAAAGAATGGAAATTCGGATCCACCATGACGTACTTGAATTGCAGAAATATATTGACAGTGGTCGTCAGATTGAAGCAAAAGATTTATTCCTACCCAAGCGAAAAAGGGCCTCTACCCCAAGAAGTGTGTTGGTGTTTGGAAAGGCCGGGATTGGCAAGACCATGTTGACCATGCATATACTTGATAAGTGGGTCAACTGTCAGTTGACATCCAAGTTCCGATACGTCTTCTACTTTGCCTTACGGGAACTGTCACAAATCAATGAATCTTCATTGACAAAACTGTTCTTTGAGCATCATGATCGGGAAGTTCAGAAACCAAGTGACGAGGCTATAGATGCATTTTTCCAGCGTATTTCTGCCAATCCTGGTGAATGTCTCTTGATCTTTGATGGCATTGATGAATACGGAAGTATTGAATGGAGTGACAATCAGTTTGAACACAAACAAGTTGTTGAAATGCACAAGCTTTTGTCATCCATCATCCAAGGAAATACACTTGGGGGCGCGACCGTCCTAGTGACGTCGCGGCCAGGTGGCATCAAAGATGGCACATTCTTTGACAACACTGCAGAAATGTATGGCCTCACGAAAGACAAGATTTTTGAATATACCTCAAAATTCTCCAGAGGTGACAACGACTTAAACACACGCATAGACGGATTCATCGGGGCTAACTCAAATATAGCATCTTTGTGCTATATCCCTGTTCATTGCGACCTTGTATGTCGCATTGTCAGGGATACGGAGCTAAGTCACAGCGTGGAGGAGTTGCCAGCAACAATCACTCAGTTGTACATCAAGGCTGTTGAAAATTTGGCAATTCATCACCATCCTCTGTTGAAAGGCAAGGAAGTTGAAGACGATGACAATGTTGTTGGTATGCTCAGAAAACCCCTTCTCAAACATGCCAAACTCGCAAGAGACGGAATGGGACAATCGCCAATAAAGGTCACGTTTTCACAGAGAGAAATTGACGCATTGCACTTGGAGAAAGCTGCAACCGAATGTGGTTTGTTAACATTCTCAAGAGAGAAAGGACCTGTCCTAAGAACGTACAGCTCCACATACAGTTTTAACCATCTAACCATCCAGGAATTCCTGGGTGCAGTTGCACTAGTCTCCAGTCCACAAGAAGTAGCGTCACTGGTGATGACATCAGCAAATGATGGACAACTAGATTTGCTTCTGATGTTCCTTTGTGGACTGGCAGGCGACTGCATGACCCAGGAATTCCTGGACTCACTGGGCTGTCCAGCACAGATGACCGCAGAACATGTACTCGAGCTTGTCGTTCAGCGAGAGCGTAAGAAAACAGAAAGGAACCACAAACAGAGCGTGCTTCTACTTCTACACCTGATTTTCGAATCCCAGGATCCAGAACTCTGGTCCACAGTGAAGGACTATGTGTTGGAAGATGGAGAGACACTTTATCTCTCTAATGCACACATCAGTCCGGTAGAACTCCAAGCCGTGACGTTCATATTCCAGAAGAGTGATTTCACCTCACTACAGTAAGTACTCATACATTAATTACCATAATTTATATCGGGTATATGTTGTAATACTATTACAATTAAAGGTCCCTCCTCAATTCGATTTTTGCTAGTCAGAATATCCCGATTATCACAGGACACAAGATCTCTTCAACCTGGAGATGACGAGGAAGAGACCACTTACACCTGCTCTAATAGTATTCCATCCCACGAAAAAGGTTGCCACACAGCTTACAAGATCTGATGTGTTCAGAGCACACACGCCCTTGGCTAAAGGGAAGATGAAGTTAAAGAATCAGTGTGTAATGACACACCTCTGGTATCATTAACAACCAAAGACACTGCACCATGTGACGTGGTCAATGATCTCCTAAAAGCTGAAGACCGATGAAAGCAGCTTGCTTCATCAACGTGAAGTAACGACTGATTGAGGAAAATGTAAGATTTCGAGACGCTCTGAGAAAGTATCGCTCGGATACCTTTGTTGATATGTATACAGCAACCATTTCTACCAAACATAGTGTATATAACTCTATGAATGCTGACATATAGATACTGCAGCGATTGCTCAATGCTGTCACTGGGATGGATCAGTGGAAATGGTGAATCCCATGAAGCATGTGCTGTCCCTAATCTAGCTTTCGCTGCCCAAGCAATTCTTCATATTCGTCTACATTTCATCGTTATAACGTTTCAGATGCCCTCCAGTTGCACATTTGGCGATCGCGAGTTCGGTAAAAAGAAGTTATTTTAGTACTCTGCTTTCTGATATACGCTTGACCTAACCAACCCAGCACGCATGGGTGATGGTTGTGCCGTTTGGTGTAGAATTGGTCTCTCTGTGGTATTGGTTGAGAATCTGAAGAGCTCATAGGTATCTACAAGGGCATCATACGTACTCCATACGTACGCCGATCCATTGCAGAGTAAGCATCAACAGCGCAGTCGTTCGTATACTGAAGGTTAACGATGGTTACTGTTCTGACATTCAAATTGACCCGGAGGCGGCTAGGTTTGAACAGGCCACCATCGGTACACTTGATGTAGACTTTGCTAGATCGATTTGTACTAGCGACATGAAGGCAGTTCCGCAGCCGTGTAGGTGCAATTCCGTAGCCTTGTTTCGCACCAGTGTCGATGTTAAAGAGTTCCGATTGATCGCCATTATACAGGACACACCTCTTCTGTTTTAATCTTCTTTCATTTTGGAGGATATCTTAGACGGACATGACAGTTTCATACAGCATCTCTGTTCACATCATAAAATGTTTTGGTCAGATTGATGAAAGGGAAGTAGAGGTCACGCATTTGTTCCCACATTTTCCTGCACTTGACGAGCGGCGAAAATCATGTTTGCATTGCCACGTGTGGGGCGGAAGACACATTGTGTTTCGGATAGAACGCTCACAGATAGTAGTTGTCGTCGGTTGAGAAGGATTTTGGCTAGGATCTTTCCGGCAACTGAGACCACGCAGATCCCATGGAAATTGCCACAGTCAGCCCTTCATTATGCTTAAGGATAGTGATGATCATGGTCGTTCAGTTTAAAGTATTTCCTCACCATTCCAAATCTTCTGAATGAGATGATGTATGTAGCGGGCTATGATTTCTCGTATATGCTGGTACACTTCGATAGGGATGTTTCATACCTCTGCGCAGTCCTGTGGGTGCAATTCCGCAGCCTTGTTTTGCACCAGTGTCGATGTTAAAGAGTTCCGATTGATCGCCATCGTGCAGAACACACCTCTTCTGTTTTCATTTTCATTTATTTTGGAGGACATCTTAGACGGACATGGCAGTCCCATAGTCTTTGTTCACATAATAAAATGTTTTGGTCAAACTGATGAAAGGGAAGTAGAGGTTCGTGGAAAAATTTCTATATAAGCAGCGTTTCAATTTAAATATGTTTATTCGGATGTACACACAAGGCAGAGACCAGTCGAAGCCATCAATCTCTGTATTCAGCCATTCTTTCAAGGTCTTACGGCTTAGTTTTCTGGGTTTGTGCCTCGCTTGTGATGGTTCGTTGATATGTTTTTGTGTCGTCCTCGTTTCCTTTTTCCACATTGTTTCCCGTACCAGGCATGTTTTTTTTTGTGTTGCGCCATTGTAAGGACATTCGACATTGTTTACTTGATTAGCTCAGTATTGCTGTTTTAAATGCTTCCTCGTAAAGCCGGCAGGAAATATAATAGACAGTTTCACCTATAAGTTTTTCACTCCCACCTTATCTCAATACTTAGCCTATGAAATGAACATATCTCATACGTAGCCGTAATACAGCTTCAACTATAAGTGAACTTGCCCATTAAGCGCTAGTGTGTGGGGTGTGCAGCACGAAGTGGGAGATTGGTCCTAAAAATTGGTGGGAGATGGGAGGCTGGCCTCAAAAACAGGCGGGAGTTGGGATTGGTGGTAGGTAGACTCTAAAAAATTGGTGGGAGGAACAAGCGTATTTATGGGGGCGGCGAGGGACGCAGCAGCTCGCCCCAAATAAGGAAGTATTTTTTTACAAGAGCTGATATCGTCACAGCAATGAGCCTACGCCGTTGTAGGTGCCAGATAACACTGCAGCTTGATCTTGTGCGTCGGTGCGGCGCATCTCAGCGACGTCCCACGAAGTAAAAATGTCAAAATAATCCTATTCTGAAGCGACGTTGCATGCGATATGAAACGGGTTTGACCTTTACTAACGACGTAACCATCGCCTCGTCGCCCCGGGGAGCGCTCAGATAATCTGTGGGTACCCAAGTTAGTTCACAAGTTAACCAAATTAAGCCCCTTTTGGGTGGATTTATTCATTGAAATTATACCCTCGTTTAGAGATATAATTTCCCTGGAATTAGTTCTATTTAGTAAATATAAAATACAGAAGAAACCCTGTAAAGCGGCCACTTCACATTTGATCAGAACACATACGTTTTTTCGGAAATACATCCGCGTCTCATTTACTGCGTCTTGTTCCCTACTGTGAAGGTTTTCATTGCAGCCCCTTTTATCGGCAATACAGGACTTTTCCACAAAAACATTTTCGGTGGTCCAGAGACCCCCCTTTTTTTTTATCCAATTTCAATATTCAAATTACATAGAAACACTTGCCCAACCGTCGACCAGGTGATTGACAAGTTCGCTCACTTCGCTGCAATGAACACATGTCGACTGGCGTAAAAAAAATTTCCCCCCATGAAACATTCGCCCCAAAAACAGATTGGGTTGATGTTGAGATCCCTGTCACACACCCCTCTAGTAATTTATCACACCCCTCTATCGGCCTTCACCATGACATGCCTGAGTGATTTTCCACCAGCTGAGGTGTCGATTCGTTTTTAAACGTATAAACTACAATCAAATGACTGGTGTTTTCCCTGTTATACCTGTTCTTTGATACCAATGTCACACCGCATGTAAAACTTAAGCATGTTTTTTTTTAAATAACGTCTAAAACTTGTAATTAGCGTTGTAACTCATGGAGATCATTACACAGTTTCAGCTATAGTATAGCTCCCAATGTATCTCAATAGTTAACGTATAGCCTATCAGTTGACCTTACCTCGTATGTAGCCATAATGCTGTGTCAGCAATAAGTTTTAAGTAGAACTTGCCCATTAAGGGCTGGTGTGAAAAGGTGGCAAGAAGTGGGAGGTAGGAAGTCGGTCTCAAAAATAAGTGGGAGGTGGGATTGGTGGGAGGTGGACTCTCAAAGTTGGAGGGAGGTTGCCCCCCCCCCCAAGAAAGAGGTGGGACTGATGTTGAGACACACCCCCCTCTAGTGTATTTCTCCGACTTCACCATGTCATGCACGAGTGATTATATATATATATATATATGTGTGTGTGTGTGTGTTCTAAGACATCTAGATTACAACATATGCAGAAATTAAACATGTCTTCTTTGAAATAACGTCTAAAAACTGATAAGTAGCGTGTTCATTATTGGAGGCCATTCGGTCAGTATTTACGTATCCGTATCTGGGCGCAACACTTATAAAGAACATGTGACCAGTAAGTTCAGCTGACGTCAGCGCCTATAAGTTACGGAACAAATGATAAGTAGAGCGAAAACCTTATATCTGAAACTGTCTAATATTCTGTCAATATTTACGTATCCGTATCTCGGCGCAACACTTAAAGAACTTGTGACCAGTAAATTCAGCTGACGTCAGCGCCTACAAGTTACGGAACTAGTGATAAGTAGAGCGAAAACCTTATAGCTTAAACTGTGTAATAACATTTCGCCGTTACCTATAACCTATAACCCCACATGTTTAAACTGGCTTTTCATCGATAGCTCTTCCGCGTACCGATCCAATTGTTCACGACTGGAATTGCTAACCGACTAAAAACTGCTTAACCTTTTTGTTTTGGCGCGCTGCTGGGCTTGGGGTTCCAGAGAATTTTAGCGCAACATCGGTGCCTTTATTGTATTGTATTGTATAATGTCATTTGATGGCTGGTATTAAAAAACACATGAAATTATAGTTATCTTAGCATAATATTCCATAAATCTCAGAATTTATTTCACAATATACCAGCCCTAAAATAATATAAAGGTTAAATTATGCTTGTAATTATCGTACTAAGAATTAGGATTGTTACATATTAATCATAAAGCAATCCAAATTTACATGAAGAAAACTACATCGGATGACTGGTAACTTGTTCATAGTGTCTGTTGTTATTTTTATTTTTTATATTACCAAAATAAATATTATGCACTATGTGTGTCATTTTTACTATCGTTTTAACATTCACAATACATTTATTTTATTAAAATTGATAAATATTAATCATTAAGCAATCATAATTAATATTGTAAAGAAAATAAAACAAATTCTTAACATAAACGTTTTCTTATTATAAGTACCTTAATTGCACTAACTTGTTTATATTATGTTTATTTTTTTAATAAATTAATCTTATTTTCGTATTTAATAAAGACATATATATATATATATATTGTGACTAGAACGATTAAAACAACTAACACTGTTGCATTGAACAGCACAAACGAAAAATTATATATTTTTTACGGGTACATAATTCGTGGCATGACACTTTAAAACTTCAAAGCTACACAGCGTCTAGTCTACCGCTGGCTCTCGACAAATAGTTGTTATTCGCAGATCGGGCCATGGTTGTTATACTATTTCGACCGCAGGTGGTTTTCACAATGTTTCTATAATTGAATTCATAAATGTTATATGTAATTACAACGTAAACTGTGCAATTATATTAATTCAGGCTAAATTACGAATGGGTCGAAATTTCAGGCCATCGGCATCGCGCGTTAATGCGTTACAACAATTGTTGTCTTCTAGTAATAGGCCTACTATAAACTTTTATGAACGAGATGAATGCCACATGTATTTACATATACTAGGTTTCTACTTGATTTTATTGTTAGTAAGTTCACGTTTACTAAGTAAATTATATTGCCATTACCATTATAGTTACCGATATAGTTTTCGACCCTCGCCAGTTTTCGATCCATTGAAATCTCGCTTACTCTCGCGTTAGAGACGTCACAGGCTGTATTACGAACGCTAGAACCATCGACGTACGTCTTGTCAAAGAAAATAGGAATTGTAATTTAAAACATGGAGAATAAGGTTTGTAAAAATTCATTTTGAAATAAAATATAACACAGAAAATTTTTCTGATATTCATACCCAGATAAAAATGACTTTGCATGCTTACCAGACATTATAATTGAACGTCTGCTTGTGCTTGTCTCGTTCTTAGCCACGTGACTAGTGATTGCCCTTTTATGGAACATGTATGGCAAGCCAGTGTTGTCATAAAAGTAGGATTAATTAAAACGTTAAATATATTATGACAAAAATTTTACTACATTAACGTTATATATTCAATACAAGTATGTGTATGCTTTTTATAAAGCCTGTGGAAGAGTTATGGCAAGCCTGATTTGTCTTAAAAAGTTAAAATAATTGGAACAATGGGGTAAAATGAAAAAATAACAATATAACTACAAAATGTTTTGTGTTTATAAAATGTGTGAATTTGTTCTTATTCAGAATCATCCACCGACAAAAAAAAAGAGTTCTTCCAGCCTACAGAAGCAAATATGGTCCTGAGCAAATTAATCGTGCATGTTACATGTGGAAGGATGAAGGAGTATCTGTATATAAGGCAGCAAAAACATGTGGTATTCCAGTGGTAACTCTACATGACAGAACAACTCTTGGCCACTGCAATCCATATAAATATAAATCTGGACCAAGTCATTTGTTGAGCAGTACTGAAGAAGCAGCTTTAGTGGCTCACGTGAAGGACATTGCTGCCTGTTGTTATGGGTACACTAGAAGGGAGCTAGCAGAGCTTGCTGGGGAAACAGCTTTCTTCTTGAATAAGAGAGACACAAGTGCCCCATTACACGATAAGTGCGTATATGACTTCCTGAAAAGATGGCCTGAACTCAAAATTATGAAACCAAAAGGTTTGTCTATGGTTAGGGCCCGCAGTGCAACAAGAGAAACATTGGATAATTACTACAAAGAACTGCTCAGAATTATCCAGAAATATAAACTGTTGGAGAAACCTCACCAATTTTTAATGTAGATGAAACAGGGATTTCCTGGCACACAAGCAACGATGTCTGAGATGGGTTGGTCAAATACAAAAATATTTCAAATGTACTTGAATGAACATTTCCTGAAATATGTCCCGACCAACAAAGATGAGCCTCTCCTCCTCCTCTATGATGGACACAGCTCCCACATAAATGTGCCACTGATCGAGTGGGCACAGAAGCACAACATCATTTTGTTCCTGTTACATGCCCACACCAGTCACTTGCTGCAACCACTTGACGTAGGGGTTTTTGGGCCTTTTAAAGTGTCGTACTATAATGAGTGCCGCAACTACTTGCAAAAACATCCAGGCCAAATAATAACACGATATGTATGCCGCCTCACAGCCAATGCACTCAGTCATACCATGATTCCAGGAAATATCATTGGCAGTTTTAAATGGACCGGCATTTACCCATTTAATGCCAGTGTGGTCACGGATGAGCAGCTGGCACCAAGCACGTCAGTGAATCCACCAAAACAACACAGCCATATTGATCAATGTGAACAGAACACTAATGTGAACCCAACAGTGCATGGCACTGGTGACCAGTGTGAACAGAACACTAATGTGAACCCAACAGTGCACGGCACTGGTGACCAGTGTGAACAGAACACTAATGTGAACCCAACAGTGCACGGCACTGATGACCAGTGTGAACAGAACACTAATGTGAACCCAACAGTGCATGGCACTGATGACCAATGTGAACCAAACACAACTGCAAACAGCAACACAGCACCCCAGCAAAATCACACTACATTAGCAAATTTTTTACATGCAAAAAAAACGCTTCATGCCTCCATACAAACATACACACACACGTCAAACAGTCACTGGAGGGCAACCAATAACAGAAGGGAGAGGGGCAAAAGAGGTCAAGAAGAACAAAAGAGCTCCAAACACTGTAGGGAAACAGTTAGAAAATGATCTTTGCGTCACATGTCACATGGAGTGCCCGCCCAACACACACACACACACACACACACACACACACACACACACACACACACACACACACACACACACACACACATCATCATCATCATCAAATGGGCCCAATGTACCTTCCGTGTAACACCTCGGCAACAGTGCAACCACTGGGTGCACCTCAGTGCATGCATCCACATTGCCGAGGTGTCACACAGTCAATCATTTCACTGCCCTTGCCACATATTTCTAGAAGAATAATAAAATTTACAAGGGCTGGTAGTATGATTTTCATGACCATAGGTTTATTTTTGTCCACTGTGTTTATTAATATACTTCTACTTTCACTCAAAAATATTAACTTGTTTTCATCTTTTTCCCTAAAAAATGTTTCATGTCAATTCACAATGGTACAATTACACGAGTAAACAAAATGCATTTACTCTTTAAACAATTCTCAAAGAAAATATTTGACATCATATTATTACTAGCCCCTATAGATACATTTCAACCTTGGTTTATCTTTTAACTGTTTATATAATATTTTTTTCATAAGTAATAAATAAATTCCTTATAAAAGTAAATACTTTAAATATCACATATGTGGGCACTGCATATGACACATGCACGCAAACGCATAAACAACTTAAAATGTCATTAAAAATTGATGTTTTATTTTAAACAAGTGAAATGTCTTTGTGGTCATTCAATCGTTTTAATTTGCACAAACGATAATAATTACAAGTTAAAATGTACGCAACTAGTTGCAATAATCGTTATGACACAACAAACGGCAGAGCGACGTTTATGCTTTTATTGAATTTATTGTCAGTACGGCTTACCATACATATAAGTCGAATTCCTTCGGTTTCCGGTTTCTGCGCGACATGGTTCGGACGTTTAATATTCGTTAGTTTTTCACTCAAAACAACTGTTTGAATAATTTTTTTGCATTGTATAGATAAAGTAGCTGTTGGTGATATGGTATATCGATCTCTTACACAAAATGTTTCTTCAGATTTTTTTTAAACGACATATTCTATTAAGTATGTCGAAAACTATATCGCCCAGTATACTATTAGTGCTGCTTTGCCATTTTTTTTTTTTTTTTTTTTTTTACTATTTTACAAATGTGTTACTGCAATAGCCAATACTGGAATACTGCCGGCTGATCGCAAACAGGTAAACTTGACTAGGTTTTAAGTACTGCTATTATTTTAAAACAATTATTCCACATGTGGCTATGTAGATGGGCCTAGGATTGGTAACTAAGCCTAAGCTAAGGTGTCAACCATATCGCAAAACAGATCCACCGGCACCGGCACCGGCACCAATGTGGCAATAACAGTCCCCAACATTGACAATCTGTCAATCATTGACATTGTACAACAAAATCAGTGAGACCGTTTTTGTTTTTCTTTATGGAAAAACCGGTGAACAAAATGTGATGAAATATCAATGTATGTGTGTTTCATCTAAGCACTGGGAGCATATTTAGATATCGGCTGTCAATAAAACACTGTTAAATATTCACTGTTTCATGTTACAGGTTAGAATACTGTCGCATCCCAGCTGCTGGTATGGCGGCATTAGCCGTAGAGTTGCAGCACTTGACAGCCCTGAAGACACTGCAGTAGGTGGAATGTGGACATGTAAACACATTAATATATACATCCTATGTGTACACAAATAGACGTAATTTTTTTTAATTAAATGTGTCCACAAATACATCATAAAACATTAGTTGTATGTGAAGTTGTGTCTGTGTAAATGCATAATATATTATTTGTAACACGTAATCCAACTGATTGTAATGATCAGGTAATTAAAATATATACTACATAATTAATCAATAATGTGGCACCAGTAATGGTTACTCGTGATTCACATTTGACGTTCTTTAAATTCGTTTGTTTAACTGTTAAATAAATTGATGAACTATTCAAACATTTCACCAGTTTTGATCGTTCAACATTTCTTGTAACACAGACGCCACTTTTCAAAACAAACTGTGACTGCGTCGTTTTTTGCTCTCCACAAAATGTATTTTGTGGCCAGAAATTTTTTTATTTTTTCAGTCGAATTGATTGAAAGTTGTGTGTTTATACATTATTGTTTTATTGAGGTCAGTGGAATGTTTTAATTATGCTGCATCAGTTCACGGATATTTTACTTTACAGTCTCAGCCTCAACATCTTTGACGAGGCGGCCGCGGCGGCTCTGGTCCGTAGTTTGTCGCTGTTGAGACAGCTGGAGTGGCTCGGGTGAGATTTGTAATTACGTTGACTTGATTTAGTTTAATATTGAGACATCAATTGTTGGTGACTCGGTGAAACTCGTACACACGCTGTTTAGTGCACACGCACGAACCGACTCAATTGTCTTCCACTAATACTATTGTCAGTAACGTATTAATGACACGTGTCACGTGTGTCGTGTTCACTTTACTCTTGACATTTGTAGGTTGTCGGGATGTCACATGGACGATGACATGGCAGTCGACATCGCTGAAGGTGCCGCAAACTCGCCCCGGCTACGGTACCTCGGGTAAGTCGTTGATGTTGTGTGTTATTTCACTGCCAATCTCCTCTATCAACTGGGTAATTACCCCGTCTGACGGAGCACGTTATGCTCTACCCACCGACAACTTCTGGTGACAGTCTCCGCCGAGTTCGTGTCAACAAGTGTCATAAGATAAATTATTACTTTAGGTCTTTTTTATTTGTAGTTTGTTTTTATTCAACACAACAGTTTTTTCATAAAAAACCTGTCACACACTCACGTTTAACGTAACACATTAAACAGAGAAATGACGTGACTGTTTAGTGTCACCAAATGTGTTGTTGTCAACAACTAAATACGGACTTTAATTTCCGACAAATAAATTTTTAATAATAAATCGTTAACATATGTTACAAGTCGAACAGATTTTTCACGAATGACTTTCCAAATCAAAGGTCGACGACAGACGAGACCATTATGTTGGGGGGCGGAGGGTTGCTCTGTGCACCCCGTTTAATCAACCCTAGTAGCAGGACCACTAGTGTGAGGTGTGTGAGTGGGGTGGAGAGGCGAGGGTGAGAATATGTGACGTCGACGTCTCTGTTTGTTGTAGGCTCTACGGGAATCACATCTCATGGTGCGGCCGGTGGCGAGTGAGGGCGATCTGGTGGTGGAGACTGTGGCGTGTACAGTGAGTAGATCTCTTGTCTCTTAAAGGGGAACTGAAGCAATTTTGTGTTATGCCGTATATTTAAATATATATTATCTAACTATGCATTAATGGTGACAGATACCTGCTAATTTATGAGATAAACTGAAAAACTGATTTTGTTCGAGACAAAAATCGACAAAATGCATCACTGCGTATCGCCATCTTGTTGTCGAAACGAGTGGTTTGAGTCGCGTATATCTAATCAATGTAAATTTTCGATTTTTTGCGATTTATTTCGTAAATAGGCATTCTGGAGCGAAAAAAAAGATATGGGTCTCTGTTATATATACAAGTGTTTACACACGTGAGCAAAATAGCGTTTTTGTTCGTTCCAAATAAAAAAAGTTAAAGAAATTACAACAAAACACGCAAAAAATCGTGGAAAACGCCACACTTCTCGAACACACGAGACGCTAACCAACGAGAATATGCGATAACGTAATACCGGAACTATTTTTTATTTGTTGACAAGATAGATGCATCGCTTGTGACAGTTTTACCAGATCTGCTACTAGCGATTAGTGGTTTACTGAACTTCCGTAATAGTTGTCTATCTTTGGAGAAATGGAAACCACAGACGAAGAGTCTACTTCGACAGGCCACACGGAAACAACGGTTGACAGTCGTAAAGTGTCACCGAGTGTGCGAGTCACGCTCCAGACTCCAGAGTCCAGGTCGGCTTCGCCTTTGTTGACGTTGGATTTAGGAAAAATTACAACAGCGCTTTGACTGTCAACGATTCCTGACTAGGTAATGTGATGTGGTGAACCTGTGAAAATTGCGTCCCGATGTCTGCGCACGTTTACGTTGAGTCATCATGCTGCGCCGAGGAAGCTACCATGCCTAGGGCTAGGCCTAGGGCTAGGCTATGGCTATGCAGCACCGTGTGCCCGACCGCGTTGGTGCTTGCATCACCGTACGAAGGCGAAGACGATGATTTTGTAGTGATATGCACACAGTGCTAGATGTTGGTCTGCTGTCATTGCATGATTTGCGTGCCGACTCATTGATTCGTGGGCAGGTCAGTAATTCAATTGTTATCGAATCATTGCCATTTTAATAATCATATTTTTTCTGCATATTTCTTTTACCTAGCCCGAGGGCGAGGTCCGAACTACAATGGCAATGCAAGCAGGCTTTTCTCTTTATTTTGTATCTAATCTAATGAAGTGTACCGTGACTGTATTTTAATATTGTGTTTGATTTTGTGTTGAATAACATTGATGACAATAATAACATGAGGGTTTATTTAATTCATTATGTGAATATATATATATATTCTTAAATGTTACCGTAATCGTGATTGTAATAATGATTGTAATCATGACTACATTAGCAATTGTGATTGCAATAATTACTGTAATCATGATTACATTAATATTCGTACTTGTAATCACCCCTCTCTGTAGCACACCACAACACCTTGTTGTTTGGTGCAATGTAATAATTTAAATAACAATAATTAACTACTGACAGTATGTAATGTTCACAGTTTTGCAACTATTATGTTAATTATGGAATTAGTGCTATCAACTAACCCTGACAAATTATATTTCAGGCTCAGGAAAGGCAAGACAAGTAATCCCATCCTGCGATGTGGGAAGGATCTGTGATGTCTATTCTGAACCGAATTGAATTGATGGAAAGTTTAGCTATGGAGATTCACCTGACACAGGTGAGTGTACTAATAGTCTGTTATAGACAAATTGTGAGGCACCCACAGTATGCAGCAGGTCGAAAAACAACCTGGAAAACTACAAAAATTCCCACTAAAATATTAATAACTGAATGATGTGAATGCCTTCTTATCTATATCCCATTTCTGTCAACAAAAATGTTACCTGCAGCATCTTGCATGTCACTACACACAATTTCATTTATATTGAGACCAACATAAAATATATCAAACGTTTATTCACATAGTAAAACAATTACCAAAGAAATAAGGCTAACTAGAATGACTGAAACCAAGACTAAACATTGACCTAAAACAGTGACTTCTACCACCGGGAAATACAACTTGGAACATGGATATCACAGTTACACACATCATTATTATGCCACAACATATCAAATATACTGGTAGTTTAGCTTAGGAAATAATTAATCTTTATAAAGCCAAGGCATTTTAACTGTTTCACCATCATCATCTGTACCAATGGCAATAGACTACTTGTTTTGATTGGACAGTAAATGTACACCAATCATGTGTAACAATATTACTTGTTCTGACTGACAGTAAATGTACACCAATCATGCATACCAATACACTACTTGTTCCTACCAACAGTAAATGTACACCAATGATCTCATTCTGGAATCTGCACCATTTCACTACTTCTTCTGACAGTAAATGTACACCAATCATGTGTATCCAATATACTACTTGTTCTGACTGAATCTACTACTTGTTCCTACCGACAGCAAATGTAAACCAAGCGTCTCATTCTCTACCAAATACACTACTTGTACTGACAGTAAATGTACACCAATCATATGTATCAATACACTACTTGTTCTGACTGATAGTACTTGCACACCAACCATCTGTTCCAATACACTACTGGCAGTAAATATACACCAATACACTACTTATTCTGACTGATAGTACATGTACACCTAACATATTCAATTCACCTTTCACTCATCCAGGGGTAGAAATCAGCACACTTTCCTCTGACAGACACCCCAGTATCCGAAAGACCTTGGCTGATAGATCAGACATGAGTACAACCTGTGTCACAGTTTATGGCTGTTTGGTGTGTGGCAGGTGCAGAAAAGTGACATAAGTTTTTCTCACGAATGACAAACTTCTTCTCTTTCTCATAGGTGTCGGAGCTGCTTGGGTCACCCTCGGTTATGTCGCTGTTATCACATAGTGTGCATCATCTGCACCAATGTCTTTATTCTCACTGAATCTGATGGAAGCTTCACATAGGAGTAGTCATGATCAACGTTCATTGGTGCAATAATGTCATCCATGACTACAGCAGCATTCGCGAAGTGTCGCACTTGAAATATCATTACTGGATTGATTTGCATTTCAGCATCAGTTGTATGTGGTGCCACAGCAGTAGTAGCAGTGATGGCACTAAAGGTGACATCCGTAATGTAAAGATTGACGGCATCACCCGTAGCGCTGGATGCTTCAAAACTAGTACCTGTACTTGTACGAACCAATGGTGAATCCTTCATCTGAAAAGATTACACATACAGTGACTTGTAAATTTTACAAAATTCATCTTTTGCATAATAAAAATTAATCACAATGTGAGAAACTTTCTCTTGTATATATTATTTTTAGAATATAAGAGTGCCAGTGTCATATAGAATATATAAAGTAATCAACCACAGGGAAAAGCATTTTCCCTATGGAGCCATGTTAATTCAACCAATGGGTCTTTCACTGATCTCTTAATGTTTTTAATGAATCTGTTTGGTCAGTTTGATGAATGCCACTGGTAACATAACCAAACGCATGTAACCAAAATTGTAGCATCCTAGCTCCAAAGTGTATTATATTATCTAATCAACATTGCACTGTTTTCAATGGGACAGGGAGGTCAAAATTCTATAAGGGGTCCAAATTCCATAACAAAATATGGACCCATAGGTATACTTTCTATGGGGTTCCTTATTTTATATCTGACACTCTATTTAGATAACATAATGCATGAATATTGTTATTGGACCAAATGCAGATCTATGCTTGTGACATCTTTACCTTATAAATGCTGCACGCACACACACATACCTGCCCACACGTATATATATATATATATATATATATATGTAAATATATATATAATTATTAGGTATTATACTGAAAGCATCTGCTAGATAGTATGGTGCATGGACAAAAGCCCCTCCCGACAAAAGCCCCACAGACATAAGCTTGTTTCAATTCAATTATACTGTTCATGACTGTTGCTGTAGTACACAGAGACAAGATATTGTCATGAATATACTTCAGGCATGTGGTCAATTCCATTCCGGAATTGGAACTGACCCTCAATTCCAGTTCCGGAATTGGAATTGACTTCAAAAATGTTTTTTTAATTGGATTTTTTTTTTTTTTTTTTTTTTTGGGGGGGAATTGGAATTGATTTTGTTGGAATTATTGACTTGATACTGTTAATATTTACCTTTATATTTACTTATATTACTTTTAAAATCATATTTGTCTGCTATTAGCATGTCACCCTGAATCTGGTAACAGCCAGGAAGTTGTCAACATTACAGCATAGACACTGTCTACTCTGGTATTGAAACATTGTGACCAAGAACAATATAATCAAGCATTTGCATCAAAAAGAAATACTAAGTTACTGTAATAGACAGTAAAACCAAAATCAGACCATTCAGGCCTCATTTTCTTTCTCAGTGTACAAGGTTTATTTACAGAGATTGCCAATTAAGGGCACCTGCCTGCTCATTCCCTTTGTGTGAGAGAGGAAGCCTGCCCCACTTGAATGCAGCCCCTTTTTTTTATCCAAGCCTAATGTTCAGCCCACAAGTTTCCCATACTACACATGTCACTGGTCACCTGTACAATGCTGTTACATGTGGCTGTAGGGTTTAAAAATGTCCCCATGGAGAATACATGTTGGAGATTAGGATGTTGAAGACTCAAACTTTCCAGTAAATTTGATGAAATATCAATGATACCACAACTGATAGCGATATAAATCTGCCTCCTAGTATATTTGCTCCCCCCCAGGACATCTGCCCCTTTTTTCTATGATAGTTGACAAGTGAAAATCAGTTTGCAGTTTTATCATTATTACTACAATAACATAACATTCAATAACAAGTCGAAGTCACTTTAGCCTAATGCAATGGCCTATCCCCTGGAGTGTGTATGAGATGATCTTGTTACCAGTTGTCTTCCAGGTATCATTGATAGTCAGATCAGTGGTGGAAGATGGGTTCTTTGGGTGATGCTTCCACAAACTGGTGGACAGCAACGAGTCAGAGATCAGCTGGTTTGGAGTGCCCCTGGTATTAGCTGCCTTAGTTTTCAGGTCCTCACGGACCTTGGCAGCTTCTATCTGTGCCGTGTCACCATCATGGTTGCAGGCAGTCTTGTTGATCACATTCTGGATCTGGAGATCAGATCAGTGACCACAGCACCCTTGCATGATTAGGATCGACGCTGGCTTCACTCCCATTGAAGAGTAATCTTGTTGGTCCCCCTTCTTGGTGTAGGAATGACACTCAAAACATAGCTTCTGACCTCCTCAGATGCTAGTAGTAATTTCCATGATGAAGTTATAAGTGTTTTCTGACAACTCTGGCTTGTGCATCCAGTTTTATAGAAAAATGGAGTCACTCCAACTCTCCATGGTAAATGCAATTCAAAAGAAACCTTGTTGAGATGGCTTCTTTCAAATATCCTCAATTGTCCTAACATGTCCTGGTCCTAATGTCACTGACTTCTTCCACAATTGCAATAAAGAGAATCCTTTGATTACAGGATCATCTCCAACTACATAAAGTAATTTACTTGGCTGATCTGGCACAAAGAACATTAATTGCAATTAGGGTAATATATATCTTGAATTCATATTCAGAAATAAAAAAAATAAGTTAAAAAAAACATTTCTTAAAAAAAACTTACAAATAATCCAGAAGCTACGGACAGGGGGCAAATGTCCAGATTTTGAATAAGGCAAGGGGCTAATGTCTGGGGGGCAAGTGACAAAGGGGCAAATGTCCGGGAGGGGGGCAAATGACCTGGACCCAATATAAACAGGGGAAACTGTTCAAAACTCAGATTAATGACCCAACTGTCCAGGGCTGTCCAAAATGTCTGGTTTTGTTACCAAAAATCCAGGAGAGGTGTCGCAGTAGAAAGTACATATAAAATGGCTGGATGCCATTTTTAAGTTTTTTATGGCAAACCTGATATATATATATATATATATATATATATATGTGTGTGTGTGTGTGTGTGTGTGTGTATGTGTGCATTTAACGAACAATTTTTTAATCATCTAATTAAATATGATTGTGCACACGTGACAAATAAAACTGTGTTAAAACGAATTGGATTTGAATTTTTCTTTAGCCTTGGATTGTAACAGTTGGAATTGATTTTTTACAAGGCGGAATTAGAAGTGATTTTTTGGAATTGACAAAACAGAATTGGCCCCATGCCTGATATACTTCCTTCATATGTATAGCTTGTACTAATACTATTGTGGGTCGCCGACAGTTGCCCCCTCCCCCACGATATTCATTACAGTGTTATCAGTCGTGTTAGAATAAAATGTAATTAATACATCTCTTTATGAACTTCCGGTTATTACATGTGGGGTTTAATCTGATCAATAAAGCAAATTCATTTTATATAATTTTGCCTTATTGTCAAGTCACAAGAATTCAGACAAAAAATGTAAAGTGTCATTATAGAAAGCAGACATGTAATCTGACAGTGTTCAACTGGGTAGATGACGATGCCTTAGTTTCCTTTCCAGCTAGACATTGCATGGGTGAAATGCATTTTACTTAAATATTTAAATACTTTTAAAAAGTTTTTGTAACTGCATTTGCACTTAATCACAATCAAAGTATTTGTATATTTAAATATTTCCATAAAGAATTTGAAATGTAAACAGCAACAGTAGGCTTCTGTTGCACTATAGTCTATACTGTCTTTTCGTCGTGTTTCTCCCATGCATCTAACCCCCCCAGGCTTGCCGCTTGCTCTCTAGGCATTTATGATTTAGAACACAGGAGTATGAGACTTAATTATTATGACTGTCAATAAATAATATCAAATTATTTTCTTGAATAATTTTGCCTAGTACATACGCCATGGCCCATGTTACAAGGCTGCAGTATATCCTGTAGCACTTACTGAGTTATTGTTATTGTTTTGAGTACGGCCACGTATTGACGGTACACCTGATCACGTCGAAAATAAATCGGCGGATTGGAAAACACTCGTAATTATATCAAACTATTAACACTTACTCGCACTTTATTGTATTCATACATTTCGATTTACTGTGGGTCATATATATGCTGACGTTGAAGCACAGCTGTGCTTATTGGGGTGGAACTATATTGTAATCGTAGTGATAAGTCACAATGGTAACGGTAATCCAATTTACTAACCTGGTTTCGGCTCGTCGCTTCCTACGCATCGCTCTGCCCTCTGATATCTGACGTTTCCTTGTCGCAGAATAGTCTGTAGATGCATGGTCATATGCGGAAAAAAGATCTAAGATGTCTTTGACCAAGAATGACATATTGATGCTCACCGTCTGTCCATGCTCATCACATACGTCTTTTGTCTTGTAATCTGCATCGGAAAAGTGGTCACTCGCAGAGCCTGCGGCTGGCGGACACGGCAATTTCCGCATTTGCAACCACCTTTTCCGCTGCAAATTCTTCCTCGAAAGTCGATCAAAAGTTTTTTCCTTGCATTTGTAGTACTAGTTGATATATCCAGGAGCCATCCAGTGCACACCAGTTTTCTTTTTATTCGATTTTCCATGCGTTTCGGCCGTTTTTCCGAGAGGTTTTTACTGTGTGAACGCGGTGCCAGGAGCTCGTACTCAAACCACTCTGCCGCTGAGCAATATGGCGCCGCCCAGCGAAGATAATGGCAAAGTTTAAAAGGATATTACAAAATTACCGTGGCGTTGCGCCCATCATATAAGGGTGATATATACTGTAAATGGTATGTTATTATGTTTGGGCTATGGTTGTTCGAGTGCTTCACCCCCCCTTTAACACGGACACACGCACGTGCACGCACGCGCACGCACGCACGCACACACACACACACACACACACACATACCCACGCACTGACACACACGTAGACGACGGAGTGTAACACGTGTGTCGTGTCTGTTGTAGCGTGGACTTCCAGGAGCCGCCGTCAAGACACTGTGGCTGTGAGTTGTTCCACCAACAACACAATGACTCGGAGGACAACAGTGACAATGACCGCACCTGCTGTATCAGCTGTTGTCGCTGCCAGTGATGTGTGACGTCTGCGACACAAAGTTGTCACCAGAATCTGACTTTTGTGAGTTATATATGTTATGTTTATGTAATAAAAGTAACCTTTGACCTCTCCACTGCAATAATGCACTCGTCCGTCACTGACCCGCTCTCGATACTGCTACAATGTTGCAACGTTGTCTATAAATAGCTCAGAGCACGGTTCAGTTCCTAGTCCACGGCTGCCTCAATGTTCTAAATCAATAACAATAGTGTTCTTTTCATTTAAATAAGAGTTTATTCTCAGCGGTGAATGCTTAATCTGTTTGATTGTTTTTCATTGAGAACCATAGTTGGTTTATGTAGGCATTGTTTATTTGTGGTCGTGCTGATTATAACAATTTAAAATAATAATTATTAAACGTCTGGTGAAGTATACAACGTATCATCACATGTATAATCTAACTTATATGTCACAACGTACATAGTTGTTTCTGGCGCCTTATAAAGTCTTGTGTTTGTTCCACACAGTGAAGGTTACGGCATCAGAATTCAACTTTCAGTGACGTTGATCTCAAGCGAATTTGGAGCAACAATTAGTGGAAGTGGCTGAAACATGTAGAGTAGACACAATGAAAGATGTTGAAGTAGTATATAAAGTACAGTTTAAGATGTGCTAGTAAAACAAATACACTGTAAATACACATTTTGCTCTAATTTAAGAAGTGTTTGGGATTAGCCATATAAATATGTGTTGTCAGCACCTGCTGTCCTGAATATGTGGGGCCAATTATAGCAGGACATCACTATCTGGGGTTGCAATGATTACATGTTTGGTATGTTGTAAATATTCAGGGTAGAACTAGTTATCATGCCAGTGTGAATGTGTAGACATTGGGATCGTTATTGTAACATACATATTTGTTAGCTACTTTGTTCAAATAAATGAATGTTTAGACATATCATGTGTATCTTACTAACGTCTTCAAGTTAATAACATGCACTTTACTTAAGGGGAGATATGGCACTTGGATAGGATTTATTTTATTTGCATCGTTAGTGCAATTTGTTATTCCCATATTGTAGAGTGGATTTTTCTGAGTAAAATATATGTTGAAAATGTTTATACCAGATCCCCGTTTCCATGGCAACACACAAAACCGCCGCCATATGAAGGAATTATAGCCCCTCTAAAAATTACAACAGTAATGGATATTTTTATGTAATACTTTCACAACGTTTATTGGCCAAGATAACTCTAGAACTCCTCTAAATTTCTAACATGAATACGTTTCTTGGGAATTTTCAAAGTTTTGTTATTCTAGCATTTGTTGACACATTTTTATTTACTCCCCCAAGATATTGCACAAAAGGAAAACAAATTGAAATTTCTTGGAGAATATGCAGATGAACACAACAATCCAAACCAGATGACAATATCAATTAAAATTCCAGAATGTTGTACTTTCTCATTGCCCAAATGTAATTTCTTTAAATGGCCATGAAAGATTGATTGACGGCATTGAAAACATGACAGATGCAAGCTATATATATATATATATGAATGAAACTAATTTAGAGGTATGTCATTGTTATAAAAGTGAACTTTATTGATAGTAAACTTACGAAGCCATTGGAATACGGAAGAAACACATTTTGAGTAATTTATAAAAAACAATCATAGCTGCCATATCTCCCCTTAACATATCAGTGAGTGTGTATACATATAATTACACAATGTGAACAGCTTCTCGTTAGGTGTTGATGTATATTTTAAGAGGAATAATTTAACAAATGCTATATAGGCGTCGGGAGCTGATGTTGAGTATACGGGGGGTTATGTGCCCCACCCAATCCGCACCTGGATTTTTGTAAATACTGGTGACATAGGATCTCACAAAGAGGTGCCAAACTTAGTCACCCCCTAGTTTACCATGTTACCATGAAGCAGTACAACGGAAAAATACGGAAAAAAATTACATATATGTGTGTAGGATACCTTGTGCTTTTAGACATGATTTAACCCCGTCTAAGTTGATAGTTGTGTGTCTCTCCAGCGATTTTCTCGGATCTGATGTCACGATGACCAACATGGTGTTTAATGTGAATTTAACAGAGTCCGGCTGCAACCTACATGATTCATCATAAACATAGTTGTTTTTTAAACGTACATATTTTTACAAACGGTAACATTGTCGATTGTTTGCTAAGGTTCTGCAATTCTGTGTTCGGCGAAAATATGTAGGCCAAATCGTGTTAGCCTGTAAGGGGGTACCTTTTTCCTACACTAATGTCGAAGGTTGCAAGGATAACATGTTTTGCCTATAGTAAATATTCAGAATATTGGTTATCAGGTGGGTCTGAATTGTTGACTCTCCTGGCATGGAGATAGTTATTGTGTCGTGTATATTGGTAACCAAGTATGAAGTATATGTGTAATTAGACACATCTCGTGTTTGTTTGAACATAGCAGTACATTTGTATGTGTATACATATTAAATAGTGTGACATAAAGTCGTTTAAGAATGCTACGAAAGTACACCAACGACTTTATTATTATTTGTTCAGCTTCTCACAATATATTGTCCGTGCATCTTGTCACAGCAAGTAATAACTAATGCTTTGTAATGTACATTATAGAGATGATGTCAAATCTTGTGACAACTGATGACATTCAATAAATTACAAGTTTTGCTACTTGAATGTATCAGTCCAAAGTCAACGTGCATTCTTCCTTGGCAAGCTAAATTTACAAAATAGATTAATAATAATTTCAATGCAGCCACAACGTGTGCGTGCGTGCGTGCGTGCGTGCGTGCGTGCGTGCGTGCGTGCGTGCGTGCGTGCGTGCGTGCGTGCGTGCGTGCGTGCGTGCGTGCGTGACGCATCTGTCAGCTAGCAGACTTGTTGCCCAACTTTTAAAACGTCGCTGTGGTGTCAAGTAAACCGTGGCGAATTAATAATACCACCGATACTGGTCAGCGGTTTTTTGTTTGTTTTCCATCGCTGACCCTGTTTCTGTCTTCTCCACCACCCGTTTCCATTCCCCTATTTCTCTTTCTCCATTACCCTCCCCCATACCCGACAAATCACGCTTCACACAGTCCTCCCGTCTCAATCAGAGTCTTCCTCTTCACTCCGAGAGCTCTCTTCGTTAGCCGTCCCCGTCCATTCGTTCCAAGTGCCCAGTCCACGTTAACCGGCTCCTCAAAAGTGTCCTCCAAAAACTCTTTCACACCAGAATCTTCTCCTAACTTACTCCCAGCCCATGTTTGCTGAACATTGCCTGAACTCTCAGCCCATGTCTACTTCAGTGTTCGCTACTACCGCCAGGTCGTCGGCGTATAGCAACTTCCAGAGAATGTCCCTCGTACTTATCTTCCTGCTAATCAATCACCTCCATCACCGCGATGAATAACAGTGGACTTGAGGCACTCATTTGTTTCAGGCCGAGTTCACGTGTGTTTCGCTTATGCCACTTCGTAAAATGGCATTAAACATGTACTGTTAAACGTAGTTAAAATCACTTAAAAGTAATACATAATTAAATAGATGATTAATTAAAAGTACAATTAATTAACTCAATAAATTATAAAAGTCCGTGTCATTAAACATAGTCAGCGCTGTTGTCTATGTCTATAGACAGCCACTGTTCACGGTCGAGTGAACGCAAAGCTGCGATATAGGCGGGGCAACGTAGTTGACATCCAATGCGACGCATATCCGCACCCAACGCCGTCGGCAATGTCGTCCGCGGTCGACTTCTGACCGACGTGGAGCATGAGTGGACAAAGTAGTAGTCAATCGCTGGTTGAGAGGGTGCGTCGGGTGACATACGGAACACGTGCCCGAAGAGACGCCATTGAGCTGTCAGGACTACTTCACTGATTGGGCGGCATCGACACCGGCGGTACAGTGTCTCGTTTGAAATGCGATGTGGCCAGTGGATGGCGGCGATCTGACGCAGGTGAGGACGGTGGTACATGTCTAGGCGATTCAATTCTGCTTTCGTTAAGTTCCATGTGCCCACGTTATATGTCTGCACGGACATCGCAAACGATGCGTACAGTCGTAGACGAAGTTGCAGGCTGATCAGCGATCTCCTCAGTCAGACCGTCCATACCTTCGGGAAGGCGAAATTTCCTAGCTGTTTGTGATGGGCGACGTATTCAGTATCACCGAGGAGCGAACCAAGCTTGCGTGTCAATGACCACTCTGCTAAGCATGTTGGCGCAATACGTCAATGTACCAACGTGACGAACTGATGAAATCAATGTCAGCCCACTCGACATCAAGTGGAAGGCTGGCGTCGGCTTTAGGGCGTGTCGGAAGGCGCGATCGCAGGTCGCGAAATGCCGCTTCCAGGTAGATGAGGAAGAGTACTAAATTTGCGGCGTGCCGATCGTTGTAGCGAAGGCGTGGCAATCGCTTGATGACATGCGTGGTTCGAGCGACGTGAAACTCGACAAATACACACTGACACTCTGCTTTCGCACACAGCCAACGGTATCCGAAGACTACGTCCGCTGCGCTACGCCCGCATCGGAATCCCGATTGGGACGGCGACAGGCACCGACAACACAACGTGTCAGCATCAACAAAGCCGAACAATGATGAATTTTTCTCCGAACTTGTACTCATCGAGTGCACTGTTTTACATCGCTGGCGATTCCAACAGTAAGCTCGAATACCGGAAATACGACGAGGATTTTATCGAAAAACACTCGCGCGGCAGACGGAACATCAACGGCATAGCACTCGGCGACTTTCTCGAAGCGCTCGTCCTGTTCGTTTGCAATACCTCATTCCAACACCCCGCTCGTCACAAGTCAACGTGGCAAGGACAGCGCCGTAATATGACGTCAGGTCACATAGTACCCATATACAACGTGATCGATTTCGTCAACTGCCGACAGCCGTATATAAGTCTACTAACGGACTCTCGGTCATACGCTGGCATATTGTTGGACAGCGATCACAGAAAGCTCGTTGCCGAACTCGACTTCATGCGAATCTTCGACGTTTGGGGTCGAATCGAGAAGCTGCGCATGTCTAAGCACGTTCGGTACAACACCGAGTTGTTGGCTACCAAGTGCTTCCGCTGTCAGTATCATAGTCTCCTCGCAACGCGAGTACCACAGCCAGTGAGACATGGAAGTCTGTTGAGCACGTTCTGAAGTCGGCTACGGAATCGACCATTGGTCGGACTGCCTCGGCGGCCAAGCAAGACGTTCCATACTGCGCCGACATTTCTGCAATGTCCGCATAGCACCGAAAACTGAGATTATGGCTACTAAGCGCGTCAGATGTTACTCGCCGATGTGAACTGAAACGCCAGCGTAGCATGATCCTGCACGCTCTACGCCGCAAAGCTCGAGATAAAGTCGAGGTGAGACTAGACAATCTGGCCTCAGAAGTCGGACGCCTCCGTGATTGCCGAAAATGTTTTGCGCCTTTCGTGAAATGACGCAAAAAACCAGCAGCCAAGCTGACGATCATCGGCGGAAAACTTTATCACTCGTTGTCGTGACGAGGATTGCGCCAAAAGTCAGGTTGAATTCTTCTGATAATCACGATCCGCACATTACGCTACCCTCTGTTTCTTAATACGTTCCTTCCATCCATATACTGCAATAGTCCCCTGTAATGAGTCAGATACGGCTTCATTGCCGTCGGGAAGCAACACTAGAGCTGTTTCGACTGGCAGTGAAGCACTCTTCGCACCAGACCAACTACCTCGGCCCTTCCACCGTCGCCTCCCAAACAGCAGGTGGACTCGAGCCCCGGTCCTCTCGATTGACAGACCAGCACTCTACTCACCAGACCACGTCGCCCCTTCCACCGTCGCCTCCCAAACAGCAGGTGGACTCGAGCCCCGGTCCTCTCGATTGACAGACCAGCACTCTACTCACCAGACCACGTCGCCCCTTCCACGGTCGCCTCCCAAACCGCAGGTGGACTCGAGCCCCGGTCCTCTCGATTGACAGACCAGCACTCTTACACACCAGACCACGTCGCCCCTTCCACCGTCGCCTCCCAAACAGCAGGTGGACTCGAGCCCCGGTCCTCTCGATTGACATACCAGCACTCTACACACCAGACCACGTCGCCCCTTCCACCGTCGCCTCCCAAACAGTAGGTGGACTCGAGCCCCGGTCCTCTCGATTGACAGACCAGCACTCTACACACCAGACCACGTCGCCCCTTCCACCGTCGCCTCTAAAACACCCACCCATCTCAATGTGGACATCATTATTTCTCGCGAAGCCGTGTCATACGTTTTCTTCAAGTGTATGGATCCCATAGCCGTATTCTCCTGTCCCTCCAATCTCTTCCCCACCAGTTGCCTCTGAGTGAACATCCGATCAGTCGTAACACTTTATCTTCTAAAACATGTTTGTTCTTATCCAGTAATATAATCCACTAGCCTCCTTATCCTTCCATACGAAATTATATCTAACAACTTCAGAACACGACTCAACAATATGATACTTCAGTACTGTCCACAGTTATGGACATCCCCTTTGTTTTCCATGCAGGGACTATCAACCACGTCCGCCACTCCTGTGACATACTTTCTTCTCTCTTGCAGGTATTTAATAATCGCCTCGCCCACCTAACCCCAACACATTCAGCCATCACCATTATCTCCTCTAGCACTTCGTCAATACCTGTCGCCCGGCCTTTCTTTGTCTTCTTCATCGAACTGTCTCTCCCAACTTAATTCACCCCACCCTCTTCTGCACTCGACAGTTATGGATCGCTGCTTTGAAATAATTTTCCAGACTTGTAGCACGTTGTTTCCTGTCCGTAACTAGGTTTCTCATCCTTGTCTCGTTCCATCTAATATATGGTCTTCTTTCTCGTGAAAATGTTTATTTAAACATGATTGCAGGTCATCAACGAGTTATTCAATCAACAATGCAATTTCTGCAATTTCTTTTGTTACACCTCACATCTCATAAACGTCAAAACATATTTATTTGTGTACAATTATCCGTATTTACACCAGTTAATCCCAAGCGGCGTATGTTACACAAACAATATTTGCCGTTCGACCTAAGTTGCGTGCAATGACCCTTTTAAGCCACTAAATGCCGAAATGTCCGTGATTCAAATATCCAGCGTGAGTCCAAAATGGTGATGATGAAACCCTTTACAAAAAAACGTTTTAGTAAAGCAGATAAAGTGCATAAGCAATAGGTGGGTTTGGGGGGCAGATTTGAGAGCTTGTGATGTGCCCCCTGCATCAACCAAGATATTTTAAATTAGACCAACATTCTGAACGCATATCTGAGCTCTAAGTTTAGATTCCCCATCCCGCACGCCACCTTACGGTCAGCTGTGTTGCTACTCGCGCGGGTGCTGCGTAGCCTCAGCCCCCGGCATCATTACATAATTATAGGCCCTCCATAAAGGAAGGCTAATTAGCCTATGGCCTCCTCGTATGTATTTCAGTCAACATCAAACTCTGGTGAATACACCGAACAACACCTGTAGTTACATAACTAACAAGCGTAGCTACTCCGGTCATTTGAAGCTTAAGCTACTAAGTCGGTAGATTTTAGTTGTTCGTTCAGAGGTGCCAAGTTAAATAATTATGAAGAAGGAGATAATCCTGCTGGAAATGAAATGAAGGAAGATGGGTGTAATGGAAGGGGAAACCACTCCTAGAATACGGAAATATTTTAAACCAAGGTTTGAAATGGGTCACTTTAGCATTACGTAACCATTTTTATAGAAATGTGGAATTGTTCCAAAAAGAAGATTATTTCAAAAAGAGGGAGTCGCAGGAGAAGTTACAATCTGGCAAAAAAGAAGGAGATCGTTTTCCCAAAACAGGAGACTTGGCACTTCTGTATTACGTGTTTTTGCGACTCGAAAAATATTTGCCGAAAATTACATGCCTGGATGTAATCGAAAACTTTCTGACCAGTACATCTCATTGGCTACTAGGTAAATCCAGCATGGGTGATAGCGACATAACCACATGTTGACGCTGATGACACACAGTGGTACTGGAATAAACACCTGTCCCCATTCCAGAAGGTGAATTTGGTATATTTATACACATAAATCCTCATCACCAAACCTAGCAATCATGCTACACTCACGGTTTATTGTTTTGGAGAAACACTTTTTTCGATTGTTTCCCGGTATTTCTCATTTACGTGTTTTGACAGATGGTAGCAATCGCTTACACTTCGGAATCAATAAACACAATCTTCTTTTGCCACCCCACTCAAATTAATCAACTTAAAATATATGTAATTAACTGGCGCCATTACCCCATCACTCAAAGATTATCTACAGCACCATGTCACTATGATTTATCTGTTTAGTTGGTGAACTGGACAATACCCGAAATGGTGTTTTAACTTGTTCTAATGCACGTTAAGCTATTCCTTTACACGCACAAAGAGAGGGGAGATGAGAAACACGCATATATTAACGTCTTTTCATTAGCAATGAATGTTTAGACGACATTTGACGTGCAGTAATAAATAGGCAGTGGCTAAAAAGAGGCTCAATGCTTGGTAACCACCTAAGACCACATTCAGGAACGTAAGCTACCCATGGACACCCGGCACCTGTACTGACAATGGATGCACTGTCTTCGCGGGTAGCTTCTCTAGGATCGGGTCACCTTGGGGCTGTCGGGAAGGACGCAAGGACGACCGACGCAATAACATCGATTCCCTCAACGAGGAGACAAAGCCCACGTGGCGACAGAAGGGATTAACGGTTCGCGGGAAACTGTTCCGTTGACTTCGTAACTGCGACGTAGACAGAGAAGACGACGACACAACGAAGACGGGATGTCGCCAGTTAAGGCAGACTGATCCGTCGCAGCTCGTACGGTTGAACAGATTAGAGCAGGATCGTTCCAGTGCAGTCAACTGCCATCGGACGACCCCTGGAACTGATTGTTGAAGGCGCAGTTACCCATTCAACGAGCCTAGCGTGACGCGGCCGCCAGCGCTGAACATTGATGTCGGTGAATTCTTCGTTGTCTCGATTCACATTGGCACATTGGGATTAACTTTGTCAAAATCTCGTCATCCGGGATAACCGGCTGAGGGGGATGGGTTGATGGAGTGCACAAATTCCAAATCTATATCATCAATAAATCTACAATTTCGTGCACATGTGATTATCTACAATTTTTCGTGGTTGATCTAAGAAATATGGATGGCTGTGACATAATGTGGTCGTCTATGGATGCCTTCGAGCATTGTCTTTCCTACTAGGCTAAGGGGTTATTTTGACGTCGTTTCAACAACCAACGAGGGGATTCTGCGTGTGTGTCAATCCTTTGCTCCGTGGGGCTTTGAAAACGAGGCAATAACCCCTTGCTCCGTGGGGCTTCGTACATTCGCGTGGGAAAAGGCAATAGTCGAAGAATGACTGGGGCTGTTCTGAATAAAAGTTGGCGACAAAGACGTCGAACTATTGTCCGAGGATTGCAGTTGACACGGGCGTCCGCCATCCACCCTTCCCCGGTGGGACTTAACTAAGTGGGAGGTGGGACTAAGCAAAGACAATATCTGTACGGCCGGCGGGCAAACAATGGAACAACTATAATTTCGCATGTGGCGGGCCTGGCGAGGAGGCGAGACACAACGTTAACGCTCGTGGCGTCGACTGCACATCGCACGAATCTAAACAGAAAGGTGTAGTTCATCACGGTGCGTGTATGGACGACGGGATGATGTTTAATACTTCGCTGTTCAGACAGTAGTCCCACGCACTTGAATGGGCAACACTTTTACAAATGGCATAAATATTAAATTAATTAATACAAATGGCATTAATATAAGTGTTTTCAAAACGTAACTTTGTTTCTCTAACTCAGAACGGATGATTCTTAAGAACTCTACAGTGTGGGTGCCGAAAGACACGTTTCACTGGTGTGTTGACTTTTCTTGTTACGTCTAAACACGTACAGACAATACCGTGTCTATGAAAATTAACACGTCACAACGTTTGGTGAATGGACGTCCATATTCACAGTAGCGAAGTCACGGTAGCGTAGTCACTTGATACCAACAGCCCCGTGTTAGCAACGTTTTGTGCAAACTAAAGTTCCACGTACGTCGCTCATATGTGATCCCACCGTAAGCATCAAACAACAAACCAAGCCAAACTACAAAGTGGTGGAGATGCGTGAGATCTTGCAATTGTTACACCATGAATCCGACTAATAAAACCGGTGAATGTTTTATAATAATCTACTACGATGCTATGCAATTGTTATTGTCTCCTATTGTCCTCTGTCGGAGAAAAATCAAAGGCAATGTTGGCAGCCGCTGTTATTTAATACGACGTTTTTAATATAACTTTACCAGATGTTTGTATGATATTTTGCAGGAGGTCTACCAACATCTGCCACGCCAACGCCGGATAGACCTGGTGCACCTGCAAAAAGCAGAAGAACTGATGAAGTTGAAGTCTAACAAAAAACTGCTGAACGTCCGTCTGCAAGACATCACAGACACAAAAACATTACTCTCCGTGACATAACCAACATGAGCAGTAACATGAAGAAGACATCACATCGCAACGACTTGGTGAAACTTGTTGCATGGTACAACCATTACAAATTGGATTAACAGTATCTCTATTATGATAGTTGCAACATGATTATTTTCATGTTTAATATTATAGTTGTATTGTTTTGTGGAAATGTGGCGGTTGTCATGATTGTCAGAAGTCGTGAATCAGGCCGCAGGTCTTTATCTCTAATACGTATTTTCGCAATTATAACTTTTGTTTTAGTGAATGTTTTCTCCTTTTTATACACGGATTTGTTTGTGTGTCCGTTGACTTGTTTGTGTGTCCGTTGACTTGTTTTTGTATCCGTTGACTTGTTTGTGTGTCCGTTGACATGTTTGTGCACCACTTCGCTATATTTTCACTTGCCATAGTTTTTTTCACAAATGACACTGAACATAATTGTTATCCTCTTTTCCTTTCAGGGTCTGTTGTAGAAGTCTTCAGTGATGATGATGATTTTCGTGGAATCGTCTTCCAGAGTCATACGTGGAGGACTGTGTCCAACAGTTACCCTGAAGTCTTCGAAGTGACTTACAAGCTAACCGTATGTCATATTTATGGTGTGTTTAATAAACTCAACATGGATATGGGACGCACATTTAGAGGTATGCAACGGGATAAGGAGTGGTCTTGACGGACACCCTGTCAGGATACACGATGTCTTCAGACCCCCGTTCAGGATTCGCGATGTCTTCAGACACGGCTATAGGCGTCTCTGAGCACAAACACAACTCACAAGAACAACCCGCAAGTTAAACATACAAGTACAACTCGCAAGTTACCACAGTTATAAAATTCAACTCACGTGTACAACTCACAAGGTGCTCGCTCACGAGTACAATGTACAGCTCACAAGGTGTTCGCTCACAAGTACAACGTACAGCTCACAAGGTGTTCGCTCACAAGTAAAACGTACAACTCACAAGGTGTTCAGTCACAAGTACAACGTACAGCTCACAAGGTGTTCGGGTCTGTTACGAATGTAACGACTTATTGCGACGGAGGTTTTGCCTACTCGGCGTCGCGACAAAGTTGTCACAGCAATTAGGTCTGGTCACTAAAAGGGTCAGCCGCGGAGTGAAAGGAATAAAGTAATCTACTGTTCACTGTGTCATCTTTACATCGGTCACTCTAATGCATTTAACTAAATTTTCCTGCAGCACAACAATTGAATTACAGCGCGTAAGTGGTGCCTAGATTCGATCTAATTAGATCGGCTTTTAAAACGCCATTGTCGCCCAAACGAGAGGGTGTAACCCCGAGTGACAGCGACACCTGGCATCGTAATACCGCCACATTTACCCCGATGCAGATCACCCTTCCTTCACCCGGTACGGGCATTGTGGCATGTTCACGATGTCTGCTTTGGTTTCCGCCTTAGACGAGCGAGTTGAAACTTCCAAAATGAGAAGATGACTATCATATATCCATGTCTTCTGTATATCGTAGTGTGGCAACAAGTTTATAGTGTGGCAATAAGCTCAAATGATTGTGTTAATGCTAGTAGTGCGAATATGTTTAAACATAGAATTGGCAGATATTTGATAAGGGCGGGCTACACATAGATGAGAAAATTGTTGGACTCTCGATAAGCCGGTGGCTTCCTTGTGCACTTGCCACCTGGAACCTGTTGTTTGGGATGGCAACCTTGTTAAATCTTGTTAAATCATAGTGTGACAGGCTCGCGACGTCACAAGGACGGTGACGAATCCCCGTGATAAGACAGCTTCGCTATAATCAAAGAAGAGAAAGTGATCTTGACGTTGACATTCGCAGTCTTCGGATGTTTCGAACATCAACGGCAAATTTTGTATATCGGTAGTCGCGTTGGTTTCATATAAAAATCTACTCTCAATGTTATCGTATATAGCAGAAAGAAGACACAAATTGACGACCAATACCGACGCCAGCCTCAACCCGGACTTCAGGGACAAAGAGGAGAGCGAAATTAACATTATACACAATTGCACAGTTTGAGAGCAGCATTTACGATAGGTGTGATTCATCTACACTTAGAGACAAGATTTAACAAGATTTATCAAGGTTGCCATCCAAAACAACAAGTTCCAGATGGCAAGTGGACAAGGAAGCCATTGGCTTATCGAGAGTCCAACAATTTTCTCATCTATGTGTAGCCCACCTTTATCAAATTTCTGTCAAGTCTATTTTTAAATATATTCACACTACTAGCATTAACAGACGTCTATACACGCACAGTTGCGCCCAGTCGATATTTGCCATTACCCTTCAAAGGAAATCGCCGTCTCCGAGTTAAACAATTCCACTGGGAATCAACGGTTTCCTGTGTCGGAAGTGTAATTGTTTAATTACCAGGTAGCGGCTGTCGGAATGTCCCGCTACGTTTTAAACATCGTCTTTGATGAAGACTGCACATGCAGACGTGACACTGTGTACACGCGATCAGTCGTTGGCCACTTTCCTGCGGTTACACAAATAGTCGTAACTGATTAAATGCCCGCCACGGTGAAGTGAAGTGAAGAGAAGTGAAGTGAAGTGAAGAGAAGAGAAGTGAAGTGAAGTGAAGAGAAGAGAAGTGAAGTGAAGTGAAGTGAAGAGAAGTGAAGTGACAGAAAGAAGACGTGGTTTACATATGATGTAATCTAAATCTCTAAGAACAGTTATAAAGGGACATAGAAAATGCCATTAATTGTATTGTAGTTTATACGTTTCAGAATGAGTCGACACCCCGCTCGTGGAAAACCACTCGTGGCATGGTGAAGACCATAAAATACACCAGAGGGGTGTGTGACAGTGGTCTCAACGTCAGTCCCACCTGTATTTGGTGCCAACCTCCCACCAATCCCACCTCCCACCTATTTTGAGGCTAACCTCCTATCAAAGTTTAGCACTAACCTCCCACTTCCTGCCACACCCCATCACACGTTAAGTACTGAGACACGTTGGGAGCGGAAACTAATAGCTGATACTGTGTAATAGCAATTACCTAAATTACTTATAATAGGTGGCACTGCTACTGCGACGGTTCATGCTCTTGTCAATAACAACATGTTTTAGATCTTTGCTATCGGCTTCCAGATCCTTATCTTGTTAACTGAATGGGAAAACTAGCAGAAAGATAACACCGGAATATCAGGTGTTAAGACAAGAGAGACAATTTGAATAATGCAGGCGTCAACGAACACAGCGCCACTAAACTTTCAATATTCCTAAGACAATACCAACTATACTTATTAGTAGCCGCCTTGCGAAACAGTATTGCTAAGGCAGACTTTAGCTGCCTTTTGCAAAAATAAAAATAAAATGTTGGCTCGTCCAGCTGTCAATATTCGACGGATAGCTCTAATTGTTAAGCCATTTGTTGTGGTACGAGGAGGCTGTCTTTGTCAAATCGAACGTAATTATAGGGAGGGGGTGTACATACCAGCGTTACGAAGCTTTACAATGGTGTCGGGGGTCTCAAAAACGTGACGTGACGTACTATATGGATGGCCCCTTATAAGTTCTTCTGCGCTTCCGTGTGGATGGTCGATACTTAACGACTCTGGTTTGTTGCGCCTCTGAGGTCGGGTTCTTGAGGAATTTGGCGTCGACAGATTTCGTTAAATGTGTGATTTATTGTAATTCAGTTCAACATAGTAGGTAATTGTGGTATTACGCACATTGAGTATCACAACTGCCACAGTATAAGTTCATAGCCAGAAGTGGCCAGTTTCTCTCTATAATACATAATACTAATCTGTATTTCATGTATTTGGTTAAAATAAATAACATTAATGGACGCAAATGGTGTAATAACATATGTTCATTGTACATAGTTATACATGTTCGTTTTGTAAAAGCTCTTACGATGGTAGTCACATGTCACATATTAATGAGTAAATGAATACTTCGTGATATTAAGTCCCTGGATTGCAATCCACACAGCTGCAGAATGGATACTTGGTCATCTCACATGTAATCTAGACCACATGTAATGTGAAGCCTAGCATCCAAGAGTAATCACATCCAGGAGTAATCATATCCAGGAGTAACCAAATGCAGGAATAATCACATCCAGGAATAATAACATCCAGGAGTAATCACATCCAGGAGTAACCACATCCAGGAGTAATCACATCCAGGAGTAATCACATCCAGGAGTAACCACATCCAGGAGTAATCACATCCAGGAGTAACGAAATCCAAATCCAGGAGTAATCACATCCAGGGGTAATCACATCCAGGAGTAACCACATCCAGGAGTAATCGCATCCAGGAGTAACCGCATCCAGGAGTAATCACATCCAGGAGTAACGAAATCCAAATCCAGGAGTAATCACATCCAGGAGTAATCACATCCAGGAGTAATCACATCCAGGAGTAATCACACTCTTGTTTACCGGCCGCCAATGTAAAGATGTCGCTGCAACTCCAGAGCAATAATGTTTTATAAGCGAACAAACAAAATAATATCACTACCAACCAAGAGTGTCCTCCCTCATTCCTCCACTTCACGATGCACTCGACTTGCAAATCACAAAAGAGGTTTTCTCCATTTGCAAAATAAGGCAGACTATTGCAAGTATAATTTTTTCCCAAGAATAATTTACAATGGAACGAGCTCCAAGTCACATATACACATTCCGTGGACACGTTGAAGACCAAACTGACCAGAACTCTCAACGTAAAGATTAAAACTTAAATAGCCCTTAAACATTCTTTTTTTTTCTCTAGCTACTTGTTTTGCTATTTGATGTCTAACTACCTAGTATCTGTTATTTTTTTGCCTACTCCTGCGCGAGCATTTAATCTTCAAATTTGTAGGATTTTTTCTTATATGACGAAGACTATGGGACCCTGAAAATAATATTGCATGCGAGCAATATTGCGTCATCGCGACCCCGCCTGTAGATGGATGAACTCTGCCCGCCTGGCACCGAGAGACGGAGATTACGTTATGGATAACGAGTTTTTGCGCCCAAAAACACGTCATAATGTCGCCGGTCGAATACAGAACATTACCTCGCGCCACTACTTCGAATGCAATGATGACTACCGAAACCGTATGAAAAACGTACTCGTCTTCCAAAATATTATCAACGTGCTCATTGCAAATATTCCATTCTGAAATGATAAACTCCGTTGATTAACAAATTTACTCTGAATAACATGAAAGATAGATTGTGTAAAGATTTGTGTAAATAAATAAACAGATGTTTCCGTCCATAATTTGGCGATGCAGTATCAATGGATCGTATCGCGGAACCGGTGTATCGCGATACATCGATGCATCGATTAATCGTTAATGCCTAATAATCACATTTACAAGACTAAGGCAGACTGTCACAATTATACTTTCTTCCCAAGAACAATTTACAATGGAAGGAGCTCCTAGTTACAGAGACAGATTCCGTGGACAAGTTCAAGACCAAACTGACCAGTACTCTCAACTTAAAAATCAAAATTAAATAGCACTTATATATTCCTTATTTATATCTGCTATTTTGCTTTGTGATGTCTGGATTATTCTACAAATACGGTATGATCTGTGTCCCATAAAGTTTGAAGCGAATATTTCCCCCATAGGCTCTGTGAAGCTGTTGTTACTTAGAACAAACTATGTACTCCTCTTATATAATGGAGCGCAACAGATGAGTCAGAACTCCTGAATGTAGATATATTAAGCTTTTCTGAATTTGACACTATTGTATATGCAAGTCCCAAACCACGCAGTGGTATACACATGTGTCTACTACATTAAAAATAATATAAATGTCAACTTCGGAATAATTTATTTATGAGGAACAATAATGGTTGCTTTAATCAGCACAGAATCGTCAAATTGTTCATGTCATGATGTACCGGGTACCGCTTCTTGTGTCAACCCCGTTACGTCACGGATGTTTGTCTCTCTAGTGAGTAAGTTGGATAGTTGATTGTTATTTTAGCCACCACAAGGCAGCACTGCATACGTGGAACACGTGGAAGAGGGTACGTTGAATTGAGAGAGAGAGAGAGAGAGAGAGAAACAGAGAGAGACGGAGAGAGAGAGAGAGAGAGAGAGAGAGACAGAGAGAGAGAGAGAGAGACGGATAGAGAGACGGGGGAGAGAGAGACGAGAGAGAGAGAGAGAGAGGAGAGAGAAACAGAGAGAGAGAGAGAAACAGAGAG